>BLBF01000003.1:36995656-37010336 GCA_015471245.1 Laticauda colubrina | reverse complement strand
CTATGTTCCTTTGCCATTCAGATTCAAACACATAGAAAAGGAACATAAAGGAATCTAGGATTCTCATTCTAATGGGAACCATATTTATATTACAACAATAAAAAGAATTGAATAGAAAAAGATTAGGCCTATTAAAATACCAGACCTTCCTATCACACATTGCCCATTGGATAAACTTATTTTGGTTAAAGTGTTATGTTTTAAGTTTAATCTATCCTAGTTGACACTCCCCTATAAATACATCAAAGATGTCCTAAGGGCATTTCTGCTGCTTGGAAACAATAGGTCTTAATAGGATCAATCAATCACTTCAAAATTTATTGTAGTCAAAGACCAGTACCCTTAATACATATGTAAGTACAGATGGTCCTTATTTAATGTCCACTCATTCAGCAAATATGTGACAGTGCTAAATGAGTGGTACACATAACTGATCTTCAAAATCTCAGCTGTTGCAGCTTTCTGTGGTCACAATTGCAATTTGCAATCCCTGTCAGTTTGCCACAAGTAAAGTCAGTAGAGAAGCCAGCAGGAAGTTAGAAGTTGCAATCACATGAAGTCTTCACTCAGTGACCCATAGTAATTTGCTTAGCAGTGGTTACCAGAACTGCCACTGTTAAGCAGCAGAGTCATGTGACATGGTGCTTTATGCATAGCAACTGAATTCCAATCCCAATTAACATTGGCAAATGTATTGAATTAAAATGTATGCGTAGATTGTGTTCACACATTCCTTTAAACTATTGCTTGTTTTAGCTACAATTTGTTTCACGCTCTGTACTGAATATGAGTACTCTGTACTTACGATTTTCAAGCCACAAAGCTGGATTCACATGCAGGCACTAAAACCAAATAAATAGTTGAACGTATAATAGATGGTGTGTAAATTGAATCATGTATTTCTTTTCCTGGTGACTGTGCAGTCAGTAAATCCTAAACTAAATAACATTTATATCCTGTTTTCAAACCTTCCAGGTACTGCGCCATTGTTTTTCAAAGAACTTGGTAACTATTTAATGCTTGATTAGGTGGAACAAGATGAAACTTAATCAAGGGGAATATTAAGCAGATAATTCCACATAAACTCCACATAAAAATGTGTAAGACACAAAAGTATAATTTGACCTGTTTAAACACCAGCTGATGGTCTTACAAATGAGACCAAAGAGTGCTCTTACAAAGAGATTTGTCAGCTTAAAAAGAACAGTTTATAGAGTAAAGTATATAATATTTATTCCAGGTTATATATTCTGAGAAGGAAGAGATATTTTAATGCTGGAATTTTGAGAATACCAGTTTGTACATTCTAAAAACAATGTACAGTAACAACAAAAATTAAGAATATTCTCACAGTGAATGTTTTCTTTGTCTCCCCTTTGGTATGTTTTTCTGTAATGGATTTTTTGCACCAGATTCACATATTTCTCTTTCTAGGTATTCCACTGTCTTTGTCTCTGTATCTATACTTTTCTGTATCCTTCTACACCCATCTGCTTGTTTGCTTGTCATGCTGTGTGCCCATCTGCGTATGTTTCTGTCCACCTACAAATGTTTTTTTTTTTTTAAATTTTCAAAGACTGATCAATTGGGCTGTATATAGAAGCATTTGGTATAGATTTTTCAAAAAAGGAGTATTAAATATAAACTAGCAGAAGGCAACTAATTAGTCAGTCAGGAAAAGAGACAATTAGGTCAGAGGATAAAAGTAGCTTTGTGTCCTAATTGTTAATATATCCTTTACTTTACAGTTCCTTAGTTACTTTTAAATGTCATTATTGATGTTTTACTTCTTTTTGATGGTGTTTAATTTTGCTTTTATGGTATTGTGTATTTGTACTGTCAGTCACTTGGATTACATATATAAATGCGATATCCCACTGGAAATCCTGTATAGTGATTATGAAGAGGCCAAGAGATTGCCAATAAAGCATTTAAGGCTAAGTCCCACTGGCCGACGGACGCAAAATGTATGCATAAAGGACACAGCAGACGAGAAAAATTTCGGGGGTGACTCCATCTGTTGTCATCCGCTCCAAAAAGTGGTGAAAATTTGCATAAACAGAACGGAAAAGAACGGACATGGGTAGTATGTAGCAGGGATGTTAAACAGATGTTCATAGGAAGCCTAGCGGATGAAAGCGGATGGAAGCAGATGACACCTCCAAAGGGGTTCCAGGGGAGAATTTCGAAGCGTACGCATAGCGGATGAAGCGGATGCATCACGTATGCCTAATGGAAAGAAAAGGGATGCCGCGTGGATGAATATCGGATGCAAATGCATCCTTTCTATTTCCGTGCTACTCACGATGTATAGACGTTCCATGTACCCTTTCTTTCCTCCCTCTTTCCGTTTTCAGCTGCAGCGGATGTGAGTTGCGAAAATACCCAGAGGATGCAGAGAGGATACAGCGGATGTTTAACAGATGATAAGCAGACATAGAACATTTGTTGCTCGTATGTTGTGGATTTATATCGTGCACGGTGGAAAGTTCATCCATTCACAAAGTTTTGTGCAGCTCAAAACTTCTTGCACGGATGAAATCGCAGTGGACGGATGCTCGACGGATAGAGCGTATGAAACACGTATGCAATGAGTACACAATGGATACATAGTGTTTTCCAACGGATGGCAAGCTTTTTTTAACATTTTACATCCTCTTTGCATCCATAAGTGCAGTGGGACAGGGCCTTTAGTTTGTGTGTAGGTCATAGGTGTGCCTAGTTAAAAGGCAATCTGAACATCTCCTAGTTTTCTGTTTATTAAATTGCTGAAATTGTCAAAGATGTGTAATTTTCTGCCACATGGGGAGGAGAATACCAACTTTTGGCAGAGCACATGCTCTGAACTTTGACATTTCCAATTTAAAAAGGGATCTACCAGAAGGTAACATGAAATATGTGAAAGGATCCTGTTGAGAACTAATCATACTGGCCAAATGGGGGAACACTCTGACCTGGCAATAAGGCAACTTCCTATTTTTCTTGGAACAGAACTATTTTAATGCCTAAAGGAACAAGTGGTTGGATTTGGCCTCAGTTATTAGGAACCAGAGATATCTCTGTGATTAGCCTATTGCAAAATGCTTTCTGTCTACTTTTCCAAATGCTGGTATTTTTATTTGTGTGATGCAAGCATTTATGCAGCAGCAGTTATAGTTGTCCAGCACATACATGGTCTCCTATTTTGGTAATTTAAATATTTCTCCCCCTATTGTGCTATCTAGGCAATATCATCTACCCTGAGCAGTAATCATTCTCCAAAGTCTTGAGGCCAGGGGTTCTTGTCACCCATAACTGATGCCTTCATGGAGACAGAATAACAATAGGTTCTTTTGCAAGGAAAACCTTTCTATTCTCATATTTTCTTTTGTGCACTGTTCAGTTTTTATCAAGTAATATTTTTTGTAAAAAATAGGAAGGATAGTTGTTTAATATATATCTTTGTTATACTTCATTCACTTGAGCAGGAAAAAATAAAGAAACCTTTATCATGAGATCAGCCAGACAGATGGAATATTGTTTATGGCCATGATGGTGAACCTTTTCCACGTTGCATGCCAAAAGTGTGTGTGTGTGTGCTCATGCTCGCTCGTGTGCCTGCATTCATCATGAAATGCACGTGCGACTCCCCCCACCCCTTGCGTGCGCATCACACAACTCTGTGCATGCACGTGCAATTCCCCACACCGCACGCCTCTGCGCATCCACACAAAACCCTCACCACACACCGCATGCCTCTTTGCATACGCATGCCTCTCCCACACACCCCCGCGCATGGGCTACAGACACCCGACAATCAACTGGCTGGTGGGGGAGCACATGCATGCTCAGTGGGGCTCTTCTGGGTGACCTCTCATGTGCCGGCAGAAGTGAGTCTGTGTGCCACTTCTGGCATGCGTGCCATAGGTTTGCCATCACAGGTTTGTGGGAACCTTTTTTATTATCAAGAGGTGGCTTCTCCAGTTTTAGACAGTTATAGCTAAAGCAGAGGGATTCAGAGGTGGTATTCTGACCAGTTCTGGAGAACCAGTAGCGGAAATTTTGAGTAGTTTGGACAACCAGCAAACACCATCTCTGACTGGCCCTGCCCCCGTCTATTCTCTGCCTCCCTAGTCCCAGTTGATCGGCTGGGTCTTATTTGGTTACCCTGCACAGGAGAACGGAGTTGGAAAGCAGATTAGTGGGGTGGGGAGGGAATGGGATTTTGCAGTATCCTTCTCCTGCCATGCCCACCAAGCCACACCCACCAAGCTATGTCCACAGAACCAGTAGTAAAAAAATTTTGAATCTCAAAATGCATTGGCCTCATTTTTCTCTGGTTTAATTTTAGATCACTTTTAAAAAAATCTTCTGGTATATAAAATGAGGATTATGAAATAGATTTGCTTTTCATCAAATGGGTGAGGGGGCACGTAGAAGTATTGATTAGTTACTGTTTAAATCTGTGGTATGTAACCACAGAGTGCTGTTGTAAACTAAGTAGGGTTTTTTTTTTAAATAAAAAGTAAATAGAAATCCTGCTTGAGCTTTCAGGGCATGCACAGGATCCATCTGTGTATCTGTCAACAACAAATAAATGCAGCTTAAACGAAAATAATTGGAGTACAGCCATGCCTGTGCTGAAGTGCCAAGTATTGAGGTTAGGTATCCGCAGCAATCACAACTGGCAAATCGGCAGTAGAAATTGAGGGATTTTCTTGCTGGTTTTGCATGCTGCAAGAATATAACACAGCGATTCAAGCCCAGAGAGTATTAATTAAGACTGGGCTGTTCTTTAATCTTTAAAATATATACTCATCTGTCTGAAACTCCTTGTTTCTTTAAGATATCTACAATGAAGACAGAATTATGGGTACATGGACACTCAGAGAGGGCAAGATGCATATCTGGATGGCTGCCTCCTTATCTGTTTTACTACACTAGGGAAACAATTTTCTTAAGGGGGTTAGGCCTTCAACTTCATGTTTCTAGCGAAGGCTGTCTGCCCAGGATTACATCAATTTCCAAGAATCTCAACACATCCAATTTGATCTTGCAGATTGGGCATGCTGCAGATCCCGTCAGATGCTGGGCCTCTTCCAGAGTAGTCCCTGCTCTGTGACATATTCTCCCAACAGAGATTAGAATGGCCTCAACCCTGCTGGCTCTCTGAAAGGCTGGCTGTGTAGCTGAGTCTTGTGGCTCTGAATGTGCTAAGTGTTCTGTATATAGAATAGTAGACTCCTAACACAGGATTCTGATTGGCTAAAAAACCTGAATGGGGATTGGTTCAATAGGAACCAATCCAAGAAACCGCTCAAAAGGTGGCAAAACTAAATACCTGTCATTGGCTATAAGCCGGCAGGCAAATCCCTATAAAAAGGCTGCCGCGGCTTGAGCCAATGTTCCGTTTTTCCACTGCTGTATATAATAAAGACTTTGTTGTTGGAACCCGGTCTACCTCACGTTTTTCCGGACGGAACACTAAGAACATCATTTCTTAGCTTTACTGTTAATTGGTCCATTATCTCAGCTACTGTATATATTAATTTTGGGTGTTTTCATTGTTTAAATGTTTTTATTGTATTTATAGTTTTAAAACTGTTAGCTAGACATTGGTTGGGCTAGGTGACTACAGAAATTGAATGAATTAATTTTAAAAATTCCATGTCTTTAAAAAAAATCTTTCCCTGCTGAAGAGACATTGCTGGCAGTGAAATTACCACTGTAGGAGGAGCAACCCTAAAGGATAACTGGAAAGGTCTTGGGAATGAGAACACTCTCCTTTTATTTTTGTATTTTAATGAGTACTAAGAGCAGTTGTAGGGAGGAATCTAAATTGCTGGTTGATTATGGCCTGCTGAGATTAACAGTTGTAGCAGAATCATGGAGGAGAGTGAGAACTGAAAAATGGACAGAAGGAAAGCATTGAATCAGTAGCTGGCTTATGGTGGGGGCCATTTGTGAAAATATGCAGTCTGGCAAAAGGCTAGGATAACTTCCTTTAAGGTTATAGTCGAATCAAACATTTCAACTTCACTCTTCCAACTTAAAACCCCTGCTTTTCTGTGCCCTATTGGGTAAAATAACCTTTATCCAGGATTTTTATCTGCTATCTAAGAGCTGTGGGCTTCAGTGGTTACTGCAGTACTCTAGGCTGCCCATTCCAGGAGTTCAATTCTGAGTGGCTCAAGGTTGACTCAGTCTTCCATCCTTCTAAGG
This sequence comes from Laticauda colubrina, assembly GCA_015471245.1. Taxonomy (NCBI): domain Eukaryota; kingdom Metazoa; phylum Chordata; class Lepidosauria; order Squamata; family Elapidae; genus Laticauda; species Laticauda colubrina. Next base: position 37,004,135 of record BLBF01000003.1, on the reverse strand, counting down.
TCAGTAAAATGAGGACCCAGATTGTTGAGGGCCATATAGAGAGGGCTGTAAAGCACAATGAAGGGGTACATAAATCTATGTGCTGTTGCTATCTAGTCCTTGACTTTGTATTTGTCATGGATATATGCAAACAGAAGAGTGGGGAATTTATACCTCCCACTTTTGTCCACCGTACTATGGTGTGATACAGTAGAACAGGAATATGGTTGGGAAAGGACAATAACAGTCTTTAAAATTTCATCTTGATAACCAGATGCACCATTTTATAAACTTCTAGTTTTCCATGGAAGATGTTATATTTGGTTATTCAGGCCAGTTATGGATGTGTCATTATACTATTTATACTTTTGTTGAATGGTCCCTCCTCCTGGCTTATTTTGGATAAACTTAAACATGCCATTGAATTACCCATAACATCATGTTTTGTAGAATTTCAGTATCCTCATTGATTTATCCTCAATTAAGAACAACTAATGATTTAATGCTCTCCTTAGTGTTGATCAGCCTGTCCCAACTAGTGTCTGTTCCACACTTACCACAGGGTAAGATTTTGGATTTGTTTGTTTGTTTCCCTGAAGTTTGTGATCTAAAAATGGAGACTCTGTCTATAACACCGATGTCATGGTCATATCATTCTCTGGTTAGTTTTAAGATGAAAGTTGATAGAAACTTCTGAGGGTCAATGACCATTTAAAATTATCCAGTTAAAATACTTGAATTATCTAAATAGTTTTATGAATGCTTTGGGGAATTTCTTATGATATCTGTCAATGATATTGTTAAGTGCATGGCTGACCTCTGAAAAATGGAAGTAATTGACATGGTTGACATTGGCACTTCTAAGAACCTGTTTCTCTTTGATAGAGCCAAATCAGTCCACTGCTATATTAGGGATTTAAGAGTAGTGAAGCAGATGAGGCAACAGATCGTAGGAAAACTTTTCTGACAGATCAGATTGATATGAAGCCCATCTGAAAATCCACTTGAGCTTCTGCTCTGCTGTTCTTTTACATAGGTCAGTATAAGTTCCATGTACTTTGTGATATTTCATTTACCAGAATTTTTTTACCAGAAAGAAAGTTTATTCTTAAAATAACAACAACAACAACACTAATAATATTAATAATAATAATAATAATAATAATAATAATAATAATAACAACAACAACAACAACAACAACAACAACAACAACAACAATAAAGAAAGTTTACCAGAAAAAGGGAGGTATTGTTGGTAGCTCAGTTTGAGCAATTTGTTTTATCTGTTCCAATTTGATTTCCCTCCCAATGTTGGGTGCAGGGATGAAAATTTAGAAACGTCCTGTCCAATTTTTGAGATTCTTTTCAGGTGGGAGATCTCAGGGATTTAGACAGACTTGTGTCAGATGAAACTAAGTGTCAACAGAAGCCCATCTAATGATGTATTTCAGCTTCTCATTTACTACTTTCCAGAAACCATAAGGAACAGACTAACATTACTTTCCTGTATTAAATGGCATCTGCTCCAGCAAGATTGAACTGGACCTTGGGGAAATCCTTCCAAAGCACTTCTGGCTCTTCTTCTGAGAGAATGTTCAGAAAGTAGTGCTGAACAGAGTATTGTTTGAAATCTTAGGTGTTGACCTATGGTATTTTGTCCCCATTATGTTCAATATGAAAACTCTGTGGGAGAGTTTTCATCTTGGTTTTTGGAGTGGGAAGTCACCAATAATGCTTCTATTGCTCTGAATGTGCCCTATGTTAAAAAATGGACAAGATAGAACTAATCTACAGAAGATAAAACTGTTGTTAATCAATAGGTTACTGGTTTGGGATGCTTAGGTCAGCCTCTTTTTGACTGAAAGCTGATTCACAGTTGGAAAGTCTTCCTTAAATCTGTTCCATTACTGGATTTGTCAGGCGTGCTTTTGCACAAAAATGCCGAAAGTCTCAGTTGCCTCCCTTCCTTAGGGAAATGGGTTTGGCAACAGTCAGTTGCTGCTTTTCTTATCTTCCATCTTGACTACTCCAACACACTGTATGTAGTACTACCCTTGAAAAATGTCCAGAACTTTCAGTTGATAAAAAATGCAGCGCAAAGGAATGTGCTTATTTGAAACTTGTGTAAAAGTACTACAGATATGGTATACAATGTTGACTGTTGGTATTGAATATTTAAGTCACACATAGGATTTGAATATTTGGCTCATCTATTAGGAGCTACTCTAACTGTTAGGTTTTGAAGGAGTGACCCTTTTGGAAATCTATCAAAGCTTTCTATTTCAATGGAAATAGAAATTTTCCCACATTACTCCTTTGGAGGTTTGTGTTTGGCCCAGCTTACTTGGTGCTAAAAAAATCTGTAAAAAACCACAATTTTTTGAATGGTGAAATTAATTTAATGCTTATTTGAATGTTACTTTAACTTATATCTATTAACTGTATTCTCTATCTAACAAAATTCATTACACAGGATATACATTCAAATGCATAATAATTTCAATTATAGAGTTATTCCTGATAGATACTTTAAAAACATCAAAAATATATTACCGCAGGGAATGAAGGAAGGACCACACAATATCACAAAAGGCAAACCTCGCCAATAACACAGCAAGATCCTACCTACCCAGGTACTTTGTTTAATTCAGTTTATGTGCCATCTGACTCTGAATGCCTTACAATATTAACAGGTAATCAGAGTTGGAAGGGACCTTGTAGGTCATCTAGTCCAATCCCCCACGCAAGCGGGAGACCCTACACCATTTCTGATAAATGGTGGTCCAATCTCTTCTTGAAAGTCTCAACTGATGGCGCTCCCACAACTTCCGAGGGTTGATTGTTCTCACTGTCAGAAAGTTTCTCCTTATTTCCAGGTTAAATCTCTCCTTGTTCAGTTTCCATCCATTATTCCTTGTCTGGCCTACAGGCACTTTAGAAAATAGCTTGACCCCTTCCTCCCTGTGGCAGTCCCTCAGATATTGGAAGACTGCTATCATGTCTCCCCTGGTCCTTCTCTTTACTGGACAAGCCAAGCCCAGTTCCTGCAACCATTTGTTGTATATTTTAGTCTCCAGTCCCCAAATCTTCCTGGTTGCTCTTCTCTGTACTTTTTCTAGAGTCTCAACATTTTTTTTATAATGTGATAACCAAAACTGGATGCAGTACTCTAGATGTGGTCTTACTAAGGCTTAATAGAGTGGTATTAGTACTTCCCTTGATCTTGATTGTATCCCTCTGTTGTTACAACTTTGTATTGCATTAGCTTTTTTGGCTGCTGCTGCACACTGCTGGCTCATATTTAGCTGGTTGTCCACTAAGACACCAAGATCCCTCTCACAGTTATTGCTATTGAGCCTGGTTTCATCCAGTCTATATGTGTACTTTTGGTTCTTGCCTAAATGTAGGATTTTATTTTTCTCTACATTGAATTTCATTTTGTTTGATATGGCTCAGTGTTCTAGTCTGTCAAAATCCATCTGGATCTTGAGCCTATCTTTTTGGGTGTTAGCTATTCCTGTCAGCTTAGTATCATCTGCAAATTTGGTAAGTTCCCCTTCTATTCCCTCATCTAAGTTGTTAATGAAGATATTGAAGAATACTGGGACTAAGATGGAACCTTGTGGTACCCCACTGCTTACTTCCCTCCATGTAGACTTAGACCCATTAAGGACTACTAGCTGAGTATGGTTTGCCAACCAGTTGCAAGTCCATCTGGTGGTGGTGCTATCTATTCCACTTTCTTCTAGCTTAAGCCCCTGTCCCACTGCACCAACGGATGCAAAGAGGACGTAATACATTAAAAAAAGCTTGCCTTCCATTGGAAAATGCTATGCATCCGTTGTGTACTCACTGCATATGTGTTTCATATGCTCTATCCGTCGAGCATCCGTCCACTGAGATTTCATTCGCCCAAGAAGTTTTGAGCTGCACAAAACTTTGTGAGCAGATGAACTTTCTGCCGCGTACGATGTACATCCGTGGCATATATGGGCAACAAACGTTCTATGTCCGTTATCATCCATTAAACATCCGCTGTATCCTCTCTGCATCCTCTGGCCATCCCCTCAACTCACATCTGCTGCAGCTGAAAACGGAAAGAGGGAGAAAACAAAAGGTACACGGAATGTCTACACAGCTTTAGTAGCACGGAAATAGAAAGGGTGTAAGCGTATGCATCTCATAGAAAAGTATTCAAAACGGACAAAACATTTGTATCTGGGATGTATCTCGGATATTTAGGATGTCTGGAGTATGTCTAGAGTATGTAGAAGGACACCTAGCTGACAACCGATATTTCCTATAAAAAGGGGGAGGAAATCATCTGGATCTCAGTATGAGTCCAGCAGCCATGGTGTACAGACCTCTTCACCCTTGGTCTTGGTCTTCCACATCATCAATTGTTCTCCACCATACACAGTCTGTATGGTAGCTGCGATCATTCATCACCAGAACCAAACCCTGTTCAGACTGTTTCACCTTTTATACAAAAGGAGACGTCCAAGAGCTGTGTGGGTCTGAGGATGGATTGTGAGAAGAATGGAGTTTGGACTCTATGACCAGTTGATGGTGGAGCTGAGGAATGAAGACCCTCGTGCAATCCATCACTTCATGAGGATGCCATCAGCCATGTTTGACGAAGTTGTAGAGCGTCTGAGACCCAGGTTGACCAAGCCTAGCACCAACTTCCGTGCCAATCTGGACCCTGGACTGAAGGTGGCACTGACTCTGCGCCACCTGGCCTCTGGAACCACATACAGAAGCATGCAGTATGTGTGGAGGGTGCCACACAACAGCATCAGCAAAGTGGTCAAAGAAGTGGTGCAGGCCATCATCGAAGAATACATGGAGGAGCTCCTCAAGTGCCCTACCACTGAAGAAGGCTGGAGGAAACTTGCAGAAGAGTGGTATCAGAGGTGGAGCTTTCCCCACACCGCTGGAGCCATAGTTGGGAAGCACATGGCCTGCAAAGCTCCAGCCAACTCAGGTTCCACTTATTTCAACTACAAGGGCTTCTTCAGTATCATCCTCTTTGCCATGGTTGATGCTGACTACAAGTTCATGTACATCGATGCTTCACGCAACGGGTCAGCTTCAGATGGCCAGGTATACAATGCAAGTGACCTCAAGGATGGGCTGGAACACAACCTCATCATGGGTTTTCCAGGTGCAGAACCCCTACCCAATGACACACAAGATGTGCCCCACTTCATCATTGGTGATGACACCTTCTCCTTCAGAACCTACCTCATGAAGCCCTACACTTCAAGATACCTCACCCGTGAAGAGGGGATCTTCAACTACAGGCTGTCCAGGGCAAGACAGGTGGTGGAGAACGCCTTTGGCATCCTGGCCAACAAGTTCCAGATACTTCTCACCACCATGCAGCATGAGGCACATACTGTGAGGAGCATTGTGGAAGCTTGCTGCATCCTGCACAATCTCATGCGCACCCGCTACACAGTGTTGCAGAACAGACTTGTGGACTGTCAACAAGGGAATGGGGACATGGAGCCTGGTGAATGGAGGCAAGGACGAAATCTGATAGACACTGTCGATGTACAAGGCCCCAACAGAGCTTCATGTGAAGGGAAGAAGCAGCGCAACCTACTGAGACACTGGTGCAACTCCCCAGCTGGAGCAGTGGAGTGGCAAGACAGGATGATAGATGATTAATGGATGCTTCCTTGAGCCTGTCACATAACACTGATGAGATTGTGCTATGTATGTTTTGTGGTCCTACAATGAATAGGTCATTAATAAAGAGCTTTGTTTATTTTGAAATGTGTTGATCAATGAATAAATTGTTATTGATAAAAAAGGTCCATATGTGTGGCAGCTGGGATGGTGGACCATACAGTCCCACTACGCTTGCACTGCAGGTTTATCTATCCCACAACTATCCTTATCTACCCCACAAGCATGCAAAGGCTTAACCATTTGTTAAAAGTTTACACCAACACTTCACTAAGGTAAAAAATGAACCAAGTGTCTTAAGCAAAGATAACCTTTATTAACTTTCTTAGGTAACCTTTATGACTTTATTAAATAAGCAAAATGAACCAAGCAAACTGAATTAAGTGTTAAGCAAAGATAACCTGTATTAACTTTCTTAAGTAAACTGAATGACTTGATTAAATAAGCAAAATGAACCAAATAAAGTGTCTTAAGCAAAGATAAACTGAACAAGTAAACAACTCAGTCTCTGGCACTATTCTCAGTCACTCTGAGGCATGCCCATGGTCTCGGGTGTAAAGGGTCCAGGGACTGTGGAGGTGGCTGTGGCTTGAGTGCTGGTCTGAGGTGCCATTGGGGTGCTTGGCACCGAGAGTACAACAGGGGATGGTGTGTTCAGGAAGCTCTCAGAGAGCTGACTCAGTCCTGTGAGGTTGAGAGGCCCTTCATCAAGTACCTGAGATGTGAGGTACAAGACTGATGACTGATTGTCTGTTGACAGGCTTGGCTGTTTGGTCTGCAGCTGGGTGAGGTGTGGCGTCTGTGGCATGCAATGAACCTGGGCCTGGAATGGGAAGGTCTGTTTTTGCTGTGGGAAGTCCTGGTAGTCGTAGCCTTGGTAGGTGAGAGGCTGTTGAAAGCCGTGGAAGGGCTGTGACATCGTCTGGGGTGGAGGAGCAGACCTGGACTAGGTAGGAGCAGCTTCAGCTGGACCTTGAGGGCTGTGCAGAAGTGATGTTATCTTCTCCTTCATCACCTAGTACTGGGCCTCGGGCAGGTCCCTGAGGGTGTGACTCACGTAGGCGATGAATGTGTGGCGGCCCAAGGATCCTCTGTCCAAGTGGACCAGCTGAGAGAGAAGTTCTGTGCTGGTCTTCATTGTGTCCCTGATCTCCAACAGGACATTGTGGTTCTGGCCCTCCAGTCTGCCTCTCTGCCTGCATCCTGTGGAGCTGGGGGTGGGGGTGGGGTTGGGTCGGTCTCTGGTGGCTGCTGCTTCTTCCTCCATTTGTGACAGGGGATCCTCCAAGTCTGCCGGTCTGGACACCTGCCTGGACAGGCTCGCTGGCTCCTGGCCGGAAGAGGACTGGCTGTCTGTGGGCTGTCTGAGGGAGAGGGGTGTCAGGGGGGCTGCTCCTCAGTGGTGGATCTCACTGTCCAGGAAACTGCACTTGGCCATGACGTACATCTCCCGGTCAGTGAGCTTGACAGTGGCCTGCCCAGATTTTTTGTGGTGTAGCTTGCCATACCAGGTGTGCATGTGATTCCACCATCCCAGGAGTACATCTGCAGTGTAGCCCAGGCTCTCTGCCTTGTCTCTCCAAGCTGCCTGCTTCTTCTTGGTGTCCCGATACAGTCTGTGGCCCTTTCTCCAGAGGTACTCGTTCTCCCTCAGCCATTCCAGCACCTCATCCCCATGGTCCTCGGAAACAGTGTACTGTTTCCTCTCACCCTTCTCCTTCCCTTGCCTCTTCCTCCCTCTGGCAGGGCCTTCAGCAGCAGGGCCTTCAGGGGCTTGAGCAGCAGGGCCTTCAGGCGCTTGAGCAGCAGGGCCTTCAGGGACTTGAGCAGCAGGACCTTCAGGGGCTTGAGCAGCAGGGCCTTCAGCAGCAGCGCTTTGAGGGCCGAGGGCCTGGTCCACCACAGCAGGAGCAGCAGCAGCTTCAGAATCAGTGCCAGGGGGTGGGATGCTGGTTCTATCCTTCTTGCCAAGGCTGTAACGAGTAGGCACGGGCTTCCTCTTCTTGCCGGACTGACGAACCATGGTGTTCCTTGAAGATGTATGTGGCAGCACGTCTTTCCTCCAAATGCTGACTGCATGCGTGCTGCATCCTTTTATATCCGTGGAGCTGACGCAATTCATACTCTCTGCATGCGCAGTGAACACTTTGCATCCGATATACATCCACGCAGCATCCGCTTTGCTTCCTATAGGCGTCCGTGATGCATCTGGGGCAACCGCTACACATCTGCCTCTTCCGCTATGTGTCCGCTTCACAATTCTCCCCTGGAAGCCCTTCGGAGGTGTCATCAACTTCCATCCGCTTTCATCCGCTAGGCTTCCTATGAACTTCTGTTAAACATCCCCGCTATGTACTACCCCCATCTGTTCTTTTCCGTTCTTTTCCATTCTGTTTATACAAATTTTCACCACTTTTTGGAGCGGATGACAACAGATGGAGCCACCCCCAAAATTTTGCTCATCCGCTGTGTCCTTTATGCATACGTTTTGCGTCCGTCGGCCAGTGGGACCTAGCCTTTACTAAGAAGTAGGTTGAGGTCTACTTAGAAATAGGTTGTTATAGGTTGTAATATAATAAACTATAAAAATAAAATACAAAATGAAAGAACATAGGAGCTAGTTGCTCTATTCAAAACATAGACAAAAACATTTCGAACAAGAGTCCAAACACAAAGCCAACTGGGTGGGAGCCATGTGGCCAGGTATATATAGACAGGCAGACAAGATAGATAAGGTAGACAGAATATATATACATTAGATAGATAGATAGATAGATAGATAGATAGATAGATAGATAGATAG
>BLBF01000003.1:36937449-36990656 GCA_015471245.1 Laticauda colubrina | reverse complement strand
ACATGTGTGCTGTTCAGCTTCCTTCAGGTATTATCCCACGTCAATGTCGTGCTTTTAAAGTTGTAGCAACGTATATACACACACACACACACACACACACACACATACGGCTATCATTTATTAGGAAGCTAGGTTTCATCTGCGTGCCTGGTTGCGCTGGAGGTATCAGGGGGGGTCTTTTTGTGCCCAGGTGTTTGCTTGGCTTGTGGTGTGGAGATCTTTCTATTTGAGAGTGCAGGCTTCCAAATGATTGACAGTCTGGTGGAGTCATCTCTTCTATTCATGCTTGCAGGTCTTTTTTCAATCTCTATCGCTTCTCTGATAATTCTGTAGCTGGGGTTTTCGATAGTGGTTAGGGTTTTGGTGCCATTGAAGTCAATGCTGTGACCTGTTGCTTTCGTGTGTTGTGAGGAAGTGTGTTCCAGCTTTTTTATTACATTTTTGTGTTCATCCAGGCGGGTACTTATTCTTCTATTGGTCTGCCCGATGTATGTGGCAGATCATGATGCACAGGGGACTTCATATATGCCTTGGTTTTCCAGGTCAATTTTATCTTTGGGGTTTCTTAGGATGGCTGCTATTTTTCTGTCTGTTTTGAAGGCAGTCTTGATGTGATGCCTGTGTAGTATCTTACTCATTTTGTCTGTAGTACCTTTTATGTAGGGCAGGACAGCTGTTCCATAGGTCTGTTGATCTTCTAGGTCTCCATTATGTCTCAGTGTGTTTTTATGGATCAGGCCTGTGATTTTGCTTTGTCGAAGCTGTTAGCTGTCAGTACTTTAGTCAGGGTGCATAGTTCAGTATTTATGTGTGTCTTGTCTGCCAGGCATTTGGTTCTGGCAATTAGTGTTTAGATATTCTATTCCCCTCAGCCCAACAATCTTTACTGCAAGGGGAATCAGACGATTTGATCTTCTCCCAACCAATAATGGAAGAGGAAGTCATCCCTTTCCCGCAGAGGTTCTTGGACCTCCTCCAGAAACAAGGGACCTCTTCAGTGGCATATCCCCCTCTTACAGGATATGATAGAAAAATTTTAATTTGGCTTCTGATTTCTCTAAACTTCTCAATACCACAGTAATAGATGAACCAGTGGTGGCATCGGCATCCTCCTCTGCAATTCCAACTGAAGTAGGCTTTCAAGCCAGAAGATAAATAGGGCCAAGTTTTCTCTATGTAGGGCACATCAATCAGATGCATGGATCATAAGAGCGGCAACTGCCGCATCCTTATTCATTAGATCATCTCTCAGATGGATCCAGCATCTGAGGGAAATCATCCCAAATTCCAATATCAGGGCGCATAAAGACTCACCAAGCTAATAGTGGCTGTAGAATCCTCTGTGGATGCTATATTCAATTCTGTCAAATTATCTGCTCAAGCCATAGCATCTCAGGTTACAGTTCGTCGATTGCTATGGCTCAGACTTTGGCAAGCAGATATCAAACACAAATGGAAGCTTGCTTCTTCCCCAATATCAGGAGATAAATTGTTTGGCGTTGCCCTTGACCCATCTCTGATAGAGACAAGAAGCAAGAAAAAGATACTCACCTCTCTCTTTTTCATAAATCAGAAAAGAGACCTTCCCAGCCCTTTTGGAGGGATTCCTTCCTACTCTCTACATTTCTTTCCAGATTCCAAAGAGCATCTGGATACAAGAATAACTAACAGTCAGATAGTTCCGATCTTGAAGATAGATACCGAAGGGGAGGGCAGACCAAAAGAACCTTTCGAGGGACAGGAAACAGAGGTTTCCGACACAAAAAATAAGTCACATGACTGTGCCCCTATTGGTGGAAGGCTAAGGCCTTTCACAGAAAGATGGGATTCCTCTACCACTGATTCCTGGATTAGAGATACCAGAAGATTCAGCCTGTCTATAGAATTTCAATCCACTCCCCAGAACTTTTTCATGACATGCCCTCTCTCCAGGGATCCTGTTAAAAGGAGCCTGATGGAGACAGCTATTAATCATTTATTGGAGATCCAGGCAACCCAAACTGTGGCACTGGATCAGCAAGGACAAGGCTTTTATTCACTATCTTTTCTAGTCCCAAAGAGTTTGGGGGAACGGAGGGCAATTTTAGATTTAAAATGACTTAATCATTCCCTAGTTTATAGGAGGATTAAGATTAGTACACTGCAGTCAATCCTTCTGAGCTTAGGAAAGGGCAGCTTTTTAACCTCAATTGATTTAATGGAGGCCTATCTCCACATTCCAATTAGACCTCCACATAGCAAATTTCTTAGATTTGTTATAATAATAAACATTTTGAATATGCTGTCCTGCCCTGCCCATCTGTCCGAGGACCTTTACGAAGGTTCTGGCAGTTCTGGCTGCCCATCTTGGGGGAATACCTGTTAGACTGCAGTGTTATTTAGATGACATCTTGTTATTATCATCTTCATATAAACAGTCCCAAAGGGAGGCCATAGCATTAGTCATCACCTGGAGAGGCTTGCAGTCCATTTCTCATCACCCACGCATATGCAGCTTCTTGTGCGGGGCTACAAACTTACGGCCTCCTGTAGTGTATCAATATCTGTGTGGGACCTCAACAAGGTCCTTACTGCACTCACAAAAACTCCTTTTGAGCCCCTGAAGACCACAAGTCTCCATTTTCTAATGTACAAAGTGGTTTTCTTGGTTGCAATAACATTGGCCAGACGAATCTTGGAACTAGCCACCTTGTAAGTTAGACAGGAGCTCTGTATTTTTCAAACAGACAAAGTGGTCCTCAGTCCAGATCCAACGTTCACTCCATAGATAAATTTGGCTTTCCACAGACCACAGGAACTTACACTCCCGAACATTTGTCCAAGGCTGACACAGATTCTGGTATGTCAATGGCACAAACTAGATGTAAGGCAAGGTCTCTGCATATATTTAAACTGCACGGCGTGTTTTAGGGAAACAGAGGCTCTCTTCGTTTCCTTTCAGCCACCCACCATTGGGTGCAAGGTCTCTTCCTCAATGATCAGTTGAAGGCTGAGAGCACAATTACCAAGTCCTACGAGATACAGTCTCTTCCTGTACCCAGGGGCATCACTGCTGATTCAACCAGGAGTTCTATGACATCAGCAGCACAGGCCACAAGCGCCAATAGAGGAAATTTACAAAGCAGCAACATGGGACTCACTGTCGCCTTTTATTAGCCATTATAAGATTGATGTCTTCACCTCTGCGGAGGCTGCTTTTGGCAGGAGAGTGTTACAAAGGGTCCATCGGGACCAAGAAAAAGGGGAATCTGAACCAGACAGAAGCTCTCCCATAGGACCAAGCTTTCGTATTTCCCAATCAATGCATGCTCTGAACAGCTCATCTGGAGAAGGGACATTCGTCCTTACCTGATACGCCTTTTCTTTGTGAGCTGTGAAGAGTATCCATCTCCACCATATACATCTGGTGGGATGCTATTCCAGCCAAGTATTAGAAAGGGTGAAGGAGAAGAAAGGTTTTCATTACTTCGACTTCGCCAAAACTGGGGACACTAGGAAGGAGTCCTGAGGAGGAGGAGAAGCGTCCTCACAATTAAAGCCTAGCCTATCAGACGAGCGACAAAAGCATATCCCAATCAGTGGATGCTCTTCACAGCTCACAGAGAAAAGGTGTGACAGGTAAGTACCAATGCTCCTTTCAAACTATGCATTGTGGGCTGTAGAAATTGCATTCAAGAGGGAGGGAGGGAGGGAGGGAAGGAAAGAAGGAAGGAAGGAAGGAAGGAAGGAAGGAAGGAAGGAAGGAAGGAAGATATCTTACCTTGAAGCAAGGGGAATCAAAGAGATGTACTACAACAGTCTTAATATCACAAGAGGTATTACAATAAAGTTGGTTAGTGAACATGTCACTAGTGAACAGTGACTGTTAGTGAACAGTCGGACCTCATTTTGCCTAAGTCCTGGATTTATGCCATATGTTGCAGAAGATCACCAGAAGTCTTAATAATTACCACCAAAAATGTTTGTCAGATAGAAAGGGTCATGTTATGTGAGACAAAAATGCACATATTTGTCTCTTCTGTGTAAACTGTTATTGTCAGAGTGGGTTTCTAAACAGTTAATAATCTGCCAGTTCCCACTTTGTACCCTATTCAAAAGGAATTCATTTCCAAAAAGATCCAGGGCAGAGAAATGCAAATAAGTGTTTTGGACAGCTGCAGGCTGTATGCCTTTCTGAGATGCCAGGGCCCCAAATGAGACATGTCAGAGTACAAATTGAAAATGCCAATTTCACTTATTTTGCCACGCTGCTCGTCACAGCTAAATCCTTCCCTGCCACCCTCCCAAAACACTTTTCTCTTTCCAAATGATGGGTACTTTTCCTTTATGTAAATATATGTGACCTTTTAAAAGTTATTCCTAGAGACAGCTTCTTTGGCCTGTTTCCAATTAGTCTAACACAACCAGAAAAGAATGGGACATGAACATACACAAATACAGTCACACACACTTACTCAATTGCATGTACCACATTATGCAAACATCAATTATTTTCAAGTCTCTACTGACCTTTAAATAGTTTATATATTATATTGCAGCTTGTATTAGCTGCACTTCAATTATCTGAACTTTTGATTATACAATCTGTATTTAGAGTTCTGTATTCTATACTTTGGGGCAGATAGATGGTAATACAGACCAGCCTTTCCAGCTTGATGTTTTCCAGGTTACCTTCAGCAGTTCACTTGGACAGTGCCATGCTGGTGAAGGATTATTCTAGGAAAGGCATTTATGGAAGAGAAATAAAATTAATGAATAAATGATTGGTTGATTCAGCGTGCCATCAAGCTGTTGATTCTTGGCAATCAAATAGAAATTCCTCATGAAAATACAATAATAGTTCAGATAAATACATCAACCCCTAGATAGGACACTTGGTTGAAATGCCTTAATGGTTGAGTATAATATTTTAAATGTTTTAATTTAAAATCATTTAATATCATATTCTGCACTTTAGGCAAGCCTTCCTCAAATTGGTGCTCTGCAGATATATTATTCAACGACTCTGGGCATATATATGTGAAGAATGCTAAATAGGTGAAATTAATTAAAGAATATTTTATATCATTAATATTATAGATCAGGGGTTGATAATTTTTTCAGGCTCAGGCGCCATTGCAGAAGCTCATATAATGAGCAAATATCTGTCAGGCACGAACAATCAGATCCACATGTGAAGACTTCAATTAACTCTTTTATTGCTCCAGCCTATTTATTACACAGGAGTCTTCTCTAATTGGCAGTTTGCACCTGGATCAGGCTAGATAAGGTTCAATGGCATTCAAAGGTAGTCAGACTTTCCTCTCTTATTCCCACATCGGTATTCCAGACTAATTCCCTGTTTGACTCCTCCATTCTCTTCAACAATATCTTACAAATTCCAAGATCTCAAATTTCAGCAGTTTTAACCTATTTTTCAGAAAAAGACCAAAATGTCTCCAGTAGTTCTTGGGTTACAACCATTTGTTCAGTGACAAGACTTGCAATGGAGTTCAACAAGAGAGACTTGCAATGAGTCCATCCATGCAGTTATGTGATGATAATCCAGGCCCTTGATGCTTGCTTCATGATTATGATATTGCGGTGAGCCATAGTCACATGATCACAGTTTGCTAGCTTCTCACAAAGATAATGGAAAAGCTGCCAGGAGTTGCAAGTTGCGATTACATGTGGTAGTTGCTGAATGATCTTCTGGGTTCTTGCTTAATGACAACAATCAGAACTGTCAGAACTGATGTTGACTAATCTAATTGTATGGATAAGGCTTGTAACCAAGGGGGGAGTTTCTACCGGTTCAGACTGGTTCTATAGAATCGGATGTTATGAGTCTGAGCAATCGGATAATCAGTAAATTGTGCCCCTGGTTGGTCCCGCCCCTTCCTGCCTGCCCACTCCCTGCCCCATCCAGTTATTCCTCATCTCGTCTGCCATTGCTAACCTGCCTTTGCCCACCATTGCTGCCTACTTTTCACCATGGCCCGGATCTCCCTGGGTGAGTGAGCCTACAAGCAAGCCCTAGTCAAGTGGACACCTGGGTTAGCCTAGGCTGCTGCGCTGTCTCCCACCACCCCGCCCAATCCCTGGGCTTGCCTGGGCTGGGGTTGTGCTTGCCAGAGAGAGGAGAGAGCGTTCTCCTACCCCTGCTGGCCATGGGAAAGCCGCCATGGGGCTGGGGCCATGCTTGCGAAGGAGGAGAGAGCATTCTCCTGCCCCTGCAGACCACAAAAAACACTGTGGGACTGGAGCCGGGCTTGCCAAGGAGAGGAGAGACCATTCTCCTGCCACCACTGGCCACGGAAAAGCCATGCTGGGCTAGGCCTGTGCTTGCCAGGGAGAGGAGAGAGTGTTCTCCTGCCACCGCTGACCACAGAAAAGTCGCTGCTGGGCTGGGGCTGTGCTTGCCAGGGAGAGGAGAAAGCATTCTCCTGCTCCCACTGGCCACAGAAAATCCACTGCCGAGCTGGGGCCATGCTTTCCAGGGAGAGGAGCGAGCATTCTCCTACCCCCGTTGGCCATGGAAAAGCTGCCATGGGGCTGGGGCTGTGCTTGCCAAGGAGAAGAGAGAGCGTTCTGCCTACACTGGCCATGGAAAAACCACTGCAGGACTGGGGCCATGCTTGCCAAGGAGAGGAGAGAGTTCTCCTGCTCCTGCTGGCCACGGAATAGCCACCGTGAGGACGGGGGCCATGCTTGCCAGTGAGAGGAGAGAAGAGTGAACTTTCTCTCCTCTCCCCAGTCAGAGGCTCGTGTCAGCAAGGCACCCCTTAATCAACTCCAGGACAGCTGACAGGTCTGCGGGGAGCAGAGCCTGGAAGCCCTGATGCACCACGTGTACAGCAGCTGCATGGATGGCGGGGGGGGGGGAAACGATCCTGGAAGCCCCTATGCTGCCCGGAATCACCATCGCTGCCTCACTGCTGCTGCACCCCCCACCCCCTGCAGGGCTTTCAGTCTACCTGGGGCGTGAATAGGTGAACTTCCCTCGGAGCTTGACACCTTCGTGCAAGA
The DNA here is from genome assembly GCA_015471245.1 of Laticauda colubrina. NCBI lineage: Eukaryota > Metazoa > Chordata > Lepidosauria > Squamata > Elapidae > Laticauda > Laticauda colubrina. The sequence continues at coordinate 36,983,648 of BLBF01000003.1, read as the reverse complement.
ATAAGGGGCATGTGTATGTGTGTCTGGAGTGCATGGATAATTCTAAGGGACTGGGTGGCTTTGCACGGCTGCCAATGGACTGCACATTCCTAAAGTGCTGGGACTCAAGCAAGCAAGTTTTAACCATGAGTGGTTTATGTTATTTTTTTGCTATCATCCCCTACCCAATAATTATATATGGGTTTTTTTGTCTATGCTGTAATCGGTGTCTCCCATTTTTCATCATTTTGTCTTTGTAACCCATTTGTATGGTGTGGAAGTGCTTTGTATGTACTTCATGTACATGTGGTTGATCTATGTCAGGGCTCTCCAAACTTGACAACTTTAAGACTTGTGGACATAACTGGCTGTAGAATTCTGGGAGTTGAAATCCACAAATCTTAAAGTTGGGGACCTCTCGACTAGATTATCAAAGGAGAGAGAATAACATGCATCAGATGCCTAGCAAAATTTAGTAATACTACAGATTGAGTGTTTACACTGAAATCAGGTACAAGATAGTAATGGTAGGTAAATTATTGGGCAGTTTAGTTTGGTATTTATTTCAGTAGGCTGATTTTAGAAAGCTAAACAGGATCAGACCTGGTAAGTACTTGGCTGGGAAGCCAATACAAAATGGAGTGTGGGGAGGAATGGTGTTCGGAAGGAAAGAAGGAACATAGGATAAGTTAACTTTTATTGTCATTTTTTACTGTAAGCACACTGGCATACATTAAAAGTGAAATATATATACATATCTATTTACATACATAACACACATATACACATGCTACACAAACGCACACATACAAAATCATTGCCCATTTTGAATACATAGCGGAAAGGAAGAAAGTATTGGATACATATACACAAATGTGTGTGAAAAAAACTGCAAAAAAATAGGATTTAAAAATACAGCTTCCAATCTTAGCAGTTATAGATGAGAGAGAGAAAGAGAAATAGAGAGGAAGAAAGAGATGAGAGAGAGCGAAAGAGATGAGAAAGAGAGAGGGAGAAAGAAAGAAAGAAAGAAAGAAAGAAAGAAAGAAAGAAAGAAAGAAAGAAAGAAAGAAAGAAAGAAAGAAAGAAAGAAAGACAGAGACACTGGTTGTTAAACAAGTCCATTTTCCCCAATGGGCATTTTTAACCAGAAACCAGAAGGAATTGTTGGAAACTGGCAGAAAACATAGAAAACCTCAGTCACAAGACTGTGTGGGATGTTGTAACTGGTGTGTGTGTGTGTGTGTGTGTGTGTGTGTGTATGGCTGTCAAAACACCAAAAACAGGTCAAGTACCTCTGGGGAGGTCAGTCATAAATTAGAACACTTGCTTAGCAATTGGCCATGAAGTATGGACTACTTATATTTGGTTTGCCAGTCACATGGCCACCTAGCTATGCCCACCCCAGTCATATGACCACCTGGCCACGCCCACCCCATCACATGACCACCTAGCCATGCCAGTCAGCAAGCCATGCCCAGCCAGTCACATGACCACCAAGCCACACCCACAAATTAGGCCACGCCCATAGAACTGGTTGTTAAGAAATTTGAAATTTGAACCGCCCTTGCTTGTAACCTATATTTCTTTAGTATATACCTCATGTTGTGATTCTGTGTTGTTTCTAGCTCTCTGTGCCAAAAAAAAAAAAAAAAAGATTGGTCACATTATTTGACATAGCTCTCAAGAAGTGAGTGTTTCTGTGATGTGTTTTGTTTCTCATTCTATATACATAACAATTCTCTTGTATTCTGTATGCTTTATAGCAATTTTTAAAAAAGAAAATACAAATTAAGACAAATTGGATTTCCATGGAAGTTGAAGAGGAGGAGGAGGGAGAGAAAAGCCAACATGGGTTGGGGAAGATACCTGTTGTTGCCTTCTTCATCTTTTTGGCTGTCTTACACCTTGGTGGCTATGCTGTGGCTGAGCAGGGAGGGGATGTATCCAGAGGAGGGGGAAAGCTGCACCTGTAGTATCCATAGTTCCCTAACAAACTCCAGCAAGCTATGAATCTTTCATTTAATCTCTCCTGACATGCCTGTCATTTTCTCCAGAGAAAAGCAGAGAATCTCTCACCAGAGGAGGTCATTAGCTGTCAGGGAAGGTTCCGACTGCCTTCCTGTCTTCCTATCGATTAAGCCTCCACATGCACGCAGGCACTGTGAAGGGAATATTGATGAGGCTGCAAGAAGTTTGTCTGAAGCAAGAGATTGAGTTAGGTTTATTTTTCACAGAGATAGATGGGGTGAAGGCTCATGGTGATGTAGGATGGAAATACAGTTCCCAATTTGTGTGCCTCTGTAATCATCCTTCTTAGAGAGATAGTCTTCCTTAAGTCCGTTGCATTTTCATTTTCTTTCCTGCTGTAGAAACTGAACTGTATTTGCCAGCTCAACAGAGACAAAAGTAATGTCTCCAGTTGCTGGGAGGTTTTAAATTCTATTCTTCCTCAGTTTAAATATTTATTCAGACAAAGGCTCCTTGCTCTGTTTTCTTATTTTGTGGACACTGAATAATGAATAGAATAAAATAAGTTCAGTTTGTACTTTTTATTAATTTATACAGTGACAGCACCCATTTATAGCTAGTATATTATTTGAAGAGGTCTGAAAGTCACTTTATTTTAGGTTTTGTGTACTCTCAGATTGTATTTTGACAGCAAACCCAGTTTATTAGGTGATACAATTTTGTGCCAAGGACTATTAGTCTCAACAGCTCAAATAAATTATGCTTGTGATTTGACGTCCAGTAGATTTGCTCAATTCCTACCAATCATTCTCTACTGGTAAAGAATATTACAAATCCAGAACCAGGCTGTCTTAACATTGTATAAGTAGGGAAAGGGAAAATTAAAGTGGAAAATAATTTAAATGGTATTTGGTACTCTGTTTGGACTTTCCCTCAAAGTGCATTCTGTCTGACAGAACTGTAAAGAAGCAGCTAGGAAAAGATATAAAGAAAAATGTGTTGTTATTGTTATTTTTGTTGGTTATTGGAGAGACTTCATGTCTGACCAATCTGTCTTGCTTTTGACATGGTCATAATTGGCAGAGGAAGATCCAGGAAGGTGTACCTGGATTTGAAATTGTTGAGAATAATGTGATGTCCTCCACTGGCCTTTGATTTGCCTCTTGGTTTGTATCTGCTATTTTTGTGTAAGGTTGACTAATAAACTCTGTGCCCTGTTGTGTCTTCTTTGGCAGTATTTCTATGAAGGGAATGACATCAGTGACCTCCCAGTGAACCTTTCTGTTGTGTGGAATGGAAACTTCATAATTGACAATCCCCAAAATATCCAAGGTAAGCTGGAATAGGGACTGTAGAAATACCTTCAGTTATAACAAAATTTTATCCATAATAAACTGTCTCCACACTTAATCTTTGAACCAGACAGCTGGGGACCATATTGGAATTAACAAACTGCCACAAGTGAAAATTCAAAACATTTTGCCCATATGAGCAAACACTGTTGCTTATGCATATCAAAGTTGAAGGAGAAAGTCTGGAAAGATCTGGTTTTGTAACTTTTTTCTCTGCGTTATTTCTCTCTGTGTCTAATGTGTCTCTGGAAATCCTACAAGTTATTAAGTTAACTAGATGCACATCCTGTGTAGCAGGAAACCATGTTAAAGTTATTTTACTAATGCAACCTAGAACATTCATAAATGTCCTAAGTGAGAGGATTGAAGGGGCGCTTATCAGAAATTTGCAGATGACACAAAGCTGGGCCTATTGCTAACACTTTGAAAGATAGTTTCAAGTTCAGAAGGATCTTAACAGACTTCCACATTGGGCTCCATTCAACAAGATGCAGTTCAATAGTGAGATGAGTAAAGTCCTGCATTGAGGCAGGAAAAGCCATATTCACCAATACAAGATAGACCTTGTCTGATGCAACAGTAGTGCCTATGAGATGAGTTTAGGTGTATGTAAGTATGACTCAGTAATGCGCTGCAGTTGATAAAAAAAGTCAGTATGGTCCTGGGTTGCATTGACAGAGGGATAGTATCAAGATCGAGGGAAGCAATTGCATCACTCTATGTTACACTGATGAGGTCACATTTGGAATACTGTGTTCAGTTTTGGTCACAACAATATAAAAAAGATGCTGAGGCCCTAGCAAGAGTGGAAAGAAGAGCAACAAATATAAGTGTTTTAGATGCTGAATCCTATGAGGAATGGCTGAAGGCACTAGCTATGTTTTGTTTAATGAAAAAGAATTTGAGGGGTGACAAGGGTTAGGGTTAGGGTTCCAGTACTTGAAGGGCTGCCCCAGAGAAGAGGGTGTTAATTTATTCACCCTAACAACTGAGGGCAAAACAAGAATCAGTGGCTGGAAGTTCATCTGAGAGAGATGCAACCTGGAAATAATGAGACATTTCCTGACAGGGCAAACTATTAAACTGCCTTCCAGAGTTGTGGATGCTCCATCACTGGAGGTTTTCAAGAAAATATTGGACTACCATTTGTCCAAGATGTTTTGGGAACTCCAACATTGGGTAGAGGGTTGGACTAGAAATTTAAAAAGCCTAACATCTAAAATTACACATCAGAGGATCGTCTATTTAGCAAATTCAACCCAGCACCAGTTTATCTTTGAGTGTATTCTTTCCTTTGCAGCTCACTTGTACAAGTGCTCAGCTCTGCGAGAAAGCTGTGGGCTGTGCCTGAAGGCAGATCCACGCTTTGAGTGTGGTTGGTGTGTGTCAGAAAAACGATGTTCCCTCCGTCAACACTGCCCACTATCGGAAAGCAGCTGGATGCATGCAAGCAATGGCAATAGCCGTTGTGCAGATCCCAAAATCCTTAAGGTATGTTTGGGGTGGGTGTTGCACTGCCAAAGAAGAGAGCCTTTCTCCATTCTCTTTCTTAAGAGTATACAGGAAATTGGCTGTGTCACAGGATGCCTGGAAATACTTGGTCCTGTAATATTTTATGGACTGATAGGCATATCCTACAGCTGTTGGCATTAATCAGCTTAGTACACTGCTGATTTCATGTTCATAATCCCTTAGCTTACCTAGCTGTGGTATCAGGGGAATTTCCCTGGCAAATCATGAAACAGCGTCAGAGGAGGCTAAGAATTATAGGATTTGACGTGTAACACATATGGCAGATACCATGCTGGGGAAAGCTGGTGTGTATAACATTCCTGTGGCACACAATACTGCTGTCAGTTTAGTCTACTAGTTCTTCAGCTGTTACAAATACTTTATCATGCCATTTTACTTTTTAGAAGCTCTTTTTAATAAATTTGGTAAAATCCCCCTCTTTCTTTCATGAGATTTCATGGAATACTAATGCTTATTTGATTATGCCACTGCTGTAGCTGATGTGCTGCTGATGAAATGATATAGAGATGCTTTCAGTAGACAATTGGGAGGATGTGATTCAGTGATGAGAGTTAGATACATATCCTACATGCCATTTCTTGGTCTAATTTTTCTCTTTTTCTCTTTAGCTTCTCCCTGTGACTTTTGTCCTGCTCTCACTGTAGAATGGAGACATTTAATATCAATCGATATTGGTGGCTTGCAAGAGTTCATTGTTCAAATCTGAAGAATTGCTCTGAGGGCAATTGGTCAGATCTAATGAATTACTCTGAGGGCAATTTCCTCTAATAGGCAGGGGCTGAAAGTGAATTTGGCACATATTCACTGCATTACAAGGCATTTGTGATAGAAATCAGCCACTGTGGTAGAACAACATTCTCTGCATTTAGTGATTTCTATATAGTTTCTTCCATGTTTAGTCTTGAAGTTTGTATATCTATCCAGTTATCTTTGCATCTAAGAATAGAAAGGTGGTGTTGAAAACAAAGGATAGAGCAAGAGGTTCAGGAAACTGCAGATATCTCTGCAAAACTAGATGCCATTGAATATTAGCCTGAAAATGTTTTACCATGTTTAGTAGTTTCCTTTCTGGTTTTAACACATTTTGTAATTGTTGAACAATCTCTCAATAATCTCTTCCTCTCATTTCATCATTCAATTTTGGTCTCCTATTTCTTTTACTGTCCTAGTAGAAGGGATCTTTTTCTCACAGCCCATCTCACCTGTATGGATACCCCCCTCCTTGATTGTTTCTGTTGGAAGAATGTGAGCAATATGTATGTTTCTATGTACATGAAGGAGAAAAAATTGATTTAGATCAGTGTTTCTTAAAATGTGGTCTGAGGACTCCAGGGGCCTCCAAGACCCTCCCAGGATTCTACAAAATCAAAATTATTTGCCAGATAAAATAATAAATTATTTGCAATAAATTAAAATAGTCTCATTATTACTTTTTATATGTTACACAAATATTTATGTTAATCTCTGATGGGTTCAATATTGTTATTTTTACATGATTCAACATATAATTCAATATATAATTCCATGAATGCATCAATTTTATTTTTAATACTTAAATATCAATAAATTTAGCCCATACAAACCAAAACACTTTTGGGGTCCTCTATAATTTTTAAAAGTGGGAAGGGGCAATGAGAGGAAAAACATTTAAGAAATGCTAGTCTAGATGGTAGATTGTTTAACTTGTAAGAGTGTTATCCTATTTAAAGGGCAATTAATTTTAATTAGTAGCTATTAATTCTATTATTTTAAAATTCTGTCAGTCTAGTCCTTTTGGAGAATCTTCCCTGGCAAATATATAAACAAACACAGGTATTTGGGATCTTATTCCATTTTTCACAACTTTTCCCAGTTACATTTTTATTTTGGTGATCAGTCTTAATTTGCTTCCCTGAAGGTCACATATATTCCATCCACCATTTGCTGTAGCAACCAAAATTTTTCCTACACATATCGCATTTTAAAAATAGTAATATTTTGCAACTATTTTAATTTTGCACCAAACTAAATCTTCTCTCATATGCCCCCGATGTTCTGGTTCCAAATCTTGGTTTTTAAATTTTGATTGGGAAGGAAAGGAATTTTTATTTGTTCCCTTGATTTTGGTTAAGAAAACATCTTGTGATCCTGAATACTGCAGTTAACCATTGTACAACTTAATAAACATATGTCAACAAAATAGCAACAGCAGAAATTTTAAGGTTAAGTCATATCTTTAATGGCTTTAAATAGAGCCCCCAATCTTAAACCTGCAGAAAATAGGTTTCTTAGTTTATCATATCCCCAAGCAATATTTTTTTGGTTCTTAAAAGCTTTATCCTTTTAAATATGAATGTGAGATGCCTAAATCTGGGTTCATGAAATCTACACATGGTGCTAGTGATAAGTTATGGGCTTTTATGAACCAACTGAGCACACTATGTTGTGAAGTATCAGTTGTCATAGGAAAAGGGGAGAAGTTTAATAATGTAAGACCACAATAAAGTCTCAGAGGTACCAAGTGGGTATATATGGATGTCTTATGTGCAGTTTTTAAGTAATTATCAGCACTTCATTCTAATACAACTCTACATTACTAAATTATGAAAACTAAATTAAGAACTTGTTCTGCAGTTGTACACCCCCCACCCCCCCATGTAAGCAGATCAAATATTTTATTCCTGTGTACTTTGGGGTGTGTGTGTGTTACATTGTTATTGCTTTTTCACAGGTATTGCTGTGCAGGCTTTAGGAAAATGTAGTGATAGTTTATTTGCTAGGATCATCCAGAGTGCATGGGATCAGGGGTGTAAAATATGCTGTGCAGTTTTTTTGTTTGTTTGTCTGTTTAATGCTGGAAAATACAAGTAGTAAAGTTACTTAGTCTGTTTCTCTTGGGGCAGAGACAGTGGATGAGTTTACACAGCAAGCTGAGATTCTTTAAAAAAAACACTCACAAAAAAACAGTTTGTTTATTAAGCCATAAATTGTGGATTCAGAGACTGTGCAGTTATAGTAATTAGCTAAAATCCAAGCAAAATTAAATGTTAAAGCTTACCATTATGATCCCAGCCTGTGATTTCTACTAGACTGAAGAGAAATGGGGTTAAAGGACATCCATTTAAAATAGAAAGCTGGTATCTGAGATTTTAGCTTTTAGAAAAGTAGCATTTTAATGCTGAAAAATAAATTCAGCTCTATCTTTTGATGCACTGCTCAGATAACGCCTTCCTCTTCCTTGAAACATTGCCATAGAAAACAATGAAGAAGATTTGAAGAAGATCTTTGATAGGAAGAAAAGGTGATAATCTGCTTCAGCTTCAATTTCTCCTATCTAATACAAGTATTGTAGAAGAGCTCCAAGAGAGCTGATTTGGGAGAATCAGTGAGAAAATATTGTTCTGGATATCAGAATAAAAAGCATTTATGTGATCTTCTAATTAAATTAAGTTGCTTTTGATTGATTTGAAAAGGGGTGTGCATAAGTGCACCATCGTGCCTCCCGCCCCTGTCCTATTGTCCCCATTTAATCGTACTTATTTTCTGTATTCTTACTCATGTTTATACTTCTATCTATTATTTTGTAAGCGATTGACAATTCAAATAAAGATTGTTGTGGTTACCCCTTCCCTTTAGCACTATAATTGTGCTAAGACTTCACAATTGCTATCTCTTATTATTGTAATAAAATCAAGTGAAGTGATTGAGTGTGATCTTAACATTCCTACTTTACTAACAGGAAATTGAAAGATTTTGAGTTAATATTAAAACATTCTCCATGTCAGGCCATTATTTTGTCTTTTATCACTTTGGCATGATATTACTGTCCAAAATCTGATCCCAACGTTCTCTTTGCTTTAAATTATATTTTGGATATTAAGAAGTGAATCCACCACATGAAAATGCTGCATTTTGTTGCCAGACTTCTCTATGAAAGTCTAACATACACTTTGCTGACTGCCAGATTGCAATACTGAAGCTGGGCCTATATGGTTGTGTTGTTTCAAACTTTGGCTCGCTTTTCTGCCTCCATTCTTAAGCTCTGTAGATAACATTCTCAACTGCATCGACAGATTAGCTATTCTGAAATTAAATGGTCAAATAATCAAGACACTTAGTAGACGATTCATTATTTTCATATTTGGGGGCTGGTATTTCCTACATTCACTTGGCAGATTTGAAGGGTTGTGCTTCGAAACCAATTAGATGAAGAGGGCTGCTGTTTGTCAGACAGAGCTGGTGTGGGAGTTGGTGTTTAAGGTAAGAAAAAAATAGCTGGATTTTCCTGCCAGGTCTGGTTCCCAAGTGTCTTGTTTAATGGTGACCCCACACACACTGTGTCAAGCAGTGTCAACTTTTTCCCAATGTTGCTTCTCCCTAAACATGTGGCCCTTGTCAATTTTGCTGCAGAAGGGGGGAAATCTAACAGACTATGGAAGCCTTTCGCACTAATTTAACAATATCAAACCACAGCACAACTCACCAGGTACCCAGAGGAGCCCTGTTTAGGGAACAGTAACTCAAGCTGTAACAGCTGCTTCATTGCTTCTGATCCAGGATAGCAGTGCATGATTAGATTAAATATAGGTGAATGATAGACTCCAGTTTTCAAATTGTCTTGTCTTGCATAAATTCTATAGTGTGGCAAGACTCCTTCAGGCTTTATCATAGTTTAACAATGGAGAGTAACCTGCAAATGAGGGAACAAAGATGGGCTTTGTATTCATAATCCATGTTGGCTTTGGGCAAACAACAACAGATCTGCACCTTGTCATTTGGTCATTATCCAACAGAACCTTTTCTCCATCTGTCAATAGGGAGAGTCATTGTAGATATGGATGAAATAGACTTCATACATTGCATCTCGGAAGTTGCACTAAACTTTTCCAGGTGGGGAATGGTTTGAGAAATTCAAAACCTGGCAGATTTTGTTGATTCTGAGTTTTGGCCGAGTCAAAATTCGGAGGATAGTCATATAGAGAGCTAAGGCAAGGCTGGTGTCTCCTGCCTTAACAGAATAACAGAGTTGGAAGGGATCTGTAGGTCATCTAGTCCAACCAATACCATTTCAGACAAAAGGTTGTCTGATCTCTTTATAAAAACTGCTTCACATGGTCTGTGTGTCAGGCTGCCTGCCAACTTCCCTGCACTCTCATTTTCTTAATTCTCATAATGGCATGCTTGAAATAAAATCATCAATTGGTTAAGGCTAGCAAGTAATAGAGAAGTTCAGAGTTGCAAGGTGGAGACACAGTTGGATATTTGGCATTTAGAGCTCAGGATATTGGCAGGACTGTCTAACCACCCTTGGATCTTCCTAGTTCCTTTCTTTCTCTTCCCCCCTCCCCTTATTGAATTGCATTTAATATCTGATAGTCAATAATCTAGAATGATGGTGTTATCTATATTTGCATTCTCTCCTGGAAGTGTACAAACAAAATCTCTTCCCTTCCTTCATTTCAGTTTGACCCCATCTGACTCCAACAAACTCTGGTGTCTCACAGTATAAAAAATAGGAATCCCCAACAGAAAGCATTTTATTGATTGATTGATTTTGTTTGCTACCTATCTCACCACAAGGTGATTCTTGGCAGCTTACAAAATTAAAATCAATAAAACTGTGTGTGTGTCTGTGTGTGTATAGATCATAACCAGCACTTTGAATCATACCTGAAAGCAACCTGGTATTCCATGAAGTGAGATGGGCATCGTTGCCTCATTGTCCATCTTGTTACATTCTTGGCCAGTTGAAGTTTACAGGTTGTTATACTTATTTCAATGACTCTTTAAATAACTTTTTAGCTACAGTGCTAGATGTAAGCCTAGAACCAAACAATTTAGGCTTACCAGGTTTTAGGAAACTTGCTTGCTTATGACTCATCATCTCTATTAAGATCAATTGAATAAAAACAACATGATCTGGGCATGTAGTGAAGTAACTTGCAGGCTGACTCATAAATATAGAAATTCCTTCTCTTGGATCCTTGCCAATCCCTGTGCATTTTGTAGAGGCAGTATAAAGCTGATCTGTAGGCAGTACTAAGAGGTTTTGTCTTAACTATACTTGTCTTCTGTTTATTTTTAAACATAAAATGTTTCCTGAGAATTTAAGAGTTTTCAGCAGGGCAAATTAAGAATTGCATGCATTCCAAAGCTCTTTGCTATTCCTAAGCCTTCTCAGTACCAAGCTTAGGAAAGGATGCATAGCCTTTGTCTAGGATTAGTACAGAGACTGGGGGCCAGTTTGTCTGATCAAGTAATCAGTTGGTTCTTGATTTTGCTGGGTCCTTTTATGCTGTTTCGGCCCTGGAGTCTCTTCCCTTGGTTGTGGTTGTGGTGACCCAGAAGAGCTTTCCCAGCTGGGTGCCCATTAATCTTTTTTATCACTTGCAGGTGTATGCCAAGCACTGGGGCCCAGCAAAATGTGGTGTAAAATTGCCCATAATTACCTTGTTAGTGGCAATGGTGGGCTTGTAACACATGGCTCATCTGTCATCATGCTGGCATATGTCAAGCCACACCTGTCCATTTTATTGGGAATCATCCTAACAAATGAGCCATATCATGCTCTACTGGGGCTTTCTTCCTTCCCCAGCTGGCGCTGGCAGAAACTATTGTGTGCTGGGATATTCCAGAATTATAGAGAAAGAGAAGGCCCATTTTACATGAGTTAATTGGTGTCTTTGTAAGGAAGGCTCTGAAATGATGGCTTTTCTTTTAATAATTCATAGCATGAGAAAGAAATAGTAGGCTTTCTGAGAACATCAAGGGTTGAACAAGCAGAATGTGAAGAAGGATTCCCTGGACCATCGTGAAGTCCAATGCTAATAGTATAAGCAAACCATCTCCTAAGTGGAATATGAATTTATGGTTTCCATTTTCATATTCTGATTGGTTCAGAGGGATATATTATGGCAAGTTAATGTAGTAAGAAAATGGACAATGGAATTCAGGAGGTAGAGAAATTACTGCTTTAGATGATAGAAACTTGTTTGGAACTATAGAAGGGCTGCTTGAATTTTAAATGATTATCGCTTCAATTTTAATTTTTTTTACTGATAAGTTCATTGTAAATGGTAACCTGCCTCAAACTTTAAAAATGTATAGTATCATACTTACTAGTATGAGGATGGTATAACAGTGCTTGGGCAGATGTTTATGTTCATTGCATATTCATTGATGGATTTCAAAACAGTCTGCTTTGTTTCTTCTTAGTTGTTTCCTGAAACAGGCCCCCGGCAAGGTGGGACTCGGTTAACCATCATTGGTGAGAACTTGGGCCTGAACTTTGAAGATGTACGCATGGGTGTACGGGTTGGGAAAGTGATATGCATCCCCATTGAAAGTGAATATATCAGTGCTGAGCAGTGAGTATCCTTCAAATTATAGATGACTATGTAGGATATAAAAAATAGATTCATTTATGAGATCCTATATAACTATAAAAAGCAGGACAGTCAAGATTTGTGTGCTGCCAATAAGGAAAGATGGCTGTGATTTTTCTTTTAGAGCATTAGTCACCATCAGCACTTCTTGATTTAACTCATTTTAAAATGACTGTTTCTTATTTTGGGAAGAGCCAATGTGGTGACATTGATAAGGCAGCTGAACTTGGATAAAGATTCAAATTCCTGCTTTTCCATAAAGGTCACCAGTTCATGCTAGAAGCAATTATCTTTCACCCTAATCTTCCTCATAGGATTCCTGTTTTTATTAAATGAGATGGCAAGTGTATAAGCATTTCTCTAAGCAATTTAAATGAAAAAATGAATGGCAGGATAGCTTAAAAATAATAATTCCAGATCTTCCTCTGGATTTGGTCCCACAAAACAGTGGCAAAATAATAAGGGGAATGCCAAATCTTCTGTGACATTCTGTCAGAAAGATTCTTCTGGTTTCACAAATCATTTCTGGAAAATATTGGATGGTAAAATATAATGATTCTGTGAGTCGTTAACAGAGTTTTGATTTTGAAAACAAAATGTACCTGGGTTGTTGTTGTTTTTTGGGGGGGGGGGGAGAGAATGATTTTTCACTGCATATTTTGTGTTAATTTAAAACCCACTTTGAGTTAAATACGTGTTTACAAAGCCACACTATGTAAAGCTGGTCAATTCTGACTAGCCACATACATTCTGTGTACCCTGCTCTTCAAATTACATAGTTTGTTTAAAATTACATAGAAAAATGCAGAGCAAGTTTAAACATCAATAGGATACAATAAGAAAAATCAATGTAGGAACATTTAGTGGGTGTCTTTCTTTTTGCTTGTAGATAGTAAATCAAAATACAAAACCAGAAATGTATGGGCATGTTTTCACTGCTTAACTTATGGATGTACATTACATTACATTAACACATACTGTGATAGGATGGGGGTGGAATGAAAATAAATGTTTTTTTTTTCTTTTTAGTTGTGTTAAATTTTAATTGATTCCCTACTGAGTTAAATTATGCTCCCCTTGTAATATTTTATGTATTCTGCAATTTTAATATGCCTATTGTTCAAACACCAATTTTATGTATGCTAAGGCATAATTTGCTGAAATTGTTAAATGGCATTTAATTAAAATAACAACAAATTCAAATACAATGGCAAGATTGAAAGAAAGAATCAAGAACATCAAAAATATTTGACATAGAGATATGGCCAGTGATATGCAGGGTAGTTACACCTTATATATGTAATAAGAGACACTGATATTTCTTGTATTTATAACATGTTCAATTGATGTTACTTCTGTAGGATCGTCTGTGAGATTGGAGAAGCCAGCCCCAGCAAAATTCAAGATGCTCCTGTAGAAGTGTGTGTCAGAGATTGTTCTCCCAGCTACAAGGCTATAGCTCCAAAAAGCTTCACATTTGTGGTAAGATTAAAATATTAGACATTTGCTTTTGCCATTTTTCATCTCCCCCCGAATCCCATTTTTGCCCTATGGATTTACCTGATTTAATTGTTTTTCTATCACAACCCCTTATCCTAACTATGTTCATGTTTATTATTTGTTGGTAGATAGCACATTAATTTAATTTGGGAAATTATAGCCTAACCTTTATATATAAAAAAAAAAATAGGCACAAAAGGCATGCCAAGAAATAAATTACCAGTCAATCTGTTCAGCCTTAGAAGATTCAAGACATTTTTGCTCAAACTGGGATTCTTGTGTGATTTTAACTAAGAAAAAAAAAATTCCCACCTCATAAATATGACCGGAACAGTCATTAACTAATTTCTATTGGACTAAATCAAGATTTAAACAGCAGCATCTCAATGATGAGCTGCTTCCTTTCACTGATTTAGAGCTTGGCATCTGCTGATAGCAGTTTCTAAAATTACTCAAAACTGTGAAGCAACTAATGAGACTTTGGCTGGTTAGAATCATTTGTCAGTTACTAAGATTGTTCTGTACAGCATTTATTGTTAAACAGGTGTTCTCTGGCTAGTAGAGGGGTACAAATAAGGGTGACCTCTCAGAATCTTTTCTCTCTGAATGATGGCAGTTACAGCTAAAACATTGGAAAAGCATCAATTTGCCTATCTGTAAGGCACTGTAATATATGTGCATGTTCAAGTGTATAAAATTATGATATATTTACCCAATATTTTAATTACTTGAGTGTTTAAAATGCTGAGCTTTAGCCAGTGTAATCTGTTGTTTATCAATTGTAACCTTATTATTCCTTTAGACTCCTGTTTTATTTATTTTGGGGGGTTTTATAATTATTATGTATTTTATCTTGTTATAAACATCAAAGGAACTAGTTGATTGAGGTAATGTACAAGTGCAAACAATAAGATTATAGAGAAATAATTGTGTATGAACTAGCACTGAATTATCACTGATACTCTCATAATTGATTTTATGTTCTGAGTTTAACTGCGTATTGTAGCAATATGATACCCATATAGTATCTGAGATGTGAAGAAATTTTTATTTTTAAATTTTTGCTTAGAAGTCTTTTCATAAGTCCTTTTGTTATGTTTGTTCATTAAGACTATCTTCTGAATGCTGTGAACTGACTGTATTTCCTTTTGACAGACTCCTACCTTCTCACAAGTCATCCCATCTCGTGGGCCTCTTTCTGGGGGCACCTGGATTAGCATCAGAGGAAGACATCTAAATGCAGGAAGTAATATCACAGTGACAATTGGAGGACAACCATGTGCTTTTGCAGGGTGAGCTTTCTTTATTTGGTGTATAAATGGTTGTCAGGCAATACAGGTAGTCCTTGAGTTACAACAGATCATTTAGTGACCACTCAGAGTTACAACGGCACTGAAAAAAGTGACTTACAGTAGAACCTCTGGTCCCGAATGCTTCTGACCATAACCAAATCGGGTTCCGACCAAAAAAATTCATATTTTTTTTAACGTGGCTGATTTCCTGTTCTGCACAATTTTAATTTTTTTTTTGTAAGCGCCAAAATTCCAAAATTAGGTATGGGTCACGACCAAATCGGGTTGCAACCAAAGTTATGGAACAAAGTATAATCATGACCAGAGGTTCTACTGTATGACCATTTTTCACAGTTACAACCTTTGCAGCACCCCCATGGTCATGTGACCCAAAGTAAAATGCTCGGCAACTGATTCATATTTATGACTGTTGCAGTGTCTCCAGGTCATGTGATCATTTTTTGCAACCTTCTGACAAGCAAAGTCAATGGAGAAGTCAGATTCACTTAACAACCAGATTACTAACTTAACATCTGCAGCAATTCACTTTTCAACTCTGGCAAGAAATGTGGTAAAATGGGGGTGAAACGCACTTAACAAATTCTCACTTAACAACATACATTTTGGGTCAAAGTCAATTGTGGTCATAAGTCGAGGACTACCTGTATGTAGAAGGAAGAAAGGCTGGAATGTACTGAACTGATGAATTACATATATGCAGTGGGTATAAACATGTGACTACAATGCAAAATAAGATAATATTCCTAAGGAGCCAAGCAAACATTTCTGTGTAGCTTGTGGAATTTCTTTTCATAGTTCATTAAAAAATGAAGAAAGACCGAGGAATGAATTCCTTTTCCTTTTAATAAAACACAAATCCCTGAGCCATGAAGTGGATAATTTTGAGATTAAGGATGATAATGGAGCGGCTCTTTAAATATTTTTGTGCAGTAATTACTGGTTATCAGCCTTAATAGCTGCTGTTTGCAGTCGCTGCATGATGGAGAACGCTCCAGAGTTATGCCAGCTTCAAAAACTGTGTGTGTTTTATTTTCTTTTTACATTAACTGATAATTTTAGCAGAACTTCCCAAGGAGATTAGAGGGAGTGGGTGGGGAAGGACCAGATGCAGATATTAATATTTTATTTGTAGAAAACCTATTGTAAACTGCTTATAAGACAGCCAGACCTGGAATTTTTGCAAGGAAATCCTAACATTCATTCCACATTTTTTTCCATATGTAAATTCAAATATATCACTGTATGGAAATTGAACTAGTAAAACTGATAACTGATAATTCATGTGATACTACTAAGTACATATTATAATTTTCCAGTAGTTCAGCTTTTTGGTTGCAATCTCTGTGCTTTGTATAAGTAAGATTCTATAACAGCACAAGGCACTAACTGGGCATTTCTATCTATGCTTCTTAAGTCGGGAAAAAGAGATTCTTGATGTCTATGTAGGGGTCTTTCACTTCTTTCCAGTTGCTTTGGATCACTGCAGTTTTAGCCTCATTGCAAGTTTTGTGTTTCCCCTGAATTTATTTACTTTTGTACTTCTTATATTGTTAGCATGCTTTGCTCTGCAAGGACTTCTTCTAGTTTAACATTCATTGGATTTCCTAATTTTCTTATAACTTTAAAATGTCTTTCCATAGGTGTGTCAGATGTTATGTTAAATTACCTTTCTTGTGTGTCCTTTTTTTTTGAAGAGGGAGAAGTAATAAATGTTCGCACCCATTGAGAACTTTTATCAAAGATGAGTCTCCAGATCATTTCTCTTGCTGAGAGAGAAATGTTACATGTGTTGTCCCATGCCTACAAGCTGTGGAATCAATGCTGCTGTTTCGGTTACCAAGTAATTTTCTGGGCCAACCAGTTTTTCTTGCTTGCCATTTCTGCTGTTACAGGAAGAATCCCCAATCTTAGAACTGCCCAGGGTTGCTGTTGAATTGGGGGGCTTTAGAAATCTAAATTATACATAAACAGGCTACCACCTATAGATGACATGGTTTCACAGGGATGATTTCAGAAAGAATAATTTGGGAGAAGTCAGAGAAATCTATTCTTTCTTAGCATCTCTCTTCCAGTTTACCCTTTCCGATGCCAAAAAAATGATGGGACAGAATCAATCTAATTCTTATTGCTTGCTATAAGATTGAAAGGCATGTTATAGGAAGAGGATTTTCTTGCTACTGTATTATTGCTCTTCTGGTCATGGGTCAGAATGACCTCCTCCTTAAACACCGATTAATTAAATTCTCGAAGTACTGTAATATTAATTCACTGAAAATTAATTACATTAAATCCAAAGTATTGGTTTTTGAGAAAAGTTATAAACTACGGTCATGCTATTTAGATGGTGATAAGTTGGAGCAGGTTAAAGATTTTATGTACAGTATTGGAAGGTAATATTCACTATTCTCTTTCATGGTTTTTCCCTGAGGTATTTTGCTAATAAGACATCTGCCACTAATTCAGTGATTCTTAGAACTTTCTATTCTAAGGGAATCAACACCCCTTCACAGTCATTTGGTCTTTTAAGGACAAAACAGAGATTCAATTTTGATGTGGTGGCAATCTGGGTTAAAGGAATTAAAATATGACTATCATTCATTACTAGCCCAATTCCTTTGTGTTTTGTTTCATATCCTAAGATGTATTCCCAATGTATTATTTGTTACAGCAAACAGGCTTATGCCCTTTTTCAATTTCAGCCTGGTCAGTTACTGTTGAATTATAGTTGAGAAAATGTATTTTTAGAATATCTGTTGGTATACTGGTGCTAGTTCCTTTAGAGAATTACACTAGTACTTAGATAACTTTGTTAGCAGACAAAACATAACAAATAGGTATTGATTTGACAAGGGTATCAGATTTAGATTATTCCTCAGCAAACACTCAAATCGAACTGAGGCTATTTAGACGCTGCCCACCAGGATTTTTAAGCAACAGCTAAAGTGTCTTGCTCCCCAGTATATTTTGAAATAAGATAGCAGAATATCTTTTACCTTACACCTTACATAAACACATATAGTTCATCATATATTTGCCTCTTTAAAAACCTAGAAGCTCACATTTTCCAAGAAATAAGGTGATTATATTTATTTATATTGTTAATGTAAGTCTTCCCATCCTCTTCATTTTCAAATACTGTTTTAAACTATTTTTTAAAAGAATCAATATTAAATATTTATCCCTTTAATTAGGTTATGAATATCCTATAATAAGAACTCTTAGCACAAAATTGATGGTGGAAATTAGGAAAACACTCAGTCGTATATTTGAGATAGGCCAATACAAATTGAATGAATGTATGAATCTTGAAAATGTTAAGGGACTAATATGCTGTCTTTAAAACATTAGTTATTTCTGTTTGTTTTAATTGATGTTATACCCTGAATTACAAGTTAAGTAGTCAGCCATATAAATCTGAGTGATAAATAAATAAACTAAGAGAAAGGAGATCTTCAGGTACTGCAATCCCATTTTTAGATACTCAATTGTATATTTTCTACCTGCATTTTCTTTTGAGTTACTTGTGCAAGATCATACTTCTACTTAAGCACCTGTATGTAGACTCACAATTATGAATGGCATTAAAGACCTGTTCACTATAGTTGATTTAGTCATGTTGCTGTTTGTATTCTTACATATACTTCAGTGAGCCAGTTTTAGCCATTGATTCATTTTTGCAAAAATCTGACTGACAGTGAATATTGGGAGGTGAGCCTTTGGATTCATTTGCTGATAGTGAAGATGAAAAGTAGACGTTGGATTGTCTTAAGTGAACAAATTGCCTGATTGGTGCAAATGGGATCTTCACTTTGTCTGATATCATGGTATGACAATATAAAAAATGCCTGCTGTTTTAAACTTAGCAAATGACATTGTATTTCATTCCCCCTCCCCCCATTTCCCTATGTCCCACAGGAGAAATGCTGGTGAAATTCAATGTAGGACCCCGTCTGGTCAGATTCCAGGTAGTTCAGCTATTCTCATTCATATAAATCGTGCTGTCCTTAGCAGTGCTGATGTTACATATTATTATACTGAGGATCCCACAATCCAAAAGATAGAACCTGAATGGAGTATCAGAAGGTAAGATTGAATAAATAAAATTATCCATTTTTTGTTGATTTATTTTTTTTCCAGTTTATGTTTTACAGAGAAAAATTACTGAAGAATATCATAACTTTATTCCTAAGCTATTTCAATCAATACTGTAAGATGAAGGCACGATAGCCATAATATGTTATTTGTTGGCACCCTTCATTCTGCACATTTACTCTTTGGTAGAAGTTAATATCAATATCAAGAGTCAGAAGAAATTCCTATAAATGTTAGGTTTTCTATATGTTTTGTATTTATTTAATGACTTATTTGAGGACAATTCAGGGAATTATTTATAAATTGCTGATATTGTATATCTCTTTCCCTCAATAAAAGAATTTTGTATTTGGGACAATAGACCTTTGCTTTTGACATGCATTTTCTCACAAAATATCAATATGAAAGTGAATTTGTAAGATTTGAAAAACATATTATTTGTTGTGTTTTTACTGGTAATTAATGGATCCGTATCAAAAGAATTCAAACATTGCCTGAGAAATATATCCTTCTATAGCTAGATTTTGGATTCCATACAGAATTCCAAAATAAACACTGGAAGGAATAATATATTTTCTACCTGAAATTTGGCATCAGTTAATGCTATTAAGACTTACTTGGGAGTAAACCCTATCCTAATCATTTATAGATTGGCACTGTAAAAGTTTAACTATTTACTAAAGATTTAGCTAAAGAAGGGGGGGAAACTCTAGTTGTGTGACATGGCATAGAATGGGAACAGAGCATTCTAATAAACGTTTTACTAAATATTGAAGTTGACTGCATTAGTCTTAAATGCACAGCCTAATAAAAATGATAACTCTGTTCAGGAGCAAGTTAATTTAAGGTGAAGCTAATAATAAATGGGAAGCAACAAACCTTTCCCCACCCCACAAAAGTAAATTGAATTGAGCAAGGAGGGGCAAAAGGATAGAAAGAGAAGCATTGGCAGTCACACAGACAAAGCAAGCTGAACAACCCCATTGTTCCAATAAAGATTTTAAAAGTTGGACGAAGAAGCATCCCGAGAAGAGAAGAATCAACAGTCATGTGCCTCAGCCAAGTTCCTTAGATGTGGCAGCATTTCAGAAAGGGCAAAAGGAAGAACTATTGTTCTTGTTAAGAGTCAAAACCTGATATTGGGCATTCTTGGGATACTGTGGAGATTAATGGAACCCAGAGTAGGAATTGTTTGTTTTTACCCAACACTGCCTGAAGTAACTCATAAAGACACTGTTTTTCCCAGCATGAAGTTAAAAGAGCAGGGAGCTGCTAAATATTGGAATAAAAGGAATGCTTCATTTCATTGGCTTAGGCTGCTTGCACTCTCTTCGTTAAGAGCTTCAGATGACTTCTTCTGTTTGCTTCCTAGTGGTGGGACATTACTGACTGTGATGGGCACCAACCTGGCCACTATCAAAGCACCCAGAATCCGAGCCAAATATGGCACTGCTGAGAAGGAGAATGTAAGTAAACCTTCATCCAGCTTTAAACCAATGTAGTATTCTCCAGTTGTTTTAGGGATGCACATTCTGATCTGGAATTTGGAGAGCTTAGATCCAGGATGCCTGAGCAGCCATGATCAAAAGTCTGCCATCATTTTTTTTTTTTTTTTGATGAGTGGACAATATATTTCTTAAAGTCTTTAGAATTTCATGAAAACCATAATTACTTGGGTTGGCAAGCTCAGTTGTTTTGTTGCATTGTTGTGCGGGTATAGCATAATTCAGAAATTTTTGAAAAACTATGGAAACTTTGGCGATCTTATATCACAGTCAACATTTAAATGGTGCAAGGAGAAAGAATTTCTTATGCTCCTCACATTCACATTCATAGCTTGAGAAATGAGAACAGTATACTTAGGATGTCTTGGATGTGTTCTGTGATGCAGAAAGAGTTAGGTAAAATCTACATAATTCATATAGGGAAAAGAATGGCAGAAAAATATTGTGTCGTCTTGTACTTTTTAAAATGATGTCCCTCATTGACAGCAGCACTTGAAACAGTGCTATTTTTGAGTGAAGTTTAATGACCACAGCAGAGAGCAAAGAACCAATTTGGTTTAGTAAGTAAGACATCAGACTAGAAACCAGTGACCATGAACTCTAGTCTTCCCTTAAGCATGAAGCCAGCTGAGTGACCTTGGGACAATCGCTCCCTCTGAGCTCCAGGAAACAGGAAACAGGCAATGGCAAACCGCTTCTGAAAAAACCTGGCAAAAAAGCCTAAAAGAGACTTGTCCAGGCAGTCACAATAAAGTGACTTGAAAGCAAATAATAATAATAATAACAACTACCACCACCATGGCAATCTTCAAGTTTGGGCAATGGTAATTTAGTTCATTAATCAATCTTTACTTGAAGATTGATATCTAAGCAAATTTTTGCATTTGTTGTCTCACATGACAAAACACACCTGGGTTTTCCTGAAATTAAAGTTTTACTTTCTGTTGCAATAATTTGAGTTCATTTAAGTTAGCCCTTTTCTGTTTTGTACATTTGTTGGAGAAATGTGTCATTACATCCAATTAAATTATTATTCAATTTAATTATTATTCAGCTTAATTTTTCCCTCCAAATCAGCTGAATAAGTTGAACATTGTTTAATTTATGTCTCTTTAGAATGGACAAATAGTAAGAAAGTCTAAAGGGGTATGAAGAAAAAGAATATAACATAAGTAGTTTAACCAGCATATTTGATTCATAATAAAATGAAAATCTGAAAAAATAGGAATCTTACCAGAAGCATTTTCTCCTTTTTTGAAACAAAGAATAAATGCAGTACCTTGTTATACTTCATCTCAGTTAAGTCAGTAAAGGCTCATCCCAGATTTTTAAATGTTGGATAGTTTCAAAAGAGATTTGATATACTTAAACTCATGTCACAGATATCATAGGATATGTCACCAGAATCACTTGCCGTAGATAATAGTACCACAAAATTTAATATTATTTAGGTCAGTGATTCTCAGCCTCAGCAACTTTAAGTTTAGTGGACCAACTACCAAAAGTCTCCATCCGTTCCTTATTAATTTTAATAATATTTAATGAATTTAATAATTTACATCTATTGTAATTAATAATCAATTTAAAATTAACAATTTAATAGCAAAAAGGTTACACACTCCTGATTTAGGTTTATTTATTGAAGGAGAAAAATACACATCTCTTCCTAGGAATTAATGACTTTTGATAATGACAATACATGGGGGGGTGCTGCCAGGCTTAAATCTGTGATTCCCCACAGTGCCATGAGGCCTGCATGCTGTTTGAGAAGCTGAATCAATTAATTATTGGCATAGTTTCTGGTCCAAAAAAAAGTTATCATTATGGAGTTGTAATACAAGGAAGTTCACATTGGCAGGAGTTCCTACTTCATTTAACCTCCTGGTTCCGAAAATTTCCCCTGCCTGTTGATGACAAGATACTCATCTTCCCTACCACTCCAAGGGATTGCTTTATTGTCCCTTTCATGTATAGTGACTGGTTCCTGTTTTTAATACATCGTTGCTAGAAAAATGGAAGGAAGTTGCTACCTTCCATGTTTTTCTGTTTCCCAGCTAGCACTGAACAGCAACTCAAAAGAGGACAGAGTGCTAGCAATAGTGGGGGTGGGGGAGAGACTTGCTTAGTTATGTGAAAAAGTTAAGGATGGGGCAGATGGCTTGAGGAAATTGCTTTTTCTTGGTGATAAGATAAAATTAATGAAAAAGGAAATTGGATAAGCCTGCTAACCTTTGCATTTCAGAACTGTACAGTCTACAATGATACCATCATGGTGTGTTATGCTCCTTCCATTGATAACCCATTCAAGAGCCCTTCAGAACTTGGTGATCGACCAGATGAGATTGGCTTTATTATGGACAATGTTCAAGCCTTGTTGATCATCAACAGAACTAACTTTATCTATTATCCAGATCCTGTGTTTGAACCCTTGCCATCTGGTATGTTGGAGCTCAAGCCAAGTTCTCCTCTTATCCTCAAGGTAATAATTTATTCAGCCTCGTTTCTGCAGATTTTAGAGACAAATGTTCTTCTTGAACTTCATTCCTGGTCTTATTACATAAGTACAAGTTACACATTACGTTGATAAGTGTTGTTTGGAATTCCCAGACCCATTCAAGGAAAGCATTGTCCATTAATCTAATGGATTGCGTTACTCACAATGTACCAAGCGTAGGATTGAAATTTAATTGCTAAGAAGAGAAAAAATATTGATTGAATCTTCCCATTACAGTTTCGAAAACAGGAGAGGGGAACCATTGCAAGTTATACTGTCAGATCCCCATAGATCCCTGTTAGGATGCTGCCATTCTTGTGGAGAAGGCCTGGATGCCAGTTAAACCATTTAGAGAGGGTTGGAAAGTACTATAAAGCGGTATATAAGTCTTAAGTGCTATTGCTATTGCTACAACCTTTCCTTGTCTCTGTTGTTTCTTTTACTTTGAGGTACCTTCCTGAGAATGGAAGAGGGGAGGGAACAGGCTGGGGCCATCTGTTTTGTCTCAGCTGTGAGGGAACAAGCAAATGGCACCTGAGAATAGCTTCTTAGCACCTTCTCGGCTCGAGGTTCTCATAACAACTTCGCATCTATGGATTGGTTTGTCTTCAAGACTGGACAGAGGGGAAGGGTTTTTACAACTTTTAACCTAATGGTTTTGATACATATTCACTCTTACTGGTCTTTTTCCCCATCCAAGAGTAAGCTATTGGACCTATCCCTTCAGTAGTCTGATATATTTTCTTTCAATT
Source organism: Laticauda colubrina (assembly GCA_015471245.1). Taxonomy (NCBI): domain Eukaryota; kingdom Metazoa; phylum Chordata; class Lepidosauria; order Squamata; family Elapidae; genus Laticauda; species Laticauda colubrina. The sequence continues at coordinate 36,959,793 of BLBF01000003.1, read as the reverse complement.
CCTCGTACTTCCTTTTCAAAGCTGAACAAAGTTAAAAGTTGAATTAAAAAGATAAGGTTGACTATAGTTGTTAAGCCTGGGTTCCCCAACCAGGGTTAGGTAGACAAGCTAAACAGAATGTGCAGCGTTAGTCAGATAGGCACACAGATAAATTAGTGAGCTAAGCTTGTATGTTTATTAACATACAGTAAAAATAACAGATACGCTTGTGCTATCAAGAATATATTTTATTCCAGTATAAGTTTATGGCATAGTCAAATAACAGTCCAATAGTCATTTACCATGTAGTCAGTCCATTCAGGGATATTCAGTTAGCAAAGTCCATGTAGAATATCCTATGTCAGTTCACGTACAAATCAGTCCTTTGTTGTCTCTCCCGTTCGAGCAATGCAGTCTTGATTCCAAGCAGTAATCAGGGATCATCAAAGCCAGAGAGAGAGAGAGCAAGCCGTAGTCTTGCTACTTTTATATTGTTTTCTTAACCACTCCTTTAATTGCTATTTCACAGTTAAAGCTGTATACACTCTAACATACACTAACTATGATTCATAGTTATTATTTCACCTAAACCAGTTAGGGTGAACAATGTTATCCCTAACAATAGTGGTAGCCTGGAGATTGAGTTCTAGGCCATGTGCATAAAAACTGACTGAGTAACTTTGGGCCAGTCACTGTCTCAGTCCAACTCACCTCAGAGGTTTATTGTTGTGGGGAAAATAGGAGAAGGAAGGAATATTATGTATGTTTGCTACATTGAGTTACTTATAAAATAATGAAGGGGTAAACAACAAACAAACAAATAAACAAACAGATGGGTGAGTGAGTGAGTTAGTTAAACCTGTTTTGGGGGCCTGGCATGCTATAATTCATGGGTCCCAAAGAGTTGGACATGATTTAGTGACTGAACAACAACAACAAATGTACTTTTCTTCTTCTTAAAGGGCCGAAACCTTCTCCCGCCAGCACCTGGTAATTCCCGGTTAAACTACACTGTACTCATTGGAGACACTCCGTGTGCTCTTACTGTTTCTGAAACTCAACTGCTCTGTGAATCTCCAAACCTCACAGGACAACATAAAGTGACGGTAAGGCAAGTCAGGCAAGACCCTGTTTGTGTTTTTGTTTTACCTGGACAGGCTTATAATAAGCACCAGGTGCTTATTTGATTTTCCTTGCTAAAAGAATTGTGAAATTACAAAGGTTGCAGAATGTAGGCATTGTCCTTTGAATTTTGTCACTCTTCCCTCCTTCCCTTTCCAAATATAATTTCTGCTATTTGAAGAACTAAGCTGTTTATCTATTTGTATTGTGCATATTGCTTATTTAGTTTTGTGAGATAACTTTATGTATTGGTTATGTGCTGTCAGTTTGATGTGGAATTTTGGCAGCCATATAGCTAGACATTCTTCAAGATGATTGTCCCCAGCCTGGTCCATCCGCTCTCCCCATGGTGTTTCTGACACGATTGCAAATGAGTTTGTCCACCTTGCTACTGTCATCCTCTTCTCTTTCCTTCCATCTTTCCCAGCATTATGGATGTCTCAAGAAAGCTGGGTCTTTGTCACAATATATTCAAAATATGATAATTTCAGCCTGGTCTTTTATTCCTCTAATGAGGGCTCTGTATTGATTTGTTCTATGACCATTTGCTTCTTTTCTTGGATAATCATGGTATTTTTAGAAATCTTCTCCAAAACCAAAGTTCAAAAGAGTCAATACACTTTCTGTCCTTTTACTGTCCTCCCTCTGTCCTTGGGAACATCATCATGGAACACCATTATTACATAATTCTGGAGTTTTTAGGCATAGATATGACATGACATCCAATATTTTTTTCAAGGATATATTGCTTCTATACTAGGTTCTTGTTTGCAGCATATATATTGACTGCTAGTTTCTTACTATTAATAGCTGATTCTAAAGGCAGAAGCTGTCTACAACTCCAGGTCCTTATTCATTCTAAGGCTGGTTGCTATACTTGTTGTCATTAGTTTGGGTTGGCCTTCTTTATATTTAATCTTAATCCCACTTTTTTACTATGCTCCTTGATTTTCATTACGATAATTTGGAAATCTTTTGCATTTTCAGCTATTACAGAACACGTACTCCTCAAGTTATGACCATAATGAACCTTGCTGATCATGATCATAAAGTGGATCAGTCATGTAACCAACCCAGTAGAGGACTTTTTTGTAGCTGTTATTAAGTGAATAACTGCAGTCAATAAGCATATCCACAGTCATTAAGTGAACACTGCAATCCTAAAATGAATCCACAGTCATTAAGTGAACCACAGGTTTTCTATGGGGCATGGTTTTGTCAAAAACCAGAAATAATTGCAGTTTTTAGCAAAACTGTCATAAAACACAAAACTGTTGTTAAAACGCAGACAGATGACCATAGAAAACTGCAAATGTCAGTAAATGTGGCCTGGTTACTAAGCACCTAAAGTGTGATCAGATGGCCAAGTTGGTGGGCAACCCTGGATTTTGATTCTCAATTATAAGTACTTCCCAGGTAGGTCCATCTTAACTTTGAATAATCACTAAGCAACCGGTCATAATTCAAGGACTACTTAAAGGACTATTGGATGCATAGATCATTATTGCTTCTTCCTGCAAAAATCATGCTTTTAGTGCAATTCCTCAAAATATCTCTCTACCCCATTGTAAGTTGGTTTTCTTGTTATGTCTCAGACTTAAAAAACAGACTTAAAAAACATTCCTAGGAAAATGCATTTATTGTTTAAAATTAATTTCAAAGTTTTAATATTCAGAATCAAATATTGATACTCTGAGCCCTTAATCAATTTAAAACTTTTTATGGCCCAAATCTTGTCTTGCTTTTTGATGTGTATTTTAAATTCTTAAAGTTTATAAAGATACAATTTTATTTTGAGATTAAGCATTGAAGGCATACATCTGATGTTTCCACTTATCATTTTGAAGTATCTAATTTATTTAAAATGGTTAATAGGCAATTTCTGAAGATGGTTAGCAAAGTAAATACAAATTTAATGTCCTTTGAAAAACTCTGGTTAGAGCCAAATGGTAAATCCCCCAATTTCCCAGTTCTCCCATCCTCCAGAGACGGACACCTTGCAATCTGCTTGTGAGAAGCAACTGTAGGGAACCCAACACAAACAATCCTCTCTTTCTCCAGAGAGGATCAAAGGAACTGATCTGCTTGTCAACTATTTGTTCTTCGCTACATTATTGCCTTCACTTCTGCAGAACTGTCTTCAGTCCCCCATGTTTCTTAGCAAATCTCTTCTTGTTTCCATCCTCAATGTATTTACAAATATCACTGTAAAACTGTTTTTAATGTGCTACTATATTAAATTCTTAACTGTACTTAAGGAAAGAATGCTAGAATAATCATTTTTTAAACAAAATGGCCTACTAGTCTCCAAATTATGATGCAGATCATAATATAATCACCCTTCAGATTCTCATTTGATGGATTTTACACAGGCCTTGTTTCAAAATTATCACTCAAAATCTACATATTAAATGAAATTGCACAAAACACATGTGTTAGAAAAGTTGCTTACAAAAGTAAACATAGGTATGTATAATTTTAAAACACAAAATAATGTGGCAGCTTGACATTATTGACTTATATTTGTGTTTATGCAAAAGTTAAATGAATCATAAACTTAGTCTATTTTTTTTAATACTGTTTTCAGAAAGAAAAAGAAAAATCTCAGTAATCTCTGAATTTTTTTACCTGTTCTCTCTTTATACTCAACAATATCTGCATGAATTATGTAAGATTAGTTTTTAGTACAATTCAGCCTTACTCTGGAGTTCATTATAGCTTTAAATTTTTGAAAAGGACCCAAAACATTTCTTCCTCCAGGGAGCTCATCCATCAGAGGAGTGTAGTTTGCAAGTCATGTGTTATTATAATGTTATTTGAATGAGATATCAAACTTGATGTTTACTTTGTTCAAGCATCGGCAGTGTGCCTACATATTCTGTATCCCATCTAATCTCCTTTCTGGTAGTGTGTGACTTATCTTACAGTATCTTACCCCTGTTCTTTCCTGCTTTTACATTTGCTTCCCTCTAAAGGTGGCAGTCAGTGCTAACTAGAAGTTGTTTAGAAATGGGCATAGTGAGGATAGAACAGACTTTAGTAATGGTATGCCAATTACAAAGAATCTTTGAGCTATTACTAGAATAAAAAGCAATATTGCAAGTGTATTTTTCTTCTTAGTGTTAGTGTTAAAATATGTAGAAATTGCTTCTGATCACCAGTTGGAAAAGTATATGTTGATAATGTCCTTATATCAATAGTTCCTTTCAATATTTTGAAATTGGACAATCTCCTCAATTGCCCAGTTTCAAAATATGCTCAGTCTACTTGTCTACTAAGTAAAAGAGAGAATAAACATCTGTCTTTGGAGTAAGGCAGCCCCAATCAATAATATTGGATGTTTTTCTCTCTTTGTGTCTTCCAGATTAAGGCTGGGGGGTTTGAGTTCTCTCCAGGGATGCTGCTGATCTATTCTGACAATCTGTTGACTTTACCAGCCATTATTGGCATTGGTGGAGGAGGCGGACTTCTCTTGCTCATCATCATAATTGTCCTTATTGCATACAAACGGAAGTCTCGAGATGCTGACCGTACCCTTAAACGTCTCCAGTTACAAATGGATAACTTGGAATCACGGGTGGCCTTGGAATGCAAGGAAGGTGAGGATTCCTGCCATCTTTCTGTTATTCTGTCATTTATATTGTTGTCAGTCCACTGCCATAAGAAAAAAAAAATGCAGGTAGAAGATGGTTTCAACATTCCCCACTGCAGCACTGTGTTCCTTTCAATTTTCTTTGTTTTTTAAAGCACCAAACATATCATGTTAGGTACTGCATGAATGAATCTTCCCCCATCATGGGTAGATTGAGGTTTCCTTTATGGGCCATTGAAGCATTCTACCCAATTTAGTTTCTGTGATTTAGTTGTTTAGATAACATTAAAACTTCTTATCCCCCTCCCACCCAGAATACAGACTGTTGGTTTGCAGGCTACAACCATGTGAAACAACCACATCAGATAGAGATTTTTTCCCCCTCTGTCCACATCATATGGTTTCAACAGACCATGAAGAAATGCATAAGTTTCATTTCGAATTTTTTTACGATCCATCCATATAATGTAAAATAATTTTCTATAACTGAAACAAGTCAAGTTTCTTCCATAAGCTATCGGGAAACCACAGAACCATACAATTTTCAAAGAAGAAGATCAGAGTAGAAATGTAATGTTGCAAGGGTATTAATCATAATGTCATGGTTCATAAACACCCTAATTGCAGGTAAAGTTATATTACTAAACAAGAATCACAGTAGCATTCACTTTTTTTCCCCATAATGTTATAGAAAATTGCTGCCTATATATTCTTGGTCACATATATATTTTTGCTGAAAGACCTCTTTCATTTGCTTTTATGAATGTGGGTCACAGTAAATGTCAGAGTGGGTGTAAAGACACTTATATTCAGACTTAGCTTTGGGGGAAGCAGTTTTATAACTATAATACCTGGAGCACAAAAATTTGGATGTCTGGAGTTTTGTGGCTCTACAGCATGGATTCTCAATATTTGAAGCACCATATCTCCCTAAAACAATAAATACATTTGTGCAATATCTCCCTCTCTTTTAATAGAACTAATAATTCCACTGTGGCTAAGGTTATGTAAGAAGCAACTACACCACTTACATTTGAAATTAAATCTTTATCATATAATTTTTCAAACACTGTGATTACTAGCATGCTCTTTGCCTCTTCCTAAAGCTGAAATAAATTCCTTTTCCAATCTTGAATCTCACAAAATCTTCTTAGTCGAAATGTGTTAAGAAAGAGAGGAGGCTACAGAAATCCTGGCAATTGAAACATTTCTTAATATATCCCCAAGATACATTGAGAAAGATTCCTCATCTTCTTTTTACTTCCTTTTTTTGAGCCAGTGAATGAGTCTTTTGACTGATAATTAAGGAGCCTACACATGGCTGTTTTTAAACAGTCTTCTGAGTGATCCTTGTCAGTCTGGGGAATCATCGATCATCGAATATTATCAAACCATAACTGCCCACTGCAGACTTGTGCAGGCAAAGCAGTGAGCAAAATTGAGACTGACATTCAACAATCCTTCCATTTGCAAAGTAGAAACACTGTTAAAAGTTGCTTCTTTCTGCTCTGGCAAGCCTGCAACTAGCTTGTACAAAGTGTGAAGCAAAGTCTCAAGTCAGATCTGTTTGTGCTTCTACTTTGCCCAACCAGAATGTAAAACATTTGGGAATCACCATTTAGAATTGGTCATTGCATCCTGGGCTGGGGGCTCACAACTCACAGTTTAAGCATGCATGCTTTCAGTATCTCAGCATTATTTCTATGGAAATTCTCAGTCATCCAGGTCACAATTGTCCCAAAGGTGCTTTTTTAAAGAGGCAACTGGACTTTCTGATTTTTTTTTGAAGATGTTTCACTTCAAGAAGCTTCTTCAGCTCTGACTGAATCCTTCCATTCCCCACCATCCAGTCAGAGCTGAAGAAGCTTCTTGGATGAGAAATGAAACATCTTCAATGAAAAACCAGAGTCCAGTTGAAAAAGGCACCTTTGGGATATCTCAGCATTATTTAGATCACAAGAAATAAAATGCATATTTGCTCTGAAAACAAGCTCTAAATAATTAATGTTAGAGGTGTGCATTTTATTTTATTTAGAAATTTTATATTGCCACCTACACGCACATGGTGTTCGAGGCTTACAGGACATAAAAACACAATATAAAAACAACAACAACAACGATAATAATAACAATAATAATAATAATAATAATAATAATAATAATAATAATAATAATAATAATAATAATAACAACAACAACAACAACAACAACAATAATAATAATAATAATATAACCCCTTGCCTCGGCAACAACACAGATTCATACCCACCATTTAATGGGCTCCATTGCACTCTGGATTCCCCAGGCCCACTGCCAGAACCACATCTTCAGGGCCTTCCGAAAGAGTGTTAGAGTTGCTCAACAGCTAAAACATACAGTAAAACAAAAAGATGTAGGTGAACATTATACGTTGTCCTGTTTTTCTGAGGCAGGATAAGAAGGCATCTTTTTCACCAATATTAACAGCCTACAATGTTGTTGCCAAATAATGAGTAATGATCAGATTTGTACTGCTTCCAGTTTTGTTACTGTGTTATATGAGCACGAATAGGAAGCAATTCACTATGATTTAAGGCAGAAACCTTTAGCATGGTTTCTTTCAGGTATATTGTAATTACCAGAATTCCCTTGTACCATTGGCCATTCTGACTGAAGAGTCTGTGATTGGTAGGGCAACCAGGCCAGGTAGATAAATACTGATTCTTTAAAAAAACACCGTAGGAACCAGATTTATGCTGCACCTGCCATTATAAAGTTATAGCTTTTGCGACTCCCAAAACTTGTGTAAGCTTAGGCACTGCTTTGAGGTCAGATGAGGCAATTTTACTGAAGGTTTTGTTTAGTACAGTTTGAAAGAATATAGCAAGATTTCAAGAGGAAAAGTTTTTAAGGAAGAGAGAAGTCTGCTTGTGAGAGACTGGGTCTCTCATTATGTGACAGACAGATGCTGAGAAATTGGACAGAATACTGTTTCTGATCCTGCTGATAAAACCTAATTGCCCATTATCACCACAAGCCAGTGCCTGGGGCTGTGACCCTGCCAACTCCAAGTTGGCCCAAAAGCTGCTTTAAAAGCAGACTTCTAAAATGAGATAATAAAAAAGGTAGTATGAAAAAAAAAAAAGCCCTGTAGATAGAAATAGTGACAGAGTGATTGGAGAAGTAGGGAGGGAGTGCAAGGAGAGAGGATTTTGCCTTGTCTTCCATAGCTGACAGATAAAAGGATCTACTTTTAATTAAAAGCTTCAGTATCTTCCCTGCCTTTTCTCTTTTCTAGTCCCACTAGTTACAGATAAGATAGTGTGCCTTTCAAACTGATGGTTTGTTTTTTCTCATCAAACTGATCAGCCTACAGCCCTCTGCCATTTCTAGCTTCCTTTTAAAGTGCCATTAATTTGATTTTCCCTCCTTGCATTCCTCTCCTTTTTCAGCTAAAGTTCCTCCCTCCCCAGCTTTAGAACTCAAAAACAAACAACCTGGCTTGTTTTAGGTGAATTTAAAGCTGTAAGGTGTACTTTATTTTTCTTGTGAACTGTTCCAACCCAGTAGAAAACTATATTCCAATAGAAGATAATATCTATGGTTAAGCGTGGAGTGGTTCGGCTGTGGAGCCCTTGGTGCTCTCTGAACTTAGTTGTTTGCTTGCAGACATTTCATTACCCCAACTAAGTAATATCCGTGTGAGTGAGGATCAGGTTTGTGCCTTGTTTACATACAGGTCATATAAACAGGAAGTAAACCCCAGTGATGATATTACCTACTTGAGAAATGAAATATCTGCAAGCAAACTAGGTTCAGAGACCATCAAGGGCTGTGCAAGTACTTTGTTACCAACTGGTTGTTCCATTTCAAAGAAGGGGAGAGATTCACTTTTCTTGTGTCTAATCTAGTCTTCCTTTAAAAAAAACTGCCTTGATTCCCCATCCACATTTTTAGTACCTTTTTGTATATAAGTTCAAGTCAAAGTTCACAGTGAGGTATTAGTCCATGTCTGCCACTTGATTCTTCGGTATCAGAAGACTAAATCATTTTCATTGAAGAAATCCCTACCCAGTAGACTTTTGAGAACATGAACCCTCTAAGTCAGGGGTAGGGAAACTTGGCTATTTTATCACTTATGGATTTCAACTCCCAGAATTCCTAAGTGATCCATAAAAGGTTCCCCATCCCTGGCCTATCAGTTTTTCAGTTGTTGGGGAAATCAAATTTTGACTTGAATGGGACTCTTTAATATACAAATGTAGGACATATTCTTTATATGAACATATTCTTTATATGTCCTACATTTGTATATTAAACAATCCCATTCCAGTCAAAAATTGATTTCCCTCACAACTGAAAAACCGGAAGGCCAAGGATGGGGAACCTTTTATGGCTCATTCAGGAATTCTGGGAGTTGAAGTCCATAAGTGATAAAAGAGCCAAATTTCTCTAACCCTGCTCTAGGTCAGGGGTGTCAAACTCATTGCCTGTGGGCCAGATGCATCATGTGTTGCCCAAGCCCACCCCTGTTTTAGTGAAGGGGAAGTTGTGATTTTTCATGTGATGATGTGAATTTGAGACCCCTGCTCTAGGTTCTCTTTTCATACTTAAATAAGCTATGATACCATTTTAATGAATTAAATCACATTTCCACTTTAAATAACATTTAAGCTGAACAGTACAATTGGTCGTATTCGTCCACTGAGTTCTTGAAAGGGAGGTTTTATCTGGCCAACATTTTTAATCTGCTGTTTCCTCCCCAGCTTTTGCCGAGCTGCAGACTGATATCCATGAGCTGACCAATGACTTGGATGGGGCTGGCATCCCCTTTTTGGATTATTGCACCTATGCCATGAGAGTCCTCTTTCCAGGAATAGAAGACCATCCTGTCCTGAAAGAAATGGAGGTGTGGTATTGGGTGTATGTGTGTCTGCTTGCATAATCTTTAATGTTGCATTAATTTCTTGAGCTTTCTGGGTTTGGGCCTTGAGAAAGAAGCATTTGTTTGCTTTTTGCAGCAGTAGTCCTGTCTTATAATATCTCTCTGTGTATGTATGTTTGTGCATGTGTGTATTATTTGTCTCTATTGATGTTTCTCTGCTTTAGGATATTGGTTTAGAATTTTAGACTAACCAGAATGATCTCAATCTCCCATGGTTCTTAATTTCTCATTCCCCATAAAGTTTTGCTAGAGAAGGTACATTGATTCCTGAATGAGCTTAAGGGATTGCTTGGTTTAGAGGCCAAGTAGTGTGGATGTTGGTGGGATAGCTATAATGTTGTCACCAAGGAAAGTTGTTCATGATGCATCATATTATATATCCATATTTTGAAGAGACTAACTTGACAGTGTTTCTTAAATGCTGGATCCGATCATAGGCACTTTAAAATAAATTATTTTATTTTATAAAACTCCAACAGAGAATATGCTAATATTGGATCCAACTCAAAGTCTTCCAGGGGTTTCAAACTGCAAGTTCTTGAGCCCTAGCCCTCACTGACAGGAACATGATTTATGAACTTTGTGATCAAATATCCATATGATAGCAGATTTTGGTTTCTGCATTTATAGATGGTTCAAAGATAAAAATTGATTGATTTTGTGGAGGGGGCACTTTTTCGGGTGGGGGGGTGTTCCTCTTTCTATAAAATATGCCACATAAGGACTTTGCTTTTACAAACAATTTGTCAAGTAAGCCATTTTGTTTTACTGGATGAGAACTGAACATTGGATAAATTGACTTGAGCCATGCTAGATAGGAAAAACTATGCCTTGCAAAAGTTTTGAACACCCTTTCAACAGTCATGATTAGACTGTCACTAAATCACTCCTACTGTGCTTTATTCTTGTATCCCTTCTAAACTGCAGAGCAGAGTCTAATTCAGCCATTATTGCCTTAATTGAAATGAGAATAAGAAGTATCAGTTCTACAGACAACATTTCTTGATAGCAACTTGGAGAATTGAGGAGCATCTTTTAAAAAATGTTAATAAGTAGGTCAAATAGGGTAAGCAAAGGGGGAACCATAGGAAAGCATTAAATGGATCATAAAGTTGTTGCTAAGGTCAGTTCAAATAGTAAGATTGTAAGTAAAGAGTAAGAGAATGAAAATTAGTTGAAGGCAGAGAACAACAGAAGCCTTTTGCAGACAGCAGAATCTAATTGAAAATTGCCACACTAAAAAGCAGTTAATTTTAAAAATCACTAAAGTAGGTGTTGTTCTATTTTGGTGTTGTCCAGAGAAGAGTTTGTACAGCAGCGCTTTTTAAAAAGGAAAAAAAATTAAAAGGAAAAAATACATATAATTTCAATTTCTCTGTTTCTCTACAATATAAAAAAACAGTAGAATTTCCTTTAGGAAATCATTACAGTTAATTTTTGAGGAACAAATTAAACTGAGGCTATACTGAATGATATTGTCCATTTTTTCTTCTCCAAGGCTAGCCAGTTCAAAGGCTGAGACACAAATTTCTCTCTAGACTGTCAGGAGACAATTCAGAAAATAGGGTTAGAATATTGCCAAATGTGCTTCCAAAACAGTGGTGGTATGCTACCAGCTTGGACCGGTTCAGCCAAACTGGCAGTAAAAAAAAAAAAAAGCCTCCAGCTGAGAGGAGGGAAAAAAGCCTCCAACAATCAGCTGAGAGGATAAAAGACAGAAAAGTACATGGGGAGAATTGCTCCTAGCTTTCTGTTTCTTCATCCTCTCAGCTGATTGACTTGTTAAAGGTGCACACATTAGGGGCGCGCGTGCATGTGCAATCACCCACCCAATCGGTAGTGAGTAAGGTTCGAAAGTTAATCCTAGCAGGTGGTCTGTGATATAGGATACAATGACTGGTGGTATAAAAAATCCAAGAGGGCTTCATATCTGGCTTTTGATGGAAGATAGTTCACCAAGAGTACCACAGCTGTCTCAGTACTGTTTTCTCCCCAGTACTGGACCTAGATAATTATCCAGGCACACCTTGAGCTTCAGTGCTACCTCCTGTTAGCTATTTTAATTTTATTTTAATTAACTAGCAGGGGCCAGCTGAATAAGCAAATGGTAGCCATAATTCTCTACATACTCTCCCTACATTCTTCACCTCTACAGGCTGGAAATAATCCAAGATAACAGGATAGGTAGCAGCCAAAATTACCTCATTTTGACTTACTCGATCCATGAAGTTCCAGTTGAGGTATACCTAATTAATTTTCTCTGGAAAGAATGATTCAAATTATTTACTGGGAGATACTGAGTATTCTAGCTCCTCCTCCTCCTAAATCTTGCTAAAGAGGATGCCTCACAGTATGGAAAAGCAATGAAAACAAGAAGTAAATACCCCTTGCTGTTTCAGTTGTGATAGGTTATGTTCTGTATAAAAATAGTAGACTCCAAATAACTCATTCTGATTGGTTACTAAAAACAAATGGGGATAGGTTCAAAAAGAACCAATCCCCGAAGCCACAAAAAGGCGGCAATATCAAATGAGTGTCATTGGCTACAAGCCGGCCGACAGAAAGGTATAAAAGGACTGTCGCAGCTTGAGCCAATATTCCGTTCTGCAACTGTACTTGAAATAAAGACTTTGTTGTTGGAACCCGGTCTACCTCGCATTTTTCCGGATGGAACACTGGCGACGAGGATGGGATCGTCCTAAACGCGAGACTGAGCATGCGGTGACAGACAAGCCATCATAAAAAAACTTGACAAACTCTTTGCAACCCATGGCCTACCGGACGTCCTAGTGTCCGACAACGGGCCACAATTAACCAGTCTTCAATTCGAACAATACCTAGCCTCCCTAGGTATAAGACATGTCCTAACCACGCCGGCCCACCCGGCTGCAAATGGTAGGGCAGAGAGAATGGTCAGGTTTACCAAGGAGGGTTTAGAAAAAATGGACACTGGGGATGTCCAAACTAAAATAAATAGATTACTCACTCTCCAACATATCACACCTAGTACTACAACCAACAAAACCCCAGCAGAATTACTGATGGGAAGGAAACTAAGGTCGCATCTAGACTGATTGCACCCAAATTTCACACCAGAAACCCCCCCCCCCAACTCCTCCACTCGATTCAGGACCTTTGCAATAGGTGACTTAGTTTATGCAAAAAATTTTACCGGGGACCCATTATGGCTACCCGGACAAATTACACAAATAACAGGCCCCAAATCCTACCGACTAACGGTAGACGACGGCAGGGAATGGAAGCGGCACATAGACCAGCTTCGCTTCCGAAACAGAGAACAAAATGCAAACACACAACCACACATAGAAAAACACGACGAAATTCAAACCAAAGAGGGGGGGGGGAATGTGAGAAATCAATAAAGAACCGTTTAAATTAAACTCCGAAAACAATAACAAGCAAAAAGAGCAAATAAAAGACTCACTGTTTGAAGAAAGTTGCGAGAAGAATTCATCCGAAGGGGCCAGCCAGGCCAGCTCGACCTGCCCGCAGGAAATGGGAGGGAGCGGCAAAACCGCCAGCCTAAGAAACTCAGGCGGCAGTAAAATGGCTGACTCACCCTTCCAGACGGTTCCATGGAGAAGGACTGAAGACACAGCAACCCCATCCGAACCGGTCGAAGTCTCCAATGATAATGAACCGCGCAAGTACAGTCGAGTCAAGAGAAGCCCCACCTACCTGCGCGACTACGTCACCACGTAGGACTGAACTAAGAGGGGAGGGGTGTTCTGTCTAAAAATAGTAGACTCCAAATAACTCATTCTGATTGGTTACTAAAAACAAATGGGGATAGGTTCAAAAAGAACCAATCCCCGAAGCCGCAAAAAGGTGGCAATATCAAATGAGTGTCATTGGCTACAAGCCAGCCGACAGAAAGGTGTAAAAGGACTGTCGCGGCTTGAGCCAATGTTCCGTTCTGCAACTGTACTTGAAATAAAGACTTCGTTGTTGGAACCCGGTCTACCTCACGTTTTTCCGGACGGAACAGGTTAGGCCTCCAGTTGGACCACACTCTGCTCAGCTTGATTAGTAAGATTTCCTGTACTTGTACTGTACACCATTTCTTTACTTGTAGCTTTTTAGCACACCAAGAGTAATTAAACTTTGCAAAAGGGAATGAAGCATCAAGGAATAATAATGTCAATTCCTAGGGCCAGAATTTTAACAAACAATTTAGAAAATATGACAGTCCAAATCTATCGTCTACTTTAATTTATTTATTTAATTCTCTACATAAAAATTTTCATGAGCCACTTTCTAGGTTAAGATAGTGATGCGTCCTTGACAATGAAGTGATGAAGTGCTTTTTGCCTTAAGGTTGCCAAATCCACACAAATGCAGTTCGATTGCCAGCTCCAAACATAGGCTAGTATACACTGTATTATATACATGGGGACTGATATCAATTGGGAAATGTCCATAATTTCAAAAGAGGATATAAAATGCTAAGTTTTGGGGAAAGGGGAATCTCACCTTGATTATCTTTGTATTTTTTTTATAGTTCTTAGTGTTTGTTTTGGTCCAGAATGGCTATTATAGAAATTATGATAGATGGCTTGTATTTCTTGGCTCTGGCTTCTTAAGTTTCCATTTAAATTAAATATATATACTATAGCACTGTATATAGTATATTCCTTGACAATACAAATTACTGATAATCTATTAATTTATGATAATTGAACTGAGGACCTTTCTGTGATGAAGAGTGGTGGGAAATCCAGAACCAACAGAAGCAAATTGTTCACTCAATACTTTGCTAAATTAAGGAGTTTGTTCCCATGAAATGAAATGAGACTTGTCATCCTTGCAGGGATATTATGCGAAATCTATAAAAGAAAAATTTATTAATCAGGATTGGTCATTTATGATTCAATATAATATTGAACATGCTTGTTGTAGTGAATACCAGTTGCTCAGATCATGAGCAAGCAGATAACAATAATTGCTTTTATGTATGTTTTTTTGATGTACTTCTCAAGTGTATCTGGCTCCCCATAGTGGGAAGCCAGGTGCAGGATCAGAGAGACTGTAATTCAGGTATGTGATTCTTAAGAAAAATGTCAAGATGCATCCATGGGATACATTTCCATGTACTATTCAGAAAAAGTTTTGGGTCATAACTGACACTAGAAAACTAGAATAGAGCTTGAAGGGACTTTGGGCGTCTTCTAGTCCAGCTCCCTGCTCAATCAGGAGAACCTATTCAGAGAAGTGACTGTCCAGTCTCTTCTTAAAAACCTCCAGTGATGGAGTGCCCACCACTTCTGAAGGCAAGCTGTTTCACTGGTTAATCCTCAATTCTAGGGTGCTTCTTTCTTTGATCAGTTTCCAACCATTATTTCTTGTCCTTTCCTCTGGTGCTTTGGAGAATAATTTGACTCCCTCTTCTTTGTGGCAGCCCTTCAAATATTGGATACTGCTATCATGTCACTCCAAGTTCTTCTTTTCTTTAGACTAGCCAAACTCAAAACCTGCAGCCTTTGATTATTTCAATCATTAACACAGATAGTCCTTGGCTTATTGTACACAAATTCACTTAATCACCATTTGAACTTACAGAGGCATGAAAGAAAGTGACTTGTGACAGGTCCTTGCACTTACGGTAACACTCCCACAGTTACCTGATTAACTGGCATGTATTTATGACACCCTTCCATCCTTCCGAGGTGGGGAAAATTAGGACCCAGATTGTTGGGGGCAACAGGCTGACTCTGTAAACTGCTTAAAGAGGGCTGTAAAAGCACTGTGAAGCGACCTATAAGTCTAAATGCTGTTTCTATCCTGGGGTCATGTGTTTGCAACATTCCCAGCCAGTTTCTGTCAAGCAAAGTCAGTGGAGGAAGCCAGATTTGCTTAACGACCACATGATTCACTAACTGCAGTTTTTTAACTTAACATGGCATAAACGGTCATAAAATAGGGTGTTATTAGCCAAGAGAAATTTTGTACCCCATTGTAGTGATAGGTCGAGGAGTACCTGTATTGTTTTTATCCTCTTACCTTTGCTACTGTCATGTTCTTCAGTACTCAGTTGATTCAGTTGGATTTGTTCGAGACATGACTAGTGCCTCATTTCTAGCACATCTGATACCTGATATCCTCAAACTCCTAGTTTCCCATGTCACCTAATCCAATACTCTCTTTTTTCCAGACCATGCTGTATTCCTTTAATTTAGTACAATCAGTTCTGCCAAAATTATCATCATATTTTCCTGTTTGACAAGGTTGCTCTTGATAGAAGGAATGAAGGATGCTCTTATCATCCCCTTGCTGCTGACCTCTCAGGTTTGATTTGGGTTTTGGAATACAGTATATTTAGGCATAATCAGCTCTAGGAAAAAATGGAGTTAATAATTACAGACAAAGGCTGCCTATTATAGTCAAGTACAATCAATGCTTGTGTGATCAATTATTACTATATTACATGCAGACTTCCCATCTTGCTTTTGCACATTATTCCTCTAGCTTGAAAACCAACATTTATTTTTAATATAAAGGATCTTTGTCATAGTGTATCTGTATGTATCCAGCACACACAAACATGTCATCTACCCCAGGGGTGTCATGTGACGTATCCCCCTTCACTAAACCAGGCATGGGCCTGGCCAGCACATGATGTATCTGGGCCGCAGGTCATGAGTTTGACAGCACTGATCTACCCAAATGGAGATGGAAGTTGGAAGGGATCTTATAGGTCATGTAATCCAATTCCTGTTCAATTTAGGAATCCACTAAACAATTTTTCTGACAGGAAATCAACCAGCCCTCCCAACTACTGGTTGTCCTTTAATGTTTTAGGTAGATTGTTTATTGTGAGGGAATTTCTTCTAATATTCAGCCTTAATTTCATTTATTTCCATTTCAGTTCAGCATTTTTTGTGCTGCTTTCAGTTCAACATGGAATGGATATTCTCCCTCTTGCATGGTATAAAGTTTTAGACATTTATAGATGGTAATCAATCTCTCCTCTTTTCAAAGCTAAACATATCTAGCCCTTCTAAGAGTGTCCAGATCCCATATTATCCTAGTAGCTCTCCTCTAAATTCACTTCAGCTTCTCTACATCCCTTGTGAAACTATCAGAGTACTGAAGAACCATTATATCCTGATTCTGTATGCAATGGTTCAGTTAACACAGCCCAAGTTACTATAGTACTGTGTAGCTGCTATATCACACCACTACTTCTAGATCATTTTCACATGTGGCACCATCAGGGCAGGTTTCAAGTCCATAGTCGTGAATTTCATTTTCCTTCCTGATGCAAGATGTTACACTAGCCACATTTGAGCATCTTCTTGCTGAATTTGTCTCGATTTTCAAACCTGTCAGTATAATTTTAATTGTGATTTTGTTCTATAAGATATTAGTCTCTAGCTTGGTGTCATCTCTACAGTAAATTGAATAAGCATCCATTCTTCTCTATTCTTTAGGGCATTTATAAATTGTTGCATGGTATGGGGCTAAGCAGAGAGCCCTGGGAAATTTCCAGTTGGTATTTCCCTCTAGAACAATACAAATCCATTTAAGTGTGATTTTTAGTTTGTGATTCTTCAACTAGTTGAAAATCCACCAAAGTGTAATACTGTTAAGAATACATTTATCTGTCTTGTCCAGAGGAATATAATGAGAAACCTTGTTCACAGTGCTCTCTATTTGTTTATCAGAGTTATCACTCTGTCATTAAAAAAAGATAAATTATTCTGAAATGACTTGTTGACAATCCCATGCTGGCTCCTAATAATGGTTGCGTTATTTTCTAAATATTCGCAGACACAGTGCTTGACAGTCTGTTCTTATGGCTTACTCCTCTCTCTAGCCCTTCTCTGATACCAAGTTGGTCTTTCTCCAACCTTCTTGCACCTTACTGATTCTGTAGGAATTTGTAAAGATTACAGTACAGGTTTTATCACTCCTGCCAGTTCATTTGTCACCTAGAAATATGACTCTGAAGTCTTGGATTTCTTCAAGATGAGTTCTTAATATACTTTTCACTCTTCAGTTATGTTCTTCCCACTTTTTCTTCAGTTATATCAGAAACAGGTCTCTCTCTCCCTCTTCTGATGGAAGACAGATGCAAAGAAAGCATTGTACAGTTCTGTATTCTTCCTATGTTCCTTTATTACTCCAACAACTTCCCTATGTAAGAGATGACTAGACATCTTGTCTTCTGTTAGGAACATATTCTAAACTTCCCTTCCCATCATGGTTTGCATTCCTCATAAGCCCTATCTCGTTCTGAGTCTTAGCTTGAATGGAATAAAAAAATGATGATTTCATTGTTCAAGTCTGAACTATCAGTTTTTCATTGTCTTTAGTTAACAGCCCCATTTCCATTTCCTAAACATTTCCTTTTTTGTTTTTCATCCAGTTGAACAGGTTTTTGTTCATCCCTATTCAGTTTGTTGTATATGACCAAATATAGCCAAGGAGTGGAGTCGGCTAACAGACTCCACTCACTGGCTCAGCCACTGGTGGGAGAAATAAAGTCCCATCAGTGGGTGAAGCTAAGCCGGCGCTTGCCATGACCATACAGCTTTTTGAATTGATCCTAAATAAAGACTACTTACTGTTCCTGCTGTCCCTGCCTCTCATTCGCATGCAGACCTATCGAACACAGTTCTTAAAGCTTTTCTTCTTTTTTAGGAATTTATTTGTTCCTGTTTAGTATTGTGCGTTTTTCTGGATTTCCTGTTCCTCTTTAACCCAAAGGTGCTTTTTTCAAAAGACAACTAGACTTTCTCTGTCTTACCCTGAAGATGTTTTGCATCCCATCCAAGAAGTTTCTTCAGTTCTGACTGAATGATAGAGAATAGAAAGAATACAATAATGCAAAGAATATAAATCCTTCAATTTCCCCACCATTCAGTCAAGATTGAATAAGCTTTTTGTATGAGAAGTAAAATATCTTCAAGAAAAAAACAAAGAAAGCCCAGTGGTCTTTTGAAAAAGCATCTTTGGGGCAACATGACCTGGATGACCAAGAATCTCCATAGACAAGTACCTCTTTGACTCTGTTTGGATTTCAAGCTATGATGTGGTGCTGAACTTTTTTTTTTTAGTTCTTTAAAATCTGTCTTCCTGATGTCCATAACTCATGACTGCCTTCTCTAGATTCCCTAGTTAACCTTGTACTCCCTGTGGACATGGCTGCTCTCCTCTTGGAGAGCACTTTTGCTCTATCATTCCCTCATATTGCTTAAATTTCCACAATGATCCTCTATTTGTACTCCTTTAGATTTTTTGCAAATAATTTCAATGGATTTCTGCATCTTGTTCGAGAATTACATAGGTGAAAATTAGAAAATTAAAAGGACACCATCTCAGGGAAGACAGCATTAAGACAAAATCTACTTTTTGTACACAGAATTTCAGATGGAATATAAGAATAAATACATAGTTTATGTAATGCCTGTAGCTTTTGTTTAAAAAGAGAGAGAGAGAACTGTCTTCTGGTTGTGCAGCTTATTTTTAAAAAAATCTTTGCAAATAATCTTAGTTTTTAAGAGAAGTTTATGACCCTTGTTTTCATTGCTTTCAATAATGCTTTTTATTTCTCTGTTCATACTGACTGCATCATTATTTGTTAACCAAGCCAAAAATTCAAGCATTGTTTTAAGAATAAAGCATGGCTATTGCAAGTATTGAGGGGTCCATAAATTTGCTTATGGATTTTAGTGAATTGGCTGAATTTATTTAGAGCAAAGAATGTAATTTTTCTGACTTTAAACTTGCAGAAAAATGCTGAGCTTGGATATGGAAGTTGAAGAATTATGCCATTGGCTTGAAGCATATTACAGCTGTAAAATCTTTTGTGAGCCATTATGTCTTTAAAGAAGCAAAAACAGCCAAGGAGCTTAATTTCATAATCTGTGAGATTTTACTATGTACATTTGATAAAGGCAGACCATTGCAATAAAACAATGGCAAAGATCTGAACCCATTCTGTCTTGGAGGTATTCCAGAAAAAAAATCTTGTTCTGGAAATGCCTGTTTTTATGTCACATGTATTGAAGAATCCCAGATTCATTCATACCTCAATCAGGAGTTTAGCTTTTATCCTAACTGAAACATAGAGGGTTTTTTTGGCCCATTTGTGTTTCAACTCTTGGCAATGATGTTGTTGTGATCACACTTTGCCTGTCATTACCTCTTTAATTATTGTGAGGGAGAAGAGAGAGAAAGGGCACACATCAAATACAAGAGAGGGATTTTAACTTTTCAGTACAAAGACAACCTGCAAATGGAAAAATGGAACTATAACATGGAAACAGTACCAAACAGGAGGTGATGGATACTAATATTAACATTAACAGAATTTTCTTTATTCACAATTCATTGTTACAGTTAATTCATCATGCTCCCTACATTCAAAACTCTAAAGCAGTGGTGGTTAACCTGGGTGGGATTCAAATTTTTTAACAGCCAGTTCTTTGGGTGTGGCTTAGTTGGTGCTTATGTGACTGGGTGGACATGGCTTGGTGGTCATGTTACTGGCTGGGCGTGGCCAACTCAATATCACTCACATTGAGGCACACATCTCCTCGCCTGGCCTCTCATGACTGTGGGGATGCTGCAACAGTTGTAAGTGTGAAAAATGGTCATAAGTCACTTTTCTCAGTGCCATTGTAACTTTGAATGGTCACGCCACACAAGCAAAGTACCAGCAAAGGAGGGGAAAAAAACTCCAAAGATGTTCCTGAGACAGGAAGTCGAGTCCTGCCAAGAATGTAATAAGGGTTAACAGAGAGGCAGTTTCTGTAAGCAACACCAGAATGTTTCCTTCCTGCCTTCTTTACAGGATTAGGCCAGTAATTTCTTCTAACAACCAGTTCTCCAAACTGCTTAGAGTGTTAACAACCAGTTCTAGCGAATAGGTGCGAACCTGTAGAATCCCACCCCTGTGATTAACTCCCATGCTGATAATTGTGCGCTTGCTTGTTTGCTTGCTTATGCACGCTCGCTCGCATGCCAACACCCAGAAGGCAATGTGTGCTGGCCCCCCAGCCCCATGCACATGCATGTATGACCCCTCTTCATGCGCTACGCATCTGCGCAATCCCCCCTTCCCCCTGTGCATGCACACCAGATACATGACAATCAGCTGTTGGGCAGTGGTGTGCAAGTGCATGTGCAGTAGGGCTCTTCCGGGTGACCTCTCCCATGCCAGGGGAAATGGCTCTGTGTGCCACTTCAGGTACACGTGGCATAGGTTCACCAACATGGCTCTACAGCCAAATAAGTTTCATTTTCAGGTTATTCTCAAGATAAATAAAGATAATTTAGATTGCTATATAGTAAGATATAAAACAGTGTATTGTACAAGAAAAACAGAAAAGTTGTTCATAGATTTGTTCAGGCAGAATTCTGAAATAAAAATAATGATGAATAAATCAATAAAGGATGCAAACCTTTCCCAGTTATATTATGTATTGTAGAATGCAAAATGGTTGAAAAAATTAAATTGCAAGAAAGAAAAAAAAACAGCATGATTCATACAAATACAAATATATTCTTACCGCTGGGGGAGAACCCTTATGGCAGAGTGAATAACATTCTGATCCAATTAGCAGATCTAATAAATTCCCTGCCACTTTATTTATTTATTCATCATATTTATAGGCTCACCCATCTCACAAAATGTGAAATGTGATACATATAATTCTGAAACATCTCCCCTCCTTCTGCTTTTATATTTCCAAAGTATCATGGAGATTCTAAAAGTTGTTTGCATTATTTTCTTCAGCCCTAATAAAGATATTCAACTGTCAATTTTGGATTCCCCTCCCCCCATGGAACAAGACAAGTAGGATTGCCTTTTATCTTACTATGTCAAATGGAACATCAGCAATTCTTAAAATCAATGACAAATTCGTGTTCATATGTCCTAACTAGAAAATAATAATGTTTGTTACTGCAAATGACAAGGAAGGAATATGTGTTCTATCTCCTTTTTCCCTTCCTAACTTGTGCATGACATCACCACCCTGTCAAACTAATTTGTTGCACTGTAAGTACAACTCCTCTTGTGGGTTTAGGTTGCTGTTTTATTTTGCTTTATTGCTCGTTTCTTCTGTTTATGAACACATACCCATTTTAAAAAAGAGTGAGTGTGGATGGAGGAAGGAAAAGGAGAGAATTTGTGTTGTTTCATTGCTTTCAGAGCTTTTCATAACTAGCCAAGCCTGCTGAGATCATTTATATGACAGATGTTTTGTGCTATTTCTTCTTCGAATACAGCACCACCACTCTGCTATGCTTGTTATGAATGGTTGTAATACGACAACTTGTTTAGGACAAGACAAACTTTAGAGCTTATCTATCAACTATTGTGGGTTTTTGGAAGTTGAGCACACTGCCCAAGAAAGCATGCTGTGTGATCCTCCTTTCACTTCATGAAACAAGCAAGGGCCTTTATTTTGATCAGTGAAAATTTGAGACTGGTTTTGCACAAAGCCATCTATGATATTTGCCATGAGTAGAAACTGTTTTGCATCTTCATATCATGATCAAGAGCAACTCAGGTTAAAATACAGCCTTCTTCCTCATGTTTCTTTCTTCATTCATTATATGTAGAACTTCCAAAAGAAGCACATTTTGAGATAATTTGAATGGAATAAAAAAGCAAGCAGTTGTTCAGAAAAATTATTTCCTTCCTTCCTTCCTTCCTTCCTTCCTTCCTTCCTTCCTTCCTTCCTTCCTTCCTTCC
>BLBF01000003.1:36915196-36937439 GCA_015471245.1 Laticauda colubrina | reverse complement strand
TCCTTCCTTCCTTCCTTCCTTCCTTCCTTCCTTCCTTCCTTCCTTCCCTCCTTTCTTCCTTCCTTCCCCCACATATACCCCTAATTAAAATAAGGAATTAGGGTCAATTCAAATTTCTCATAGAAACAGCTAGGTCAGTCAATTTGACTTGCAACACTTCAAAAGACACAATGATTTTTGCCTCATATTTCAAGCAAACTCTGTCACTAAAAAATCCAGAATTGGTTTTCTCCAGTTAAATGATCTTAGACAGATCAAATTATGGTCTAATATCCAGTTGCTCTAGCATTCAAGGAAACTACTGCTCTGAACCCAATGTGGTCTTCAGTCCAATAAGCCCATATTTTCTCTTTATGCAGCATCTAATCTTGTTGCTGCCCTTGAGAGTCAGCTAATTTTGCATGTATTCTCAGTCTTTTTTCTCCAGACGGAATCTGGAGAACATTTATGAAAATTGTTTTTCTCTGCTCCCAAATATGAATTTGATCCAGTCAATGTCTTTTATATTCATGATTGTGCCTGAAAAGGATATTGGGTGTGTAACTTATTCCTAAAAGCATGGCCATGGCAAGCATCAATTACTATGTTCATATGGCTTAACTTTTAGCCTTCATTCTGCTGCCTGACAATTCAGTTGGAGTCCAGAATTTGTTTCAGAATTGTACGTTCCTGTATTGTTGTGTTTAGCAGTTAAGATGGGTAATTTCTAGCTCAGCAATGATGAACCCCAAATAGAAAAATAGAATCTTCCAATTTCTTGCAATAAAGTTCTGCAGAATTTGTGGGTGATTTGCTTCTCTGCTGGTGGAAGATCTTATCTTATCTTATCTTTTTCTTCAGATCTTGCGTCTCCACTGGCATACCAGTTTAGTCCCATAAGATGATTTGACAGTTTCACGATTCCCTTATTACAGTGAACACACAAGGTTTTGTGTTTGCATTTTATCCTTAGATAACTACAACCCACTTTATAACACTGGAATAGATCTGGACTCTACTCTAAAGTATTATTAATTAACTATTAATTAATAAACTATTACTCTAAAGTAAACATGGTTATTTACATGCAAACACACACAAACTTTGACATCATATGGGAGGTTACTACCCTGGGTAATGGCATTTTTTCTGTAGCAGCTATATTGCTGAAAACAGCTTCTTTTGTGTGGATTGAGATAATCTCTCACCTTTTGCTTTGTGTTAATGATATTAAAATGAATTTGCACAAGTGCTTCTCAGTGCAATGGGTTCCTGCTATAACTGATAAAGGTAAATTCAAATTATAATGAACATGTCACAGAGGACAAAAATAACTACTGTTGTTTTGTGACATAGATTGGAGCTTTTCCCCAACACTACCGCCAATTTAACGGTTTCTGACCAAGTAGATCAGGAACATTAAAACAGTGGAATGCTATCTAGAACAAAAGGAAGGAGAAAGGCCAAAGGGAAATGATTTACCTAATTAGTAACACAGGGCACATATAAAAATCAAGATACTTTATAGTTCAGATACAAGAGAATGCAACATGGGAAATAATACAACATGGGAAATAATAATGTCACATAAGACATTAGTAGACATTACAGAAAACAATCATTTTTTTTTCTGGATAAATGGAGTGGATTTCAGAAGCCAATAACAATGACCACTAATCCCCAAACAATATTACTTTCCACTTCATGCAGTTTTTTAAACAGCTTTTTTGGCTCAGCTTTGAAATCAGAGACCCATAGAGAGGACAATCTCTGAAGTGTCTCATTTGAGACAGGAGTTAGGCTTGGTCTAAATCTAATACTCATCCCTTATGAGAGTTTAGATTCTGAAGAGCAAGTTGGACATTTAGAAGAAGGGATTGTCTTGCAAGTATCCTTTATTTGGGTTCTGAATCTCACTTCTTAAGGTAAATACAGAGAAAAGGGTTATAGAAGCTCATCGAAAGGTTCCATAGAAGTACAACCGCTTTATCCAATCTAAAATCCTAATTTTTAAAAAAATATTTGAATTGTCAAACCATTGCCAATTGGGCCAAATGTGCATGTGATTCACATATGAATTAAGCAAATTTTTGTATCCTCGATTGCAAACAATCCATTGACAATAATAACCGTTGGTAAAGGCTGATGAATAATCTTGATTGGAGATAATATTTTCATTTGTGCACACTTATTTTTAAGAAATATGAGTACAAATGTGTAATCCATATTCTATATACTATTCAGGAGATATACAGTACTTGCCCTATGCTTTTAATATCCACAAGAGCTGTATTAATGAAACATGGGACATAAATCTATTTAATTTTCATTTATTATTCATATTTTGCCATCACTATAAAACACTTTTCAGAATAATGAAATGAAAAATCTTTGCCCTGAAACACTTATTTCACAAGAGGAAGGTGGGTGCCTTGGAGGTGTTCACTTTAATTTTAGTTACCTGTTTGGAAAAATATGGAGATTGAACAGTGTGTCAGCAGCCCAAATGATACTACTTCTTTCCTGCATCTGTTCAGATGTTTCATTAGTAAAAATATGGAACTAAGGCACCACGTAGATTACAACTGTAGCTAAATAGAAATATTTATCTGCTTGAGTCCCTATAGATTAGATATCCTGTTCATATTTAGTAATTTATTTTCTGCTTCATGGTTAGATATACCATATGACCCAATTCCATCGCTAAATTTCAGGGACAGACAGTAACATTTATGGCCAAAAATAGAAAGTGCAAAAGATCAAGTTTTCCTATAGGACTGTTTGCTATGCTCAGATTTAGCCAGGAGGAATCTGGCAATTAGTCCCAGATCAAATCTGAAGTGTTTTGGCAATTCCTGTTTAGGAAAGGAGACAGAATGCTTGTTGAATACATTTTTAAAATCTGATGGTGTTCTGTATAAAATGGTTTACTCCAAATGTCTCAAATGTGATTGGCCAGAAAGGCCTGCATGGGATTGGTTCACTAAGAACCAATCCAGGAGAATCGCCAAAAGGCGGCATAGTCAAGTAATTGTCATTGGCTACAAGCCGGCAGGCAAGCCATATATAAAGGCTGCCGCGGCTTGAGCCAAACCGTTCCGTTTGCTGTAAATAGTGAAATAAATACATTTACTGTTGGAACCCGGTCTTCCTCACGTTTTTCCGGACAGAACACTGGTGACGAGGATGGGATCATCCTAAAATGTGAGATTGTGCACGCGGTGAATTGAAATCCAGGCTAGAAGCGATGGCCGGAAATAATGCACCGCCCGCACCTTTCAATCCCAATGAAGAGGATTGGGAATCCTACGTAGACCCTTTTCAAATGTATTTAGAAAGCAACGAGATGGAGGAGATCTCAGACCAGCGTAAGAGGGCTGTCTTCCTAACACATTGTGGACCAACTGTGTTCAAGATGGCCAAAGCATTGGCGAAGCCCAGAGACGTAAAACAAATGACCTGGCCTGAACTCCAGTGGATGCTAAAGGCCCACTACGCACCAGTAATGTCAAATCTCATCAAATGGCAGAAGTTCTACCGAAGGGACCAAAAAGAAGGTGAGACCATCGCTGACTTTGTGGCAGCCGTCCGACAACTGGGGGGAACGTGCGAATTCCTGAACTTAGATGAAGCCATGCAAGATCGAGTGGTACTAGGCCGAAAAGTCTCTAATTTACAAAGTAAATTGCTAAATAAACCCAATATAACAGTGGCTGAAGCAATCGCAGAAGCCACAGCCACAGAAGCCGCGAAAAAGTCAGCGGCCACTATGAAGCAAATGAATGCGAATAACGATGAAACGATCCTAGCCAGAGGAAAGAAGCAAGTTCCCGCCACCACATATCACAAAGATTTTGACGAAACATCATAATCCGAAGATGATGACGATGAGGTCCACCGCCTGTACGCCAACAAAAAAAGGCGTGGAAAAAAGAAACTGGTGGGAATGCGCCGGCTGTGGAGGAAACCACCCTCGAGCCGATTGCAGATTCCTTGATGCCATCTGCCGAGCTTGCAAGAAAAGGGGACACATCGAGAAAGTCTGTAGGAATCGCAAAAATAACAGCCCAAACAGACGCAGTAACTCTCCACCACAAGCTGAATCGAAGCAAGCTGAGAGAAAGTGGGAGCGCAACAAACGAGCCAGTAACCGAGAAAAGACCCATCAAACTGTCACTATCGGAAGTGCTCAGACGGAAAGCGGGAGAAAAGTCAAAATCATCGTAAAAATTGAAGGTAGCCCCTGTGAGATGGAAGTCGATTCAGGATCTTTCCTGTCAATGGTGTCGTGGGACACAATCAGACGACTGGTCCCAAATATCAAATTAAAAGAACTCCAGAAACAAAAATTAACTCTGAAGGACTACCAAGGGAATCGAATCCCTGTGGTAGGTCTAGGACATTTCCCAGTCGCCTACAAGCAGCATGTCAAAGTCCTGCCTCTAACAATAGTCGACTGAGACTGACCCAGCCTCCTGGGCATCGAATGGTTCGCACCATTGGGCATCGGAATGACTGGAGTGGACCGAGTAGCCGCAACCGACTGGGAAGAAAGCCTGATTCACGAGTTCCAGGACATTTTTGATGGCACCCTAGGCAGGTACCGGGGGACCCCAATTTCCTTTAGTTTAGACCCCCAGGTGGCCCCCAGAAGATTAAAGGCCAGACGAGTTCCCTTTGCGTTAAAAGCGAAAATAGAGGAACAATTGAATAAATTAATTGACCAAAGGGTCTTGGAACCTATTGACCATGCTAGGTGGGAGATGCCAATAGTAACACCGGTTAAACCTGACGGGTTGGTACGCATCTGCGGAGACTACAAGGCTATCCTGAACCATGCGCTACAACAAAGCGCATACCCTGTGCTAGTCGTACAACATTTTTTACACTCACTCAGGGTGAGTGTAAAATTATTTGCCAAACTAGATTTAGCACAAGTATACCAACAGCTTCCAGTAGACCCATTAACGGCCGAGGCACAGACAATAGTAACACACAAAGGGGCATTCAAGTGTAACAGACTTCAGTTTGGAGTAAGCGTTGCCCCAGGCGTTTTCCAAAGCCTCATGGAATGCCTATTAAATGGAATAAAAGGGGTCGTACCATATTTTGACGACGTCCTGATTTCGGCTAAAGATACGACCCAACTAGAAAAAAGACTAAGAGAAGTCTTAGTCTAAGAGAAGTGCTAACAATATTTTGAGAATCCGGCCTGAAAGTTAAAAAAGAAGAATGCTGCTTAATGACTGATTGCGTCAAATTTCTGGGCTACTTAATTGACGGAGAGGGTATACACCCTACAGAAAAAAAGGTCAAGGCTATTAAAGATGCACCACAACCAAAAAACAAAATGGAATTGCAGGCATTTTTGAGTCTAATAAATTTCTATAATGTATTCCTCCCCCACAAAGCAACGATAGCAGAACCATTACACCGTTTGCTAGATAAGAAAACTAATTGGACTTGGGGTCATAGAGAACAAAAGGCATTCCAGAGAATAAAAAATTTATTAACCTCAAACACTGTTCTTATCCAGTTTAGTAACACACTTCCATTGACGGTCACCTGCTACACCTCACCATTTGGAGTCGGTGCCATCCTGAGTCACCAATTGCCAGATGGGAGAGAGGCACCCGTCATTTATTACTCAAAGATTCTTTCTAAAAAAAAATGTAACTAACCCTGGCAATTGTCGCCAGAGTGAAACATTTTCACGAGTTCCTCTATGGAAGAACATTTTCAATCGTAACGGACCAAAAACCGTTACTAGGAATTCTGGCAGGAAACAAACCTACACCGAACATTTTATCCCCGCGGATGACGAGATGGTCAGAATTCCTAGCAGCATATTCTTACACATTGACACATCGACCTGGAAAACAAATCTCCCATGCAGACGCATTGAGTCGAACACCGCTGCCGACGACAGAGGAAGACCCAGCGCCAACAATGACCACCCTACAAATAGAAACATGCCCCGAACTGCCAATATCTGCAAACGATGTCACCAGAGCCACTGCAAAGGACCCAGTGACTGCCCGCATTTTAAACTGGGTAGGTAAAGGCTGGCCGGAAAACCAAAAAACTGAAAACTTTAAACCTTTCCGGACCAGACAAACTAAACTTTCAATTCAAAAAGGCTGTTTATTGTGGGGTGATCAGGTGGTAATTCCTGCTAGACTACAGACTAGAGTGTTGGGCATGCTTCATGAGGGCCACCCTGGTATTGTAAAAATGAAAAGCCGAGCTAGGAGCTATGTCTGGTGGCCTGGGCTAGATAAAGATATTGAATACTGGGTTGCTACTTGCACTAAATGCCAGAAAACCAGACCTTCCCCACCACAAGCACCCATAAGGGACTGGGATACCCCACGATGCCCCTGGTCTCGGATCCACATTGACTTCGCGGGTCCTACTAGGGGGCATACCTTTTTGATTGTCGTAGATGCATACTCAAATTGGTTGGAAGTTGTAGTAATGTCATCTCCGACAACCGATGCGGTCATTTAAACAACTCAACAAACTCTTCACAACCCATGGATTGCCGGACGTCCTAGTGTCCGACAACGGGCCTCAATTAACCGCCATATAATTTGAGCAGTACCTAGCCACCCTAGGTAGACGCCATACACTAACCGCGCCGGCCCACCCGGCAGCAAATGGTAGGGCCGAGAGAATGGTCAGGTTTACTAAAGAGGGTTTAGAAAAAATGGACCTCTGGGAAGTCCAGGATAAAATCAACCGTCTACTCACCCTCCAAAATATCACACCCAGCACTGTAACTGACAAAAGCCCAGCAGAATTGTTAATGGGGAGAAAACTTAGGTCACAATTAGATAGGTTACATCCAAATTACACTTTGGAAAGACCCCCCGATTCCTCCAGCCATTCCCGCATGTTTGAAATCGGCAACCTAGTCTATGCAAAAAATTTCGCCGGGGACCCTCTATGGCTTCCAGCCACAATCACACAAATAACAGGCCCCCGGTCCTTCCGCCTAACCATAGACGATGGCAGAGAATGGAAGCGGCACATAGACCAGCTTCGTTCCTAAAATATTGAACGAAATACAAACACACAGCCCCAAATAAAAAAAATCGATGAAAACAAAACCAAAGGGGGGGGAAATACAAGAAAATAATAATAAAGAACTTTTTAAAATAAATCCAGAACATCTAACCAATCAAAATGAGAAAAAAGAAAACTTACGGTTAGATGAGACTTGCAGAAAAAATCCAGACGAAGGGAAACCCATCCTGGAAGGGGCCAGCCAAGCCAGCTTGACCTGCCCGGGAAAGCCAGGAGGGAGCGGCAAAACCACCGGCCTGAGCAACTCAAGCGGTAGCAAAATGGCTGACTCACCCTTCCAGGCAGTTCCATGGAGAAGAGCCGGAGAGACAGCAACCCCATCCGAACGGGTTGAAATCTCCAGCGAAAATGAACCGCGCAAGTCCAGTAGAGTCAGAAGAAGCCCCACCTACCTGCGCGACTACGTCACCCACGTAGGACTAAACTAAGGGGGGAGGGGTGTTCTGTATAAAATGGTTTACTCCAAATGTCTCAAATGTGATTGGCCAGAAAGGCCTGCATGGGATTTGTTCACTAAGAACCAATCCAGGAGAACCGCCAAAAGGCGGCAAAGTCAAGTAATTGTTATTGGCTACAAGCCGGCAGGCAAGCCATATATAAAGGCTGCCGCGGCTTGAGCCAA
This sequence comes from Laticauda colubrina, assembly GCA_015471245.1. Taxonomy (NCBI): domain Eukaryota; kingdom Metazoa; phylum Chordata; class Lepidosauria; order Squamata; family Elapidae; genus Laticauda; species Laticauda colubrina. The sequence goes on along the minus strand of BLBF01000003.1, from coordinate 36,929,749 downwards.
ACCGTTCCGTTTGCTGTAAATAGTGAAATAAATACATTTACTGTTGGAACCCGGTCTACCTCACATTTTTCCGGACAGAACAGATGGTATGTAAGTATATAAGGTGAGGGATTTTTTTAAAAAAAATCATGTCATTTTTTTGAAAATTCTACAATGCAAATAATGTTTTGTAAATGTTAAGAGTTATCTATTATAATGTAAATTTTTTCTGTATGTTTCTGGCTTTAAATTTACTGTGACAAATATGCTGATGTTGATCAGATATCATTAATAAATTCTACATTTTATTTGGTCCTATCAAGATAAGATTGTGATGTAAGGAATCTGCAAAGCCTATGAAAATACAGTATTTAGATAATAAATTTGTCTATGGCTGCACTCAAACCTATTCCTTGAGTTAATCTCTGCAGAAAACCAGATACAGATAGTCTTCAGTTAACAATTGCCCTGTTTAGCAGCCATTCAACTCATGACAATGCTGAAGAAGTAGGTTTACAGCCAGCCTTTGAACTTACAATAATTAAAGCATATTGTTACATAATTGGAAGTTCAGTGTCTGGCAACCAGCACACCTTTATGACAGTCGCACTGGCTCACAGTCATGACATTGCCAGTTGTGACTTCCACAGCCAGCTTTCAACAAAGTCAGAGGGAAATAGACAGCAAGACATGTCACAATCATGTGGTGTCACACTTAATGACCGCAGATGATTGACTTAGTGATTGCAGTGGACGCAATATCATAAGACAGGCATGGTTGCATGATGTTTCACTGAATGACTGCTTAGTGATGGAATTGCTGGCCCAATTTCTGTCATTAAGTGGGAACTATCTGTACAGCCTCCTTAAACTGCTTATCAGGATCAGAGTCTTCTCTCTGCTATTGAATTTTGCTACTTCAGTCCTATAGGCCCAGAATGGTATGACAGTAGCTTTGTTTGTAAATTTGATATGATACTAGACAAGACAACCATGAGCCTATTGTTCTCTTTTAGTATTATGTTTAATGAAAGAATGAGCTGGAATTTGAGTCAGATTTGGAGCAATAGGAGAAAAAGACAGAAAGAGAAGAGAAAACTTCTGAATTTAACTATTACTTTATTAAATGACTCTCCAAACTTTAGTACCCAGTCTTGGTTTGACTGTTTTTATTATTCACATTTCATATGCACAAAAGTGCACAAATGCATTGAAAAACAGGACAGATTCTGATATTTTCCAGCACTCAGAGTATTAATTTTTTTACTGACACTTTCATAAATGTTTGCGTTTTGTCCATGAACAAATGCAGATTCATGGACTGAACAATAAACAGTCAAAAGAGAGATCTATTCCAGTATTATTTGCAAACAAGGTCAATTGATTCATAGTCTCAAAATTTGGGAGAAATTTGAAATACACCTTACAAGAAAAATTGTAACTTCCTTATATTTAATGTATGCAGTCTTTGAGAATATATGTTCAATAAGTGGAATTTTTAGAATAGGCTGCTTTTAATGAATTAACAATATTAAAAAACAAAATATAAAAAATCCACAGTGTGAGCTTTTTAAATAGTGAAATATTTGAAAAAAGCAGATTCGCTAAGTGCTTGGTGGGAGGACATAGCTAAAAGAATTTAAAGGGCCATATTCTTGTTTTGTACACTAAATTCAGAGATGTGGACTCAAATTCCTACAAAGAGAAGATGTATTCACATATAATTAGAAATAAACATTAAAAAGTGACTATTGGACATTGTATGTATTTGTTGGCTATACTCCAGGATTCTGTCTGTCCCATGTCCAATGTTGCACTTGATTCTGTACCTGATCTTCCCGATCTTGCTGTATCATTAAAATACTCTGATGTAACTTGCTGTATTTTCTCTTCCTCAGGTCCAGGCCAATGTGGAGAAGTCTTTGACACTCTTTGGACAGCTCTTGAACAAAAAGCACTTTCTGTTAACGTTTATTCGAACCTTGGAGGCCCAACGCAGCTTTTCCATGCGCGATCGGGGTAATGTGGCCTCTTTAATTATGACAGCCCTACAGGGTGAGATGGAATATGCCACTGGAGTGCTGAAACAGCTTCTTTCAGATCTGATTGAAAAGAATTTGGAGAGCAAGAACCATCCCAAATTGCTCTTGAGGAGGTGAGCGTTTGTATAGGATCCTCTTAGTAAAAGGATTTGTGTGGATTTTCGCTAAAGTCAGGGTATTTTGTGTTTTTTCAACAATTCTGACCATAGATTTAGCACTAAAAGATCATCGCCTACAAATATCTCGATATTTCTCAAAAAGAGAGTGATTGCTATTAGACAGAATATACACGAACTAAGCAAGTTGGGGTAACTTTTTTGGTCTTTGGTATTTCAGTTATGAATATGAACATTTCTGAGTGCGCTTAGAATTTAGAAGCTATAATATTTTCATATCTTTGCAAGTCAGATATCAAAATAAGGTGACAAACAGATTGGAGGAAATGTGTGTTTCAGTAGACAGAGATATCAGATTTCTGTTGTGAGAACAGACACTTGAGTGTGTCAGCATTTCTTTTAAATGAGACTTTAATGCAGAAGTCTTCATTATACACTATTATACCCTAACTCTTTGCAGAATAATTGTATGTTTATTGAACAGATAATATGTTTCTATGTGGGAGATGGGTGTAACCATGATAATATGATATAAAAATCAAAGGAAAAGAAAGTTTTAAAAGACTTCAGAAATGACCATACAAATGATTGTACAGCATCAAAAGGACAAATGTATGTTTGATTTGCAATAGTAGCTTACTGCTGTGTCTTGTTTGTTAGCATTTGAGTGGTTTTTTTCCCCACTCAACAGAAGGTAAACAAAAAGAATAGAGCATTTTGCAATTTGCTGTCTTTTTCTTCCTTCTTTCAACTTATTTCCTTTCTTCCATTTTTTAAAAATACTAGCGGGTTACCAATACTGTGTCACGTACTATATTTTTACAAAATCTCTAAATCTGGAGTTAATTAATTCGTCACAAATGTCTATTGTAAAGTTACTATCTTTCAGTAGTATTTATTTCTGATGGTTGGTAGGGAGCAAGCCATTATTAGTCTACAGGTCGAAAAGGGACACATCCTCTTTCTGCATGTAGTGCATCAGGCCTCTCTTTGCCTTGTTATTCTTTCCCAATTGTTTCTTCAAGACTGCTTCTTCAACCTCTAAGAAGTGATTGTTTCAGAATAAAACAAGCAGATTTTCTTGAGTATTATATCAACACAGGTGGAAGATGTCAAGATTGTATTCCACTTCCTTCATGTGTCTGTTTCTGCTCCATCAGGTTTTTAAAACTTAGCCAGATAGACTTACTGAATTATAGCCCAATGCATATTGAAAAATATACTAACTGCAGGATAAAAAATTATTACATGTGTACTAAAATATATATTCACCAAGTTCCTTTTCTTGAGCTTTTAATAATCTACTTTTATAAAAGTTAATTCCCTTATCCTCTTATGCTTTAAATTAGTTCACAGATCAAATAGTCGTTTTATTTGTTACACATTTGTTTGCATACATGTTTGCAAAGGATATTGTCATGCACATGCAGTAAGGTAGATTCATTTTCATAAACATGTAGTGGACATATCAAACAGTGGAATTGCCAAACGGCTCTTCTCATACATGAACTAAATCATGTGTCTGAGTGTTTGAAGTCATATGTCAGATGCTTCAAATAGTAGTTTAATTGTGGCAATCTGAACTCTTACACATAATATTTCCGTTAGCTGGATGTAGCAGTCTGACATTACTAAGACAATGCCCATTTTTTGCACATTTTAAAAGAAGGAAAACAAGAAATATACCAAAATTGGGGACGGATTACATGTTAGAAGGATTTCTTTTGGACCTTGGTACTATTTCTTATACTATTACGTTGGGACAAATGATTCTTTGCTACACTTTTATTCAATGGGGAAACCTAGAATTCTAGTTTCTAGATACAATCACATATAATCACATCTTTTTTTAAGTCTGTAAACAATATATGCCTCCTAATGATAATGTGTAAAGTAAGTCTACGTTTTGAATACTGTCAACTTCATTATCAGCTTATCCCTAAAGAGGCTGAGATATGAACATTTTACTTCTGGTATGTAGCAGCTAAGTTTTAAATATCTTTGGACAGGGACTTTCTTGTAGCATTATAGTTGATCGGTACTAGCTACTTATGTATGTATGTATGTATTTATGTATGTATGTATATATGTATGTATGTATGTATATATGTGTGTGTATATATGTGTGTGTGTGTTCTGTGTGTCAGTATCAGTATCAATACATTCTGGAAATGAAAAACAGATTCAAGATCACAAGGCAATAGAGAAGGAGACAGTTGGTTTTGAAGAAGAGACAGAAAATGTGTAAATATTGTTGTTGTGTGCTGCCCAGAATTGCTTTTGGTGAGATTGGCGACTAGGCAACCTTGATAGGCAACCTTGATAGATAAATCTATCAACTTTGATAGATAGATTTACCTTGATAGATAAATAAATAATGTTGTCTACGTGTGTGTGTATATATAGTATCATTCATAAAGTTTATTTCCCAGTCCTGATCTTACAGTCTTTCCCTATATTACTTCCTGCATAGGAGATGAACGTTTTACTCTATAACTTTCTTACTCTGAGCTATTCTCAGGCCAAACTTTGCCTTTGCACCAAGTTTTACCACCTTAACATTTCTATGAAATTATTATATTTCTATAATATATATTTATATTTATATTATAAAATGTAGTCGTATACACATATGGCAATCTAATAATGAAGCCTTGACTACAGAAAGCCATCTCAGAACAGTGGCAGAAACCTAAATATTGTTATTGTTACTCAGAGCCAAGTTTATTCCAGCAATTGGATTTATAAAACTATCTGGGCTATTTCAGACTTCTCCCTCTCCCCGCTCTTTTTCAAGGACACACATTTTTTCCACTGTAGCATTTCTACCATGCTGAATGCAAGCTGTCATTCTTTATCTTATAACCAGGCTGCAAACCAGAAGGGAAGGAGAGGGATTTATTTAGAATATGCACTAGTTGGGAAGTAGAAATTAGGTCATTTGTGTTTAAATTTGAATCCAACAATTTCCACTCCTACCCTTGTCACAACTTATCAGGCATATTTTTATGAGGAAAGCAAAAGAGAGATATAATGGGCAGAAAGCCAAAATGTGGAGACATCGTCTTCATTTGATCAAGGCAGAAGGTGGTCAGGAAATAACATGTTCCATGGTCCTGTTCTGTTCAGAACAATCTGTGCTACTTAACTGCTCCTTTCCACCTGATACTCCTTTGTATTATGTAAACTACTCAGAATCCACGTAGCTTCTAGAATTAGAGAATTGGAATTTAGATTGTGGTGTTTTTGTTATTTTTCAATAACACCCTTTCCCTGTTTCCTTATAGCAATAAAAAAGCTGTTACCTTCTTGAGGTCATTAGTGTTGCTTGTGCTTTTGTGATCATTTGAATATGAAATAGCTGATCTGATGATTAATAGATGGAGCAGTCAAAAAAAAATATATAAAGAAATAATTTCAATCACAACCACCTGCATTTTTTCATGCTGAATAAATGTGCATAGTTTAAATGTTTGATAAATATGTTAATCTTAATGTTTACAACAGAGACATATTCATATCTCTGTTGTAAACACTTAAGCTTCTTAACTCACTTGATGCCATATGAGCTTTTTAACCCACATGTTTGATTTTGATATATTTTTTTCCAATGTTAAAGGGCAAGAACCAGAAGGGAAAGAGTATCCCTATCTGGGTTTTGCAAATTGATCTACCCATCCTTCATTATTGTTTCATACTTATACTTTGCCTTCTGTGATTAGTGTTGTATTCTGGGTGGAAGGTTCCACTTCCTCACCATTGGGTTGATCATCACATGATACTTAATGTAAGTGGTTACTGTCTTGTTAATAGCATTAAAATTAATGTGGCTTTTACAGAGTTTTTCCAACAGAAATATTTCACTGCTATACAAAAAAGTTTTAAATTTGTTCAAGATTTTCCTGAATTCTGCAGCTTTCACCTTTCACTATAATTGTAAACTGGGTGTAAGTGTGCAGAAAACTTGTAAATGTGACTTCCTAAATTTCCACTTTCTATTACTAATGAATTAATGATAAGATGCATAATTGTGTTCTGAATTAGAACTTTCTGTGGATCCTCTCAGGTAACCTATATACTACTCTGGAAGATTTGATGATGGTAGACTGAACTTTTTTATTCTGAATAATATGTAGCTTATAGAGAGATGATCCTGTTTCACTGGAATGGACTGAATGGAGCAAGCAAGCAGAATGTCAGCAGGTTTTGTTTTATAATCTCTGAGTCCAAACTTGTGTAGGCAAATCAAGCAAGTAAAAATATCTATATTTTCACCTATACAACAGATTATCTTTTAATGTTACATAATAACCTCAATATTCCTTTTTAAAAAAGTCATTGTCTTTCAAAATTTGACTGTTTTAAATCTTTAACATAAATAACTAAAAGTTTTAAGACTTCAAGGAATTGGAAAATTCTGAATTTTACTGTCATCTTATTTACTTTCTATTTTTCTTACAGGACTGAGTCTGTGGCTGAAAAAATGCTAACCAACTGGTTCACATTCCTTCTGTATAAGTTCCTAAAGGTAAGAATGAAACATTGTGTGAAGCACTCATTTGTCAAAATCTTTTATCTGTTGGAGATTGACAGTATATTTGGCTAAAACTGTGATCGTGAACCAATGCCATTTGTGCTGGCATGCGAGCTGCAGGCAAACTTACTTCACTGTGCATGTGCGCACCTCACAGCTGATTTTCAGCCTGTTTGAGGCCTTTTTTGACCTCCCAAAGGCCGAAATCTAGCCCCATTTCATCACTTCTGGTTTTTCCGAAAAAAATGGAAATGACGAAATGGGGCTAGATTTCAACCTACAAAGCTTGTAGAAGCCTGAAGAAGCCTTCCTCAAGCCTTTGGGAGGCTGAAAAAGGCCTCAAACTGGCCGAAAATCAGCTGTGAGGCATACTACAGGTAAGGGGGCAGCGGGGGTGGGTGGGGTGGGATTGCACACGCATGTGTAGGGATCATGGGAGGTGCGCATTGCCTTCTGGGTGCTGACACATGAGCACAAGCGTGCAAGCAGGTGCACATTTTTTGACACAGCAGCCCAAAAAGGTTAGCCACCACTGGGCTAAAATATGTGCTATGAATCAAGAAGTCCAATTGAGATTTCATTTTCTGCAAAAAAGAATAACAACACTGAGTTGTTTTCCCTCTCTTGCTGAAACCTTTTGTTATAAAATCCTAATGTTATAAATGTTCAATATATAATTTTAAAATCCCTTTCACTCAGAATAATGAAAGGTGCAATGTGAAGGTTCTACTCTGATAAGAACAACCTCTCCATTTGCCACCTTTTTAAAATCTTCATAATGAATTGGTTGGTGCAAAGGTGTGAATTGTTTTGAATCCATCTGAGGCACTGATGGATTAAATACACATGGAGAAGAGAGCAACTGAGAACTTATTTGGGTAAAATAGATAATGAATTCAAGAAAAAAAGGTTCCCCCGTCAGCCCCCCCAAAACTAAAAAAGAAACAGTTATTTCTAAGCAGTTTTTATTATTGTTTATTGACTTTAGACAGAAAATTTGTCAAACTGAAACAATTACTTGCATCATTAAAGATATACTCTGAGAACTTCTAAGTAGGAACTGTCTTGACTCGCTTTCTCCCAACCAAACTATCTAAACTTTGCTTTCTCTTGCTCTTCTGAAATGTAGCCCCACCCTCCTGGGAATCCAGACTACATTTCACCACACCAACCTCTCAAGAAACTGTGGAGCCAGAGTTGTTATAATAATTTAAAGATTCTTATGGTAGTATTGTGGTCACGCTGATAGAGGTTTTTCCTTTTGATAATCACTTAGCATGTCATTATGCTGTGATGTAATATTTTTCATTGGTTCAGTTTTCCCGAGTAAAATCAGTAGGCATGAATAAAATTCTTATTCTTTCAGCATAGAGAATGTTTTTAATATTGCCTGAAGTAAAGCTTTGAACTGCTGTATCACAGATGAACTTAAAACTATAGTTTTTGGAGCACATGGTGTGTTAAAGGAATGTTGAGGCACAGAAGGAATCCTAGGTTAATGGCAGCTACAGATCTATAAATCAAAAGTGATGCCTAAATAATAAGGTTTTGTAAATAATAAGGTTTTACTCAGTGAGTTGCTATGGCACAAAGGAGAGCTGCTTTTTGAAGAATACCATTCCTTGTTAAAATAAAGGAAGCTTAGATGATTTCCAGAAAAAGTAGAAAGCAATCACAATTGGTCACAGCCATTCCACTCCTTGCTTCTAGGGACATCCTGTATCCTTGAAAAGATATTTTTGCTGAAGAACGTATAACAATTTGCAAAGGAATAAGAACAATAGATGTTTGCCTCTCTTTAAACATCTTTTCTAATATTGTTGTTTTAAATTATCCAAATATAACTACACAATTTATTTTATTCTGGCTATGTTTTTACACAGTATAATATTTGGCAGGAACCAAGTCAGGGACTAACTTGTTTGATCCATAGCGGTGAAGTCATGGAACATAAGTATCTGCACAAAGGATGGCTAGAAGCTTAGTAAAAAACCAGAAACTTGCTTATATTACACTGATAGTACAACTACAGCAAATTCTCAGTTATATGAAGCTGATGATAAGTTTTACTTCTCCTGTCAGGGAGAAAATGTTTCGCTAGTAGATTTGTCACAAGTGTGCTGTTACCATACTTTGTATATTAAATGTAGAAACCATAAATACAGTCATGACTTACAATGTATTACATACTGCGTTTCAGCATAGGATACAAGCAAAGGAAAATAAAATATAGTGCAGTCTGGAAAATATGCCTCAAACTGTTTATGGAATGTTCTAAGGGCTGGTCTGGTATTTATTTTTTTAAAGAATAATGGTACATGCCAACTTCTTTCATATATATCCTGACACACCAAAACTCCTGAAATAGGTAAAATGTATTTCCAAGTTGTGAATTTTTCACAAATTTCCCTTGATTGCAGTTTTCAAGTTCCAAAACCCAGCTCACCACCATGGGGCTATCAGTCATGTTGCTGCAACTTAGTTTTATTTTCTTGGGAGCTATAGTAAACCAGACAGTTAAAAGAAAGAAACAAAAATCAGATTGTTCAAAAATGGGCCAGCTTTCCTAATCCATCACCTGTTGTCATTTTTGCACCCTATATACCCAACGATTTTCAGTAGAAAAGAGTAATGTTTGCAAAAAACTCTCATAAACTAATGTCTGGAAAAAAGATCCATGCAATAACAGCAGGTCACTTATAGGGACATAATAAAACTGTGTTACAGATCTTGTGGTATTAAAAAAGAGTGAAAAATAAGAGTGATCTCTCAAGACTTGGGAACATATGCCTCATCTAAAATGTTAGGCAAACGTGTCTTGCCAGTCAAGTTTCTGATGTATTAAGAAAGAAAAGACCCATCTTCTTTCCTTTTTCTTCTTTTCTCTCTGAGAGGTTTTAGTGGGTGAATATTGCAAATATTTGTCAAATAAGGCAAAGTTAAGATATTTAGAAACGGCTTTGCAAACAAGCAGAATGTCAGCAAGTTTTGTCTTATAATCTCTTAGCCCAAACTTGTGCAGGCAAATCAAGCAAGTAAAAATATTATATTTTCACGTATACTGCAGATTTTCATGAAAATATTTCACTGGAAGGTTGCTGACAGGGCTCTGATCTTCAGGAGGGGGCTCATATCTTTGAGCCAACAATGACTGATGATCGGAACAGCAATGCCAAGGAAGGCTTTCTAAGAAGCTCTCTGACTTTTCATACAGGATGCCACAGGGCAAATTGGTATTTATAGTCTTGTTGGCTGTTCTGTCATCAAATTGGGGGAAAGTATTCCCAAAGGTATAGCTGTGTGGGTCACATGGGATTATATATTCCCTTGTGACCACTATATAATAACATGTCCAGGCCTGTGAAACAGAGAAAAGCTAGCTTGCCAAAATAATACATTGATTCAATCCCATTGAGAGATGAGAACAACATACTTTTCTTCGCTCCCCCATTTCCCATTTATCTCTCTGCTGCAGAAATGATGGGAATAGCCAGCTTCAAGAAATCAGCAAGCCTTGGGACTGGTGATTTTGTTGAGGCCTCAAGTGCCATTTATCAGCATCCTAATGAGCCATCCTAGGGAAATAGGAAAGCGAAACAGATAAAGAGGAGCATTGAAAAATGCACAATATTAGGTGCCTGATGAGCTAAATCTCAACAATAAGACACTGTGTGAGTGTTAGCTATACTGCCTCAGGCCTCTGCATATGCACAGGCATTCACATGCCAAGCTCATACATCCCACTGATTCCTATAGTTTCAGTTCATTCTTCCTTTCTCCAACATGGCACTCTCCACCGATATTGGATTGCAACTCACTGAGATCCCAGTGAATGTAGCTATTGATTATGCTACTGAGGGACACTAGGTTGGCAGGTGGCTATTCCATAAAAAATGCACTTAACTGTATGTGGGGGTAGGAATCATCAGCATTGTGTAGACATCATTATAAACACAATAGCAAGCTCTCCATCGGAATTTTTCACCGTTTTATTTTTGTCGTTGGTTCCTTTTCTAGATGAACTTGAAACCACTAGCTCATTTTATAAAATTCATCCTATATTGGCTGTAGGAGCATTCCTAATCATTTGACATAATGGAATTTTTAGATCTGTGTCGTTAAAAGATTTGAGCAGAATTTTTTTATGACCCTAGGGGAAAGTGCTGTATACCTGAACACAGAGTCGAGAAGTGGTCTCTGTAACATGTATTGGATGCTATCTCCCTCTTCAGTTATGAAGTGTTATTTCTAATGTTGCTGATCAGGACTTAATTCCTGCTGCTCAGAAAAGGGAGAAAGATTTGAAGTTGTTATAAAGCATAGCTGCTTTCCTAAAGATGTCAGGGTATATGTTCCCCCTTTTTAACAAAATGATGGTGGTGGATGCATATGTGAAGAAGAAAGAGGGATTTAGAGCTCTGAGCAACCTGAAGCAGAATTTAGAATTTAAATGGAGGGAAACTCAGTGAATTGCGCTTTAGTGGGTTCGCTTTGGTTTGGTTTATGTTCCTATCATGGCAGCATATTGTGCTAGGAATGGATTAATTTATTTATTATTTTAGTTTGTTTTTGAAATATACTTAATTTTTTAAACAGGGCTTTCCCAAGGCTGCCTGTGGTTTAGTGATGCCCAAATTGGTTATAAAAAACAGTATTTAAAATGACCTAATTGGCACACTGGAAACTGCAGCCTCTGAAGCTACTGACAATTCTGCATATTTGAACTTAAAACATTAATCTTTGGATCCAGGACCAGTTTTGCCATTCATGAACAAAACTTAAATGCCTCCAGGGAATTCTGATATGGACAGGGTTAGTGAGGTATGCAATACATTCTGGTAACCATCCTGCTTAGTCTATATATCTTTCATTAGAACAGACAAGCAATTCTGTTTTTTGATGTTGGAAATCTAATCAAAATAGCCAAATGCCAAAATGGGTTATCTGGAGTCATTGTGTGGTAACTATCCATGAATAACAAATACATTATTTGCCATAAGACTGAATTGCTGAAAGCCAATGTGATTTCTAAGTAGATGCAATGGATTGATTTTATATGGCTTAATTGCTGTTAGTTTGAAACACCACTCTGCTTTTTAGTAAACCTGTGTCAAGTTCTGCCACCTCCCACTGAAAACAAATACTGACTCTACTAATTTTTTTTAAAAAAAGTTCTTCCACTGTTGCTTGATGAAGTAGATATCCAAGTACAGCTGAAAGTCAGAAAGCCTAAGATCAGTCAGCAAATATAAAATAATTAACAGGTTAATCCCGAGCTTTAAGAACTTGCAGAACTTTTATTTTTATTGTCTATTGCACAATACATAATATCTCTGAAACCTCTCTGGAATAAGAATGGCAAATGGGTTAGTCCTCAGAGGTGCTTTTGAACAAGCAATCCACTGGTCTTATGAGCACTTTAAACAGCCCTGATGAAAAGGCAGGCACAGCAGCCCCAGAGCAATGCATGGCTTGTCAGCTGACTGAAAGTGGTAGAAAACAATATGCCAGACAAACACAACAGACAAACCAGATGTGACCAAGGAGCCATCTTCAATTTATCCTCCGCCTAGGTTGCATTTTTCATGGCTGAACAGTTTGCAGAGATCTTATATGAGCAGTCAAAAACTGCCTGGGAAGAAACCCTATATTTTTGGCTTCACCTGAAAGGAGAGAGAAGGACTAAAATGGGAGCATTTTTCTAGGATGGATCATAATTGCCATGTGTGCCTGTTAAACGGATGGTCATCATTTGGCTTGTGCATTATGAGGAGACAAGACAGTTATTAATAAATAGCTCAGCACCCACATTTTTTCCCCCCAAGCAGACTTAATGAAGCCAAGTTTGCAAATGAAACATAATTTCAAAGACAGGCGTGTTGTCGGAAGGTCTAGGGATGATGTATGCCTGTTCCTGCTCGTTAGCAGCTGTCTCTTTAATTACTGCAGATGCTAACGAGATGCTAACAGCATATGGTGACAGAGAGAGCAGGCTCACTTTGCACCAAAGTAGAATTTGTTGTGCTGGTGGCCAACGGAATAAGAGGAGACTCCAAAAAAGTAATATAGAATATTGCCCCCGGGTTCCTAATGTAATCATAATTTGAAGCTGTTCAAAGTACTGAAATATTTTGGGGATTAACTACACAGCAGCATTATAGGTCAGATCTATAATAATCTATAAATGTTGCAGACCATTTCTTTCTTCCCAAATGGCAATTCTTGGAGTAGAACAGGGGTGGGGTTTTATCTAGTCGGACTGGTTCTATAGAACCGGTTGTTATGATTCTGCGCAGTTCAGAGAACTGGCAAATCGCGCCACTGGCTGGCCCCTCCCCTCCCCGCCCATTCACTTCTTACCTGGCATGCATGCCATCCAACTTGTCTGCTAAGTTGCTATTTTTTTTTTCCTCAACCATCAGCTGTTCTGACTATCAGCTTCTATTTTTCAGTGTAGATTCAGGCAACAGATTGGAGAAAGGTAGATCTCTGAGTGAATCTGTGATTCTGTGAGCAACTCAATCTGCCTGCCTGCTTTTGGGTAAAAGTTGCTCTTTTTAAAATAAAAAAACTCAATATTTACATAAATATTTACAATATTTGCATATAAGCCATGCCCACCCAGTCACATGAGCACCAAGACACACCCACAAACTAGGCTATGCCCACAGAACCAATTGTTAAGAAATTTGAATCCCACCCCTGGAGTAGTACCCTTCCGCCTTTGAATAATTTCTCTCTTAACCTAATAATTTTCATCTCTTCATTGCTACTCCTTTCTCTCATAAACAATCCAGCCCCTTGTCAAATATTTCTTTTTGCATAATACTGCACCTTTCAACATTTCTAATTTTTTCCCTTTCATCTAAGCGCTGTGACCTAACACATTTCCCTTAACTGAAATCTGAGAACTTTATTTTTCTCACACTTCTAAAAAGCAGGACATAGATAAGGTTGTCTCTTTCACAGTGGAGTAAATTGTGTTGCTTTTATCAGTGCAGGGAAGCTGGCTCGTTGATTATGTATTTGCTTTTTTATACAATGATAAGAACAGCAGAGGACACCTAAAGAAATGATCTAGGAACTATGGAGGAAACAACAGGAAGCATTTATTTCAAACCATCAGACAATTGTCTAGTTGACCTCATTACTATCAAATATGGAATCTAGCAGCACGACTAAAAACATTTTAAGGAATAAAAGAAATTTACATAAGTTAATTGAAATACAGATTAATGTAGGATATTGGAGTGGGGAAATTCACAGTTGAGTTGAGAAATTTGGAGGAAATATTGGAACTGCATGTTTGTCTCCTGGCTTCTAGCAATGAAATATTTAAGAAACAAACTAGAAGTAAATCTGCATTGCTAAATTATTTTGTCTAGAGATTACAACCATAGTGTGAAAAAATAGAGAATGATCTGATGGCTTCTGTTCTTATCTTAAGGAACAAGTTCTGACTGAGGTGCTGATTGGCTGAGGATTGATTGGGCTCTTGTCATTGTCCTAGCAAAGTTCTTATTTCCTATATATGCCTTGTGTAATTTATATTGCTTAGAACAGGGGTCTCCAACCTTGGCAACTTTAAAATTTGTGGACTTCAACTCCCAGAATTGGAGTATACTAGTGTGTGTGTATATATATATTTGTTTTTTTAGGCTTTCGCGGGTACTTACATGTGTGCTGTTCAGCTTCCTTCGGGTATTATCCCACGTCATTGTAGTTCTGTTAAAGTTGTAGCAACATTGTAGCATTTAGTGCCATTGAAGTTGATGTTGTGACCTGTGGTTGCTACAACGTTGCTACAGCTTTAAAAGCACTACAATGACGTGGGATAATACCCGAAGGAAGCTAAACAGCACACATGTAAGTACCTGCGAAA
>BLBF01000003.1:36900010-36914796 GCA_015471245.1 Laticauda colubrina | reverse complement strand
TCTCTCTCTCTCTCTCTCTCTCTCTCTCTCTCTCTCTCTCTCTCTCTCTCTCTCTCTCTCTCTCTCTCTCCCTCCCTCCCTCCCTCCCTCCCTCCCTCCCTCTCTCTCTCTCTCTCTCTCTCTCTCTCTCTCTCACACACACACACACACACACACACACACTCTCGCTCACTCTCCTGTCAAGTCAGGAATTGCATATTGCAAATATTGTAAAGATACTTTTTTCTTTTTAAAAGTTTAGACTAAATAAATTTTGGATGAGTGATTAACAAAAGAAACCTTACCAAAGCAAATAGAGCTACTTTTGGAGACAATACAGTATTGAATTAATAATCAACAAAATCCTGACCTTGCTTAATCCCAGTCATTTCTGTGTGCATACTTTTTATCCTGCAGCAAGCATCCTGTAAAATAATCATTTAATTGAAGCATGATGTAATGACTAACAAAATCAGCCTTTGATGCAAATTCTTCTAAGAGACAAGAATAGCAGCGATGGTATTTCTCCTACATACCTATGCAAGGTATTTTGGAAATAAAGCATAATTTTATATTGACTGCCCTTCTTTCTCTTCATCCTTTCTTCAGGAATGTGCAGGTGAACCTCTGTTCATGTTGTATTGTGCCATCAAACAGCAGATGGAGAAGGGGCCTATAGATGCCATCACTGGAGAAGCCCGCTATTCCCTAAGTGAAGACAAGCTCATCCGTCAACAAATTGACTACAAAATGTTGGTTAGTAACAGTGGGAATTTAACTAGGAAAGATTCTTCATCCTCTGAGTTAGCCCTTCTGATGATACTCTGATGAAGGAACAACAAAGTAGTTGTTGTCATCAAGACCAATAATAAGAGAAGGAGGTAATATAGAATGAGAGGTGAGAATATTCTCTAAACGTTTGATCGAGTAGTCCAGCGTTTCTTAAAAAAATTTCTCTTAGCACCTCTTCCTATTTTAAAAGATTATGGAGGACCCCCAAAAGAGCTTTTCTTTTCAATGGATTATATTTATTGATACATTCCATATTTAAAATTAACATTTGCTTGTTTGCTGTTGCTAACATTGTGGGGTTTGATGGGATTTTAATGTTATATTATTTTTTGGCTTCTTTAGATATTGAATTATAACATCTATCCCATTGCAGTTCTATGGTTCTTTGTGTGTGTGTGTGTGTGTGTGTGTGTGTGTGTGTGTGTGTGATAAACTATGTCACAGTTAAGACATAGGGCTTGTTGGCTGGAAAGCCAGCAGCCCAGGTTTGAAACCCAAGCGTCACACAACGGGGTGAGCTCCTGTCCTCACCTCATTTCTTGCCAATCTAGCAGTTTGAAAGCATGGAAATGCAAGTAGATAAATAGGTACCATGACTGTGGGAAAGGTAGCAGCACTCTGCAATATCATGCTGACCATATGACTGAAGAAACGTCTTCAAACAGCTTTGGCTCAATGGCCTTAAAATGGAGATGAGCACAACCTCCATAGGCTGCAACAACTGGCAAAGTAAAATTCACAGGATCTCTCTCTCTCTCTCTCTCTCTCTCTCTCTCTCTCTCTCTCTCTCTCCCTCCCTCCCTCCCTCCCTCCCTCCCTCCCTCCCTCCCTCCCTCTCTTTCTCTCTCCCCCTAACTCCCTATCTATCTCTACTTTATTTCAACTAAATTTGTATTTGCATGATCTCTGTAGATGCCATACACTAAATAAATATTTTTTTCAGTAAAGACTGGCAAATACCATTGATTTCTCAGATCCCTCAGAGATGCTTGCAGAACTTTAAGAAACATTGGATTAGTCCCTAGTACTAAAGTTATGGTCTGAATCCTTGAAAGACAAAAAAAAATTGGCATCAAAATACAGACACACAGCATTCTTTAAAGCCTCGGTGGGCTATAAATAAGAGTTCTTTTCTGATATTAATATTAATTTTCTACCTAAATCCAAGGGGGGGGGGAACCTCTTCCTTTGTGCCACATATAAGAAGCCTAGTAACTATTTCCTTCTTCAGGAATGTGAACCACGACAAATAGATATGCTAGGTTTAAATAGCGTATGCATCATTCATGGCTAGATATTGAAGTGTACACATCTGACTTTTACTAAGTCAGGTCATTGGCATGCACATTCTAGTATAGTTGACTCATTACTTCAGGCTTTTAGACTGGAGATTCTCCTATTAAGAGATGCTTAAAGTTGGACTTTGAACTTTCGGCAGCAACTAGGTGATCTATGTCAGCTATGATTTTCCCTATTATTTTCAAATGAGTACATTCTGCAACAAGCTTCTCCCTCAGATTTCCTTCCTAATTAGAGTTGAGTGAGGCGTAAAGACAGCTTAATGATGGCCCTTCTTGTCATCCATTTCATCTGAGGAAAGCTGTAATGTTATGCAGAGCATTCCTGTACACAAATGTATTTAAACTTTATTTTATTTTTGAAATTTGCATGATGCCCTACAAAACCAATTTTTCATATTACAAAAAATGTTTAAAATTAAAACAATCATTAAAAAAAGGAAGAAGGTAGTTAAGCTTTTTCATTCTTTCCTTTTATATAGACATTAAACTGTGTGAATCCTGAAAATGAAAACGCTTCTGAAATTCCAGTCAAGGTCCTAAATTGTGACACCATCACACAAGTGAAGGAAAAGTTGTTGGATGCTGTGTACAAAGGTGTTCCATATTCCCAAAGACCCAAAGCAGGAGACATGGACCTGGGTAAGCAATGGCTTCTTGTGTAGTTAGGATAAACAATGGATTCATATAATTATGACATTAGGGCTATAAAACTCCAATAAAAAGATGCTTTAAAATAATCATTTTTACTTCATTAAAGGAGCTGCGTGCTTTTCCAGGCTCATGTGGCTGCTTCAGAAGCTACTTTTTTTCTTTGCCACCTGTGTGGATAAATTTAGTCATTCTAGTTTCTTTTTCCCACAGTTCTCTTCACACATGACCTCCTATACTTGTTGATAGATACCTCAGTATAGAGAAAAGTAAAGTCCTACACTTAGGCAAGAAAAACCAAAGTACACATATAGACTGGGTGAAACCAGGCTCAATAGCAGTAACTATGAAAGGGATCTTGGAGTCTTAGTGGACAACCAGCTAAATATGAGCCAGCAGTGTGCAGCCGCTGCCAAAAAACTAATGCAATCCTAAGTTGTATTAACAGAGGGATACAATCAAGATCAAGGGAAGAACTAATACCACTCTATAAAGCCTTAGTAAGACCACACCTAGAGTACTGCATCCAGTTTTGGTCACCACATTATAAAAAAGATGTTGAGACTCTAGAAATAGTACAGAGAAGAGCAACCAGGATGATTAGGGAACTGGAGGCTAAAACATACAACAAACAGTTGCAGGAACTGGGCTTGGCTAGTCTAGTAAAGAGAAGGACCAGGGGAGACATGATAGCAATCTTCCAATATTTGAGGTGATGCCACAGAGAGGAAGGATTCAAGCTATTTTCTAAAGCTCCTGTAGGCCAGATAAGGAAGAATGGATGGAAATTGAACAAGGAGAGATTTAACCTGGAAACAAGGAGAAACTTTCTGACAATGAGAACAATGAACCAATGGAACAGCTTGCCCTCGGAAGTTGTGGGAGCGCCATCAGTTGAGACTTTCAAGAAGAGATTGGACTGCCATTTGTCAGAAATGGTGTAGGGTCTCCCGCTTGGACAGGGAGGTTGGACTAGAAAACCTACAAGGTTCCTTCCAAATCTGATTATCTGTAAACCTCCCTGCATGTTCTAAGGCCCTGTTTTAAAACTATCAGACTTGATGGCAGTTTCAAACTAATGACTCAAGGGAATAGGCAAAGGCTGAAAAGGGACAGAATTGGTTATTTATTTATTTATTGGTAGCTGAATAGATAGTATTTTGATAAATGGATATGCTTAATATGAGGAAGAATATGGAAGTATGTAAAAGCAACAAATTGGTATGGTTTTCCAGAAGATTGTTTGTTTGTTTTCCTATCCACCCAATTTCTAGGCTGCCCAAAAGTGACTTTTCTGTAACTGTAGCTTCACACAGTTAAAAAATGAAAAAGCAATTTTTATATAAAAAATATAAAAGAGTGAACAATGAAGAAATGTATCCATGTCCATGTATCTCGACCTGTAGGGCCCCTGTGTCAATATCTGAAGAATGAGTCATGTTTTGGGAACTTTCTTGAAGGCGAGTAGAATTGGGTGTGGGAGTCAGGCAAATCATGAAAAGGATGCTGTTCCAAAAGGTTGATACTGTACCAGAGAAGGATTTACTTCCCAGACTACTGAATCATCTCCAAGAAGGGCATTGTCTAGAAAAGGTTCACCATTATTCAGAAAAAAATAGAACATTCTGGAATTCTCCTCAAAGGTCTCTTCCCATTTTGCACATCCCTAGTATTTTCTTAGCAAACTATACATAGAATTGAGCTCTCTAAGAATTAAGGATCAAAATATGCATGCTAGTATTTGATATTTGATGCTATCATCAAATATATTAATGATAAATCACCTATAAGAAATAGATTTTATTTTATATGATTCAGTCATCAAATAGAATACAAATGAGGATGGTGATGATGATATCTTTTCAGTTGAGTCCTTAGCAAAAATAATTGGAATAGAACATTAGTAGTTTAAAATGACTAACATATGGAAGCTAGACCCATTGTACAGCAAAATTTGCAAGATTAGCCAAACTTGGTAAAGCTATTTGGTGCCTTGACTGCAATGATAAATGTTGCTTTAATCCACAAGTGAAGAAACAGATTTGTCATTTGGAACTGGATCCAGTAGCAAGAAGGAGTCACAGTTTGGGTAGAAATTCTCCTTTTTTAAATTTATCAGCCCAAAGTCTTTCCCTCAAAAATGAGCCCATAATCCCAACTTTGGGGAAAAGCTAAAGACATAAAAATGGGCAAAAGGTAATTCAGTATTCCACAACTGAATAACTTTGCTCCAAAAATGAAGCCCTCGTACTTGAAACCTTCATGACAGATGTTATTTGGTATGCAAGGAAAGTCGTTTTTCATTCTCAAATAAAAATGTTATTATGATGTATTGCTGATTCTATGTTAGCATTTTAAACAACTTCATGATCACAGGAAGTAATAAGATGCAATATCTGAGAGATGATGAGAACAGTAATCTCATATGACTAAAATAGTGAACTAAATATTTTCAGGGGGAAGGGGAACTGAGTTAATTCCAGTAGTTGAGATAACAATGCTTGTGATCACTGATTATGTAAAACTTATTAAAAGCAGAAGGTTGTTGATTAAGCTGGAAATATTCTTGAAGATTCCTCCATATGGGTTATGAAGGTGAATAATTTAAAGTTTTGTGGGCAGGGGGTTGTTTTGAGTCAAGTCTTTCACTTCTGTCAACCAGTTTTCTTGGCAATCACTTCAGAATTGATTTGCCACTGCTTTCTTCCTAAGAGTGGGAAGCCCAAGTCACACCAAGGAGAAAATGACCCTATTACATTGGATCCCAAACAGATTTTCCGAGCATAATTTTTGCTAACTACAGCAAGACCATAATGGGGTTTACAGTGGGGTGTGGCTTTTTAAAATGGCTTCTGCCATGCCTCATTCACATGCTCTCCATGCCTTTCATTCTGTGATCTGTCCAAAGTGAGCACGATCCCCAGTGACCCCATGCCCTTCTCTTCCATCGGTGCAGAGTGGCGGCAGGGCAGGATGGCTCGGATAATTCTTCAAGATGAAGATGTCACCACAAAGATCGACAATGACTGGAAAAGACTCAACACTCTAGCTCATTACCAGGTGTGGCTGTCCTTGGGTTTTTGTCAAAGTGGTGGCAGAAGAGACCTGACATCTGAATATGCTATGTATCTAAACAAGATACATATATTTATCTCATAAATGAGAGATGGATACAAAAAACAGCTGTTGTTATTTATTTTACTGTTGAATTAGTATTGGCGAGAGAAGATAGGATGGAAGTCCAGGCTAGATCCTGGTGTGTACATTTGATGAGTATTAAATAAGGAAGAACATGCATAGCTCAAGATTTTATCGTTAGGTTTTTTGTGTCCTCTGAGTTTGCTTTTCTTCTTGCAGACATTTCATTATCAGGCTAGACAACATCAGTACACCAATGATGTTACCTAGCCTGGTAATGTTTGTAAGAAGAAAAGCAAGCAAGAATACTAAATTATATATCTTGGAAAGCATTTGTAGAGAATGAAAAGAAAGCTTCTAGCTCTTAAGTTTAACAAAAGAAGCATTAAAATTATGTGCAAGATTGTTCTCTTTCTCTGTATTCTTCCTGAGAAGGCCTAGAATAATCCATATCTGTCCTGTGTGCTTTGTCTTTGATCTGTCCACTACAAACAATTGAATAAGTATGCTTCAACAAAGGAAGAATGAAAGAAGAACAAATTCTAGACAAAGCTGAAAAGTGTTCTATTTTTGTGCCAGGCAGATTTTGAAGGAGATAAAACTCAGGTCAGATCTGGAAATCCCAAGGAATGGAAAGTGGCTTTTTATTAAGAAGAAAAAGAAAAGCTTTCTTCTGTTTGTGTTTATATTATAAGACTGTCCATCTTCTCAAATTTTCTAAGAGGCTCTGAGAATCCACCGAACAGGGAGTTAAACTTGTTATTTCAGCTATCTTTAGTAGGGAGCTCAGGGTAGGTTGGAGTGAGAGAGGTAGAGGTTATGGATCTTCAGTCTTAATTTTGGTAATATTCTCTACAGGTAACAGATGGTTCATCTGTGGCACTGGTGCCCAAGCAGAACTCTGCTTACAACATTTCCAATTCCTCTACTTTCACAAAATCACTCAGCAGATATGGTGAGTAAATGAGAAAACTTCCTTGCCAGTTTATTATCTAGAAGTCATTAGCAGTCTGGGAATTAAGAAAGTCTTCCTAAATGTAAAAAAAGCAGACTAAAAAGGATACCATGCTTCAGTCAAGCCTCTTCTAATGAATTCCTTGGTTTTGTATGACAAAATTGATGTAGGCCCATTTTATAGTAAATCTACAACTAGCTTCTTCCAGTTAAGACTTTGCCTCTGGTTGCTTTATCGAGTTTAGTTTTTCTTCCAAATGTGTATTTCTTCACTTAAAGCCACTGTGTTTTCTTAAAGCCACTGTGCTTTCATGTGCCTAATTGGTACATGATTAAGAGAAGCAAGGTATACATTATAAGTATTAAAAGTATTTGCTGAAGAAAAAAATTGTCGCAGGATCCAATCTTGGTTGGTCACTGGGACCAGAATTTTAGTCTGCACAGCTTTTGACCTTGTACTGGAGCCCATCCTCCAGAAAGATTCAGATAGAGAGAAGTTCCCTGAGGATGGGCTCCCAGCATGAGTCTGAAACCACACTAAACCTCTGGTCCTGATGACTGACCCAGATTGGATCTGGGACATGCATATTTGCCTTCATTTGTGGAAAAAAAATCATTTATTTAGAATTGAAGAGCACCTACCCATAGGTCTTGAACTACAGTGAGCTTCCTTCATTATTTACCAGATCCTTTCAATGAAAAAAAAGTCAGTAATCTCTTTTTTTCTAGGACCAATTAGTTAATGAAGTTTAATTGATAGGTTAGCCCAAAACACATCATATTTTTTGATGGCCATGCTGCAAGTTAAGTGAGGTGGAGGGAGGACAGCAGAGGCCAAGAGTCAGCTGAGGAGGGAGAGGCAGTTGCCATTATATGTGGTTTCCTCACAGAGAGTATGCTCCGGACAGCTAGCAGCCCTGACAGTCTCCGTTCCCGGACCCCCATGATCACACCAGACCTGGAGAGTGGCACCAAGCTATGGCATCTGGTGAAGAATCACGATCACATGGATCAACGAGAAGGTGATCGTGGCAGCAAGATGGTCTCAGAAATATATTTGACTCGTCTGTTAGCTACAAAGGTAAATCAAAATGGCTCCTAGGTCCATTGTGAGATTTGGATAGTGTTATAAGTTTGTTAATAGCAGTATCACTTAGACTTATATGCAGCTTCACAATGCTTTACAGCCCTCCCTAAGCAGTTTACAGAGTCAGCATATTGCCCCCAACAATCCGAGTCTTCATTTTACTGACCTTGGAAGGATGGAAGGCTGAGTCAACCTTGAGCCTGGTGAAACTCGAACTGCTGGCAGCTGCCAGACAGCAGAAGTAGCTTGCAGTGCTGTATTCTAACTACTTTCCCACCACGGCTCTTAACCACACACACACACACACACACACACACAAACACAAAGGAGGGATACAAATCAAATAAATCAGTATATGGATGGATGCAGGGGAATATGTATTCAGCACAGGGGACTTAGTCTAAGACATTGAAATTATGAACAAACAAGTGTTTAAGAAAGCCAGAAAGATTAAGAAAACAAATAAATTATAGCACCAGGCTACTGTTGGTTTATTTGCTTTATGTCCTTGTGTCATTATTTATGCATGCATTTTTTTCCTACCTCTTCTCTAAAATGTCAGGGTCATGGTAGCGATCTCACCTTGAGCCTGGTGAGATTCCAACTGCCAAATTTCAGGCAGCTGGCAGTCAGCAGAAGTAGCCTGCAGTACTGCATTCTAACCACTGCACCATGGATCTTAATATTTCATCATGAACTCTATCCTGTTCTCCTTTTTATATACGTACTTATAAAATACTCCTTGTTTTTTATATTTATATATGAATTATATGCATTGCACCAGATTCTAATTGCCATCTGGATACTCATCTATTAGGGGATGGGGTGTAGTGAATCTTGCAGTGTGTGGAGGATTTAACTTGTTGACCTCTTAGTCCCTTCCAGTGTTCCCGGTGTTGGGTTAGGGACAGTCTCTCCTTCCAACCCTGATCCATAATCAGGAGGTGAAAATTAGTTGAAGTACCAGCCTAGGAAGCGGGAATCAGTGAGTTCTAGTCCCACATTATCCATGAAAGCCTGCTCAGTGATCTTGGGCCAATCACACTCTCTCAGTGGTGATTGGCGATTCTACTGCCTCTGGTATGATGAATAGTCTGATTCCTTTGATCTCATCACCTCCCTTTATATCAAACCTCCCACTAAATCTGCAAATATGAATATTACACCCTAGCTATTATCAAAAGCAAGATGGGATTCCAGCCTCTAGGTGCTATAATCATTGATTTATCCAGTTTCATTGTTCATGCACTTGATGGACGCCCTCATTTAACCAATATTCCGTATCAGCAAAAACCCATGAAGGAATATGAAAAATCCAGTGGCTTTTGGCACAGACACCAAACTGCTCACAATATAATTGCACACTAATTCTTGAAGTAAATCAAACGGTCAGTAGAAAATTTGTATTGGAACAAATCAAAATAGTACTCTGTCGTCAGATTCTGAAAAATCCCACGGTAACTGCAAAGGTAAATTCAGCTCAGCTGAATCTATCCTAGCCAAATCAAAAATCACAGTAATCTACAAGAGGAATGTTGTTTGCTGATTGCTATTGTTTAACTTGTACAGTTTTAGAATATATATTTGTATATATAACCTGAACATTCCAGGGTATTGTTTGCTTCTTCTATGAGCAGCAAATAAATCTAAGTAGTAGAAAGCTTTTCTTCCTTCCTTCCTTTCTTTTTTGTTTTTCTTTCTTTGTCTTTCTATCTTTCCTTCCTTCCTTCCCTCTTTCTTTCTTTCTTTCTTCCCCCCCCCCTCCTTTACATCATTCAAGGCATCTGAATATAAAGGTGACACATAATTTGAACATTCCGTCAGAAAGCGCAGATTCTTCATGAGAGAGAAAGCAGGGGTACTCACTCTCTCAAATATTTTCAGAAACCCAATGTGGACTTTTCTTCCTCTCTCTCAGTCTAAAAGCAGTCCCTTTTCACAGGGAGATATGTGGATTACCTCAACCTGAAGGAGAGGAATATATTTTAGGCATTTGCTGGTTGTTGAAAGACACAGTTTTTGAAAGCACTTTCAAAATTTAAGATTTCTTAGCAAAATGGTATTTGCAGTTTCATAGGGACTGTAAAAGAAGTCTGCAATAACAGTTTCTCTCTCCTATACAATCTTTCCACAGTTTTAAACCACTATTCTAACTATATGTGTTGTATGTTTTTCAAACTTCAATAGCTGGATCCTACATAAGATAATAACTGAGAGGATTATAAGCTTATCTTTCCTCATAAAAATCACTGTCTCAGAAAGCCAAGCTTGGAACTATTATGAAAAGAAAAAAAAAAAAAGCAGTGAACCTGTAGTTAATTGAATACTGAACCAGAACTCTGGAATAATTTGGATTGCTCTCTGTAAAATCATATATCTCTACCATATTTAAATAATTAAGTTGAGGATTTGTAGAGAATGGACAAGGCATAAAACAAATGTATTTGACATGGGTAAAAATTCAGCAGGATAGTCAAACAGTGCTACTGAAGCTTCCCTTATTTTTAATGCCTTTCTTCCTTCCTCTCTTTATAACTCTTTTATACCTTCTCTAAGTTCAGTTCTAAATTCCTTTACAATAGCACATGAAAAGCCAGTTTTATTTCATCTATTGGTGACACTTCAGTTTCTTATTTCAGAGCATGTTTTGATACCAGTGAGATATTTTAGCCCTTCTGAGAAGAAAAAAAAAGAATGCCTTCATTCTATTGTTGCTGTTCTGGTTGTGTACATGAATTATATGTTAAGTAATGCTGAACAAATATCCTTTTTTTTTGTTCCAGGGAACTTTGCAGAAGTTTGTGGATGACCTTTTTGAAACTATCTTCAGCACAGCCCACCGAGGGAGTGCCTTGCCTCTGGCCATCAAGTACATGTTTGACTTCCTGGATGAACAAGCTGATAAGCACCAGATCAATGACTATGATGTCAGGCACACTTGGAAGAGTAACTGGTAAGAAGATGCTATTGCGCAGCAATAAAGCAGATGACTCGCACTGCAGAAAATCCCAAGATGTCTTCCCATCTTCTGAAGGTCAAGCTGAGGCAGAGTGGATACCTGATGGGTCATTGTGTAGATAAATATTTAGCTAGGTAGATCAATGGATTATTTCTGCAAGCCAGCTTCTTATTTAAGCTGCAGCTTATGTGTGAAAAGTTAGGGGTAGCTAACAAGGAAGATGTTTATTTCAAAGAGTGTAAACAGTCCATTGTAATTTCAGCATTTTCGAAAAGTAGATCAGATGGTTTAAAAAAAATTACCTCAGCCGCATAAGGAAGCGCATCCTCAAAGCATTTGTGTTATTCTATTCTCTGGTGGAGAGGAAGCCTCACATATACACTCACTTAAAAAGGCATTTATATTAGGCTACAATATAGCCTATATCTAATTCACTTGTTGAGATGGGAGGCTATAGAAATCAAATAAATAAATAAAAAATTACAGATCTGTCAGGATAAAATTTCTGTAAGTTTATATTACAGGGACATTATCTTGCTTGGACAAATACTTTGAAGCCCCCCTGAAAACCAGCGTTTTCCAAATGAATTTATAAATCACTAAAATCACAGTATAAAACATGGAATAATAATGTGGATTCAGTAATGGAAACATTATCATTAAGAGATCAGTAAAACAATAGTGTGGCACACTACTGATTCAAGGCAAAAAGATGTTCGGAGTGCTGGAGAAATTCTAACCTTTGGGGAGGGGGGAATGGCATGGCCGCCTCAGAGGTGCAGACACACCATGCCAGAAAACAGGGCAGCTATTGAAATGAGCTGCAAACAGGTGCTGCATTCAGACCTTTGCACGCTTCAAAGCACCTCTTAATCTTTGAATTTGAAGCGATTCAGAGTCTTAATAAACAATAAAAGCTACAGGAGAGCAGTTAAAAATCTTGTATGCAGCATTTTTGTTTATATAGCCAGTTATCAATTTGCTGGTGAACTGTATTCCACATTTACCTTCAAATGTGATAGGGAAGTTATTCTCTGCATGCTAATTTGCATAGCCTTAAACTCTGTCTCGCTACTTATTTTGTGCTATTGGGGATTAACGTGCTCAGTGAATAGTAAAAAGTGGCAGACACTTTTCGCTTGTTCTGCTGCCTTCCTGATTTGATCTCTCAGCTCCTTTCACTATGACTGGGGATAGGAATATACACTCTGATCTCTGGTTTTTGTTAAATAGCAAGCAAATTGCTTTTGTAGTTCAGTAACTGTCAGTAATTAGCAAGGCAGGAAAAGAAACATTTTTAAATGGAGTTATGAGAGCATGGAAACATTTGGAACTGATTTATCACTTGGCTTTCTATATTAAAGGAAATAGCTGCTCTGGGAGGAAAAATGGGATAGGGAAAGAATCCCAATGATGCAACTCCACAGAGCCCAGGGAGGCAGGCAGGCTCCAGCATACTAATACCCTTGCTTGTTTTGCACTGCTAATTAAGTGGATAGAGTACATTTCAAGAGATGCTCTCTGACACAAGGTTATATGATTTGTGGGAGTTTAGCAGTTGAGACAAAAAACAATTATGAAAAGCAAGGGCCTAATTTTCATTGAGATAATTCAGATTTTATGGCAGGGTAGGAGAGATCAAACAATGGAATTATTTCACACAAAAAATCCTCACCCTAGAAGTCATGGGAAAGTTTCTATGAATTTTGCTGATATACAGAAATGTTTCCAGTGAGAAAAATTTCCAGTGAAAATTTTCCAGTGAAAAATTAAGATAGTATTCCTGGGATTTTTTGTGTTGTGCTTTGAAACTTGGTCATCCCATCTTCCCTCAAGTAAATTAGTTTGAGTTTTCCCAGTTCTTTGTTTTTTTTTTCAACCTAACCAATATAACAGGAAAAAGTAATATGATAGCCCTTCTGCCTCAGTCACATTGCTTTGTGAAAATAGACATGGGTAATTTGCAGAAACAGCATAGCCAATTGCATTGTGCTGGTTGCCTCAGTTAAAAGATAAATTAATGCTGAGTTGAGGAAGATCAAGAAGTTATTTGCTTTTCCTTTAATTATAGTTCTCATTTCTTAATAGAATTTAGTCTCCAAGGGCTAATAAAAATATAGGAATTTAATAAAGGGCAGAAAACTTGGTGAACCCTGAAATGTAACAATAATTTCAAAGGGTTTAAGAAGAGCAGAGGGAAATGATAGAAATGTTGACAAGTACTGATAAAACCCCAAGGTCAGCATGAATGACTTTGACAAATGCTCTATTCTATGTCAAAAATAATAGAATTTATCAGGCACAATTTTGGATATTTAAAACAAGTCTCATGATAGAAATATTTCTGATATTTACTGTTAGTTTTCAAATGCCAAATGCCCTTAAAATCATTTATATATTTATATCCACATATAAAACATTTAAAAATATGTTCATATACAGCTGCACCATATATCATGCATCCACCCTTCAGTGAGATAGCTATGTAGCTGGCAAATGATGCATCAGAGTTATTATCACCTGTTTAGATTTTGGGACAACCCCTGCCCCCCTTACTGTTATAGATTTTAACCAAGTAAAATTTTTTTGCCAAGAGCCCTACTTGAAGCTTCTAAGAATAATCTCTTCTTTTCTTCTACTTTGCAGTCTACCTCTGCGTTTTTGGGTGAATGTGATTAAGAACCCACAATTTGTGTTTGACATTCATAAGAACAGTATTACTGATGCCTGCCTATCAGTGGTTGCTCAGACATTCATGGACTCCTGCTCAACTTCTGAGCACAAGTTAGGGAAAGACTCTCCCTCCAATAAACTACTGTATGCCAAGGACATCCCTAACTATAAGAGCTGGGTAGAAAGGTGAGTAACTGCAGCTGTAGAGAAAGTAGGTTTGCAAAAAGAACAAAGATGTGGCAGTTCTAGAATGTTTGGGGTGGTTCCCTGAGTTAGAGGAGGAAAAATGGTTCTTCGGAACAATTGCAAGTGATCGATTTTTTTTTCCTAAGAATTGCCAATTCCTTTCAGACCTTTTTGATGAATAAAGTAATATAACACATAGATTTCACGATGGCAGCTGTTTCTATTAGGTTGGATCCGGCATAAACATCTAATTGAGGTGTGGGGAATCTCAGTGAAGTATTTCTTCTATCAGCTGAGCTTTTCAGTAGTTGAACAAGGCAAGGAATGATGTTTCTCTTGCAACCATTATTAGATCCAAGTCTCCTAAAAATTGCATTTAAGGATTGGTGGAAGTGGGTTGGGGAATTTGGGAGTAGTAAATAAGGAGGCACTCCAGAAAAATAAAAATAACTTCCTCCCTTTTCTCTTTCCATCTTCAATGTTTTGAGGATATTTCTACTGGTAAAAAGCAATCCATTTGCAGGAGGATTAGCAAAGCAAAATCTCTTTGCCAATGGAATTTAAAGCCTGGATTATATCCAAACTGAAAATAATACAATCACATTGTGTTGAGTCATGCAGATAAGAGTTTTTCATTTTCATGGGTTTTACCGGGGAGATTCTGATCAACTTCAAGTATGTTTGGTTTATTAATTATTGTGTACTGTTGGGGTAGAGACTCACACATTGAAAAGTTCAGTAGCTGATGCTGTTTTGTGAAAATTTTATTTGCTAATGACATCATTACCCTGCTGATGTCTTCAGTAAAATCAGAAGTTTTTTTTCCCACTGCTGCTAATAAAGATGAAAAAATAGATAATGAAACACAGGATTAATAAGACTCTCTATTTATAAATAGAACTATTTTATTAAACAAATTGACTGTGTGTCTGTTTGTGTACACACACAAACACAGTCATTAGTTAGAACTGGTATATTGTGCAAATCATATTTTAAATACCCAATTCTTGACTAAGAGATTACATTTGTGCCTGAGCTTTAATTCAAACTGTTTTGACAACTTATTATT
>BLBF01000003.1:36835784-36882432 GCA_015471245.1 Laticauda colubrina | reverse complement strand
AACGTTTCAGCAGAATCTCATCTGCCATCATCAGGCTTCTGTATGGAGTTTGTATGTACAAACTCCACACAGAAGCCTGATGATGGCAGATGAGATTCTGCTGAAACGTTGCTACAACTTTAAAAGCACTACAATGACGTGGGATAATACCCGAAGGAAGCTGAACTGCATTCATGTAAGTGCCCGCGAAAAACTTAAAACACATACACACACACACACACACACACACACACACACACATATATATATATATCTTTGGTTATTCAGGTTTTCTCCCGCATAAAATTGGAAGTATCTAGGCGACGTTTCGATGAAGTCTCATTCATCATCTTCAGGCTTGTTTCTTCGGCTCTGTGCTCTATTCATCTTCTGTGCTCTATTCATCATCTTCAGGCTTGTTTCTCTCTCTGTTCTCTATTCTCAGAGTAATGTGAGCTTGCAGCTGCTTCTTCCTTTTAACTGCTAGCGGGGATGTGACTTGATTGGGTGGGGGCTTGGCTGTGTTCTGATTGGCTGGGGGCATGTTCTGTTCAAGTGGGGGCTTGGTTGTGCTCAGGTTACTCTTAGTTGCTGGGGGATTTGAGCTGGTGAGCTGTGATCCTGTTGTTTGGCTTCGCGTTTGTGGTCGTGCCACATCTTCATAGTGGGTGTCAGTTCACTTCTTGTATGGGTCGGAAGGAGATACATATACATATATGTATATGGGTCGGAAGGAGATACAGATACATATATACCGTGTTTCTCCAACAATACGGCCTCCACCAATAGGAAGCCCCACCATGTTTTATTGGCATAAAATCAAATTAAGCCCCTCCTTCCAAATTAAGACCCATATTAAACATGCAAAATGGGGGGGAATGGCAGGGGGAGGGCTTGCATTTATGAAGTACTTGCATGCCTGGATATGGTGCTGCCTGCCTTGGTGGGGCACTTCATACCGGGAGACCTTCCGCCACTGTTGCTTTCCCTTCTCCCTTGCTGCCATGGTATTAGAGGAACGCCGCAGCATCTGGTGCAGCCACGTGCGGCCAATCAGGGTTCCTCCCTGCAACCGGAGCCCTGAGGAGACACTTGGCTTCAGGCGCTCCCGTCGCCACGTTACAAGGCAAGGCACTCGCCTGAGAGGATCTCTCCCTCTCTCTCTCTCCCCGCAAGGTCTGCGCTGCAGCTGAGGAGGAGGAGGCTGCAGCCGGTTCCTTCTGCTTGCTGAGAGGTGAGGAAGCCACAGCTTTGCAGAGCAAGCGAAGCACTGCTCGCCCGGGCGAGATTTGGGAATGAGGGGCAGGAGGAGGCATACACGCACCCGCGGCTCGCTTTCCCAGCTCTGCTCAGCCCGCACGGCTCTGGCATGGCCCTGGCAGGATGAGTGGAGGGTCCAGTGGGGAGGCACTCGCTGCCTTGGTGAGAGCTCTGCCGCCGGGAAGGAAGGCCTGCCTGTCAGCTTAGCCTGGGGCGCCCCATATATAATGCAGACATTTCATATTTTGCTTGGAAATGTCACCCATTCTTCTTCTCATATGTTTTGTTTGTTTTCCTGTTTTCTATTTATAACAAAAGAAAATAAATATACTGGAAAGAGAAATGTCACACTTTCTATACATTTCCTAGGCATTCTATACAGTGCCAGCTTTTCACACATTGCCGGTAACATATAAACTAACTGTATTATATATTTAACATGCAATCTAAGACAATTCCACTTCACTCAGTGTGGCCAAGGCAAGCCAAAAGGTTGGACAATCATGCTTTAAAGCAAGAAATAATGGCTAAGCTACAAAGCTGAGCCTGCAACCAAGTGTTCTTTGTGCACAACAAAATATTCTGTGAGAAACAGACATGACAACAACTGGATTGATAGATCAGCCCATGAGAAGGAAAGAGAAAACATGGCTCTTTAATTGCATGGAAATATAACCATTCAGGATCTTTTTTATAGGCTTGTATCAGCTATTGGTGATGATCTCTTCGGAAGGTGTTTGGATGCTTGCCTTCTTGTTAGAAACTTTAAATCAGGGGTCTTCAAACTTGGCAAGTTTAAGATTTGTGGACTTCAATTCCCAGAATTCCTCCTTCAGTCATATTAGCTCAGGAATTCTGGGAGTTGAGGTCCACAAATCTTAAACTTGCCAAGTTTGAAGACCCTTGCTTTAAATGATCTATGACCAACACAATATTCTTACTCTCAGTTTATTTAAAACTTGCTTTGGTTGCCTTGCCGCTCTGTTTCTTTAGGCGGGGATAAATAATAATCTCCATAGGAAGAGCATAGGATTGTCTGCTCGCATTTAATGTTAGTGCCTATGTTAGCAGAAAAGAACCAGAAAGGTCACTGTCCCTTCCTCACCTGTCCTAATTGGACATCTACTTTCTATTTTCTCCTATTTCTGCCAAAAATTGTAATTCTTTTCCTTCCTGATTCTGAGCATTACCTGATTCTGGGGTTGTTGGTTAGCAAACAATCACCAGGGGAAGCAGATGCCAACATTGGAAAATAATGGGAAGCCTGTTAAAAATTGAACAGAGAGTCTTGGTTACTTGCTTGTTCTCTAGGCTGAATCAGACATTTCCCACATGATTTAAAAGCAAGGCTTCCTTTATTGCTACCATGGAGATCTCCAAGGTATCTTGTAATGTTTTGGAATGGAATATGTGTTCCTTTGTGTTGTCTTGGCACAGTTCATTTGGAAGGTGTCCTCAGTTAAAAGCAAAGCCTTTATACAGGTAGTCAAAATGATGTATGACCATTCTTTTAACAGCCCAAAGGGATGACGGTGCTTTCGTTGGGATTCTTCCTGAATTCTGTTTCCTTTTTCCTTCCCTTCTGTCATTTATTTCTTCATCATTCCATCAAATATTCCACTCTTTGCATGAAGACATTCAGTTCCATTCTGCATTTAAAGCTTTCTACTATTGTTTTAAATTTACCAGTGTGTTGAAGTGACTGCCCTAATTCAACTCAGGTGACCAAATCCATTGAATTGTCAGCCTTCACCTATCTGCCTATTACGTACCAATAAATTAATCTGTTCTCTCAGACCTAGCGTTGAAAGAGAAGGTATTGAAAAACATACCAAGCCTGATCCTACCTAAATAAGTGGAAGAGAGAGGTGTGATATATCTCTCTCTGTGTGTATGTGTATGAGTGTGTATGTGTGTAAATACACACAAAATGTTACAATCTAATTTTTACGCCTCAGTGGGGCAGCTGTACAATTAAGTTGGAGGAGTTTAAACAATATCAATTGTGGCTTTTTACACTAAACAATGGGAAATACCAAATGGGAAAAAAACACATTAACATTTCTCACCAATAGAACAATCCTTTGAATATACATCTCAAATTACTTTGTAATTTTTATTTTTAATTATTTCTTTAACTAAAGAGGAGGAGGAGGAGACAATAAAATAAAACAAACTAAAAAAAAATCTGTGGAGTCCTGAGATAATTCTGGATCTATAAAGACCTGTGGGCTGTTGCATGACTGTGATAGAATTTAGTCTGAGTTAATCTTTTTTCAAAAGAAAAAAAATGCAAGTGTTGAATATTAGAGGTTTGGTTAGACTTTTATTTTTTTGAAATTTTGGGCTTCATTTGTCACTTCTTGTACAAGAAACAAAAAAGAATTAATGTAAATTGATTATTTCTGGAAAATGGTACTCAAATAAGTCTTAAAGGACAGCTAAATGTTGCTGCACATGAAGGATACCCTAATGGTTTAGAGGTTCATCTCTCCAGACTTTGAAATCTGCTTGGGACTATAAACACTCTATGATTTATATTCCTTAATATGGCTTATCTTTTCACTTTACAAATTGTATCATGGATCACAAAGAAGTAAATTTGGCTTTACTGTTTCAAGTGATCTGAATCTTCATCTGTTTTGATTAATACAAAGAAGCCATTTCTTTTAAAAAAATACATATCTTTTTCAGGAGCTGCTTAGAATCCTAGTGCTTATGCTTGAAAAGGAACTTGGAGATCATTTCATCCAACTGCCCAACGCAGCAGTCTGCTACTTTATGGCCATCCAACTTCTGTTTAAGCACTAGCAAAGAGGGGCAGTCTGTTCCATTATTGAACAGCTTTTAAGATTAGGATATTTATTCAAATCTACTTATCATATAAATCCCCCATTTTTCATTTTGCATCCTGGAACAACAATCCTTCCCTATCTTCTGTGTGACAGCTGTTCAGTATGGCAGTCATCTGTTGCTCCTCTTCTCCAGGCTAAACATGCACTTTCAACTATTCCTTGTGTGTTTTTCCTTCCAGACCTTAGTTTGTCTCCTCTAGATGTGCTTTAGGTTGTCAATATTCTCCTTAATATGGAGTGCACAGAATGGGACACAATATTATAAATGCAGTGTGACCAATACTGAATAGATGGGAGCAATTCTATTGATGTTGTCATGTTACTTTTGATACTTCAATCTAAGATTGCATTTGCTTCTTTTTCTTTATTTTTTCTTTTTCATTTTGCAGCTGTATCACATTGTTGGCCATGTTAGCAAGATCCCTCCAGATCCATTTTGCATATATTACGGCCCAGTATGGTCTTCTTTTCAGTTCTTATATTCATACCTTTGATTTGTCTTACCCAAACTTTGCATTTGTCCTTGTTGACATTCACAGTGTTAGTTTCTACTCATTTCATCTTCTGAAAATCCTCCTGAAGGTGAAGTATTTGCTGCCCCTTCATGTTTATGTCATCTGAAACCTGATAAAACTTTGCTACACCTTGTCCAAATCATGTACAAATAGGTTGAACAGCACAGATCTTGAAATGCAGCATTTGTTACACCACTCAATACTTATTTCCAGCTAAACAATTAGCCAATTAGATTGGTTGGGTACAGTCTTTCAAGTAAGTCCCTCTCAGGCTGATAGAATAGACTAATCCACTAAAAATTCATGAGATTCTCTGCTGAATTCTTTCCTGAAGTCAAGGGAGACCATGTACACACCATCTCCATTATGACTAAACTGATCACCAAGATCAGTTGGTGCCACATAGAGTTTCCTTATTGATATTAGGGTGATTGTGAAGTACATTAGTGTTGGACTTACATGAAGGTCCTGCAGAATGCAAAATTAAGTAAAAAGATTTGAGGATTTATTATCTTTGAAATTTTTTTGCTTATGAAACAGCTTGTTTTTTCCTGTTATTGGCCTTGATTCAACTAAACCATTATCATCATTCTGTGGTAATGATTCGACCCCTGGGGAAAGGAGCCCTTGGCAAATATAAACAAATAAAATGAAATAAAAAATAATAATAATGATGAAGTGTGTGGAAAAGTCGACATTCTTCTGTATCTTCTAGGTTCTTTGGCAGGTGGACAAACAACTTCAGTTAAAATAGCTGGAAAGCAATACATTAATCAGTGTATGGCCAATTAAAGGTAGGTAATCTTATTAATGGAGCAAATAGATCCTGAATGTACTGCTTATTTCCAGACACAATGATAGCCCGGTGAATGGTTTTTCACATGCAAAGTCTTCACTCAAGAGATAGAAAGTGAGATAGATCTATTATAGAAATATTCAGATGGGCATGACTGCTTTGTATTGAGGGATGCCTCTCTGTATTTTGCAGGGGGAGGTATAATTGTCTGGTTATATCTATCGGTTTGTCTGCTATTTAGAGAGCCAGCCACCTTCCAGACAGTGCCTGAAGCAAAAGAGGAGCTCAGTGACTGTCCCCAAAACACGAGAAAAATGTAGGCAACTGAACCCAGATGCTCATCTTTTTCACCATGATGCTTGTGATTTCACAGAAAATAAACAATTATTTGTGGAACCACACATTCTTCCTGTATTTCCAAAGGGGTCACAGTCAGATTCAAAAGAGATTGCTCTAATGAATAACCGAAGCATCCCTTTAATCCTATTTTATTGTAGTTTCAAACCCTGCACTATCAGGATTTGAAAGTTTGTATAAAACCCTGCAGATAGTTCCACACTGAAGATAGTTCTGGGGACTGGCTGTTCACTTGATGTCACCATGCAACTTACAGAGTTGATCATCCTTGCCTGCCAATGGAGTTGTTCACTTCTTTGTACTACACTAATGGGAGTCTTGGTGATGTAACCTGTGCTTATCTGGTTGCCCTTTTTAATTCAGTGTCTCAACCTGGTTAAAATATTTCAATATGAGAGCAAACCTGCATGCATCTTTGTTCAATTTCTCTCCCCATCATGAAGCAGTTGATACTCTGGATGCAAAGTTATTTAAATAATCAAATCATCTGACAATGGTTCAGTATTAATCCTATGAGTTCATTGAATACTTGGGGAAGGTTGATACTACTGTATTGCTAAAAAATTTTAAACGGTGGAGTCATAACACCTATTCGAGCAAAACCTACTAGATCAACAAACTTATGTCCCTTTTTAGTGTCCATGGAAAATAAATATTTTGAAACATTAGACCAATTTTCTTTTTTTTTTTTTTTTGGTATAGCCTTTTGATAGCATCATTCATTTTTTTCTGGTGGGTAAATGAGGCCTATTGTTGGCAATATCCTCCAAAGTTAGCTTATGTAGCAAATTTATATTTTGTGAAATTATCTTACAAAGTGGTTTTCCTAGTGAAAGAGTCATTTAAAAGTTAAGCATCTTTGTAGGCATTTAATCATTTTTCTTCTTTGATGTTCATCTACCCTGTTTTATTTAACTACTGTACATTGAAAGTCAACATACTTCTGATACCAAAATTCCTAAATGAGAATCCGTAGCCTGCTTCTCCAGTTTTTTGAAATATCTGGCTAGCTCCTTATAGGTTACATGGACTTTTCATCTTACTCTTGTCGGGCCATTCTTGTGCAACGATTCTCTTAGCTTTTCACTTCTGTTGATGTTGTGTAAGCTGTCGTTTCTTATTTCCACTTATTTCTCATGAGGGTCTGCTCTTCTCATATATCTGTTTATAGTTTCTTTCCTATTAAGAATGGGGATTTACAGTAAGGAGCGGCAGAATGAATTTACTTTCCACAAGTATAAATATTTTATTAGATTTTTCATCAGATTATGTTGACCCTTGATGCACCCAGTTATACAAATATTCTGCCAAGATAATGTCAGAAGCTTTGACTACAATATTGAATCCCCAGAAGTTTCTGCAGTTAAGCAGTTATTTTAACTGTAGTTATTCATGTCATTACAATAGGCAAGATATTTTGATATGCTTTTTGATTGATGCTCAAATGACATAACAAAATTGTATTCATTAGCAGGAAAATTTTGGATGAACATGTCTTTACAAAAATCCTTCAAAAGCGAAACAGTGGAATATTAAAATAGCAATCCTGATACTGAATAAATAGAGATTATCCAACACATTTTTCTAAGTAAAGTTAACTCAAGGATTTCGAAAATCATCAAATATCAGAAACAAAAAAGGGTATTTATCATGTCACTACTTAAAATTGCACTTAAGCATTATGCCAATTAATTCCCACCAACATAATTTGCAATTCCCTACCAATAAATCTAGTGTCTACTCCAGCATCCATGACTTGATAAAATTTCCATTATTTGAATACCCTTGTAGGACAAGATGCATTTGAAATACTTTTTGTTCTTCAGGGACTAGTTGAGCTTTTACATTCAGTGTTCATAAGCTTACCCATATTTCATTTCCCTCCTTTAGTCTCCCATTCCTTGCATTCTTAAATATAAATGCAGTTTTAGGGCACAATGGGAATGAGTTGAAGGAGCAACTTGGTAGAAAAATGATGAAGGCACTGTGATTAATAAATTATCTGATCTGAAACTGCACAGTTCTGAGAGAATGACTTGAGAGAGCAAATTTGAGACAGCTTTTTTTTCCCCTTAAACCACTGGCTTTTCTTCAAAGTTCTTTGTGTTCTAACATAAGAAATCCTTCAGCAAGTGAGAATGACAAATCAGTTGTCTTGAATTTCTTCCCAAAATGTGCAAAATTACAGAAGTCTAATAACATGCATCAAATCCCATCCATGTGATCTCCACACTCTGGACTGTTTTGCTTGAGTAGAAGGCACTGTTTCTGCTTTCATCTTCCAGGCAGACAGCCTGAAGGACAAACACTAGCTCCATGCAGCAGGCTTTATAATTTACCCCAGGTTCTTTTTGCACATGTGCTCTAAGAAAGATTATACAGGGAGTAAGTACTTCCAGCTCCTTGGAACTGGAAGGTTTAGGGATAGTTCCCAAATGTGGAATAGGGGAGTGGGTACACTGGACAAGAGAGTGAACTAATCCCTTTTTCCTTTGCAATGGTCCTCTTTTCAGTACTTTTGGTACTTCTTTGGGCTGAATATATATTCCAGCACTGTAGGGCACTGCCACTCACACTTATTTCTGAGAAATGTCAAGGCTGCAGTTAACTGTCCTTTAAGAAACGGGGGAGGGGGTGGTATGGGAGGGAAGGCAGAGAGGAAACCATAAAAAAACAGAATTTTAATAGTAAAATTTAAAAAAAAAACATAACTTTATGTGATTGTTTCAGACTTGAAGCAACTGTGCCAGTATGGCAGGTCGGCACCCTTTGGTTGTGTAAATATCCTGCTATTTCCTATTTTAATGTTCTTCAGATTTAGTACTTGTAAATAAACACGCACATTAAGAAGAGATTAAACATTTTTGCTATAGAACGTGTCTTGTCTGACTTTGTGAATATTGGGTTTTGGTTTGAGAGAAACTCGGAAATATAGAAGTGACACGAGGCAAGGGATTCCATATGCGCTAATTTGCAGGTCCCTGCAGCTTGACTAAAACATTTTGTTTCATTCCTTTATTTGAGCCTCAGTGTCATCTTTTCTACTTGTTCCAATATTTTTTGTTCTCCGTTATAGGCCTTCGACTCTGAAGCAAGCAAATTGTGTATTATTTGAGAAAAATTGAACATCCATGCTGGACCTAGAACCCTTGTTTTGCTTCCTTTCCTAGAAGAGTTGATAATCATATATGTATCTATGGCTTCCACTGGTCTGAATTAGAAGGAATACACTACTTGCTCTGTGGAATATAGTACCTTTCCTTTGCCAGCTCCCCAAATGTTTATTTTTTATTTTTGCAATGGCACTATGCAGTGGAGTCCACTGGGTGCCACTAATCCTGATATCCCAATTGGCATAACCCACCAGCTTCCTACTCTTGATCTTATCTGGGTCTCTCTGTCAACAGCTGCTGCTGCCAATGTCCCCAGGTTTTTCTTGCTCTTCCACAATTTCACTCCATGAAACACTCATGAAAGATGCATGTTTCACTTTAGGCGCCATTATTTCTTGCACAGATTATGGGAATGTTGCATGGAAGTGACTATCTGACCCCAATGATCAGCAGTGGAATTTTTAAAAACTCACTTTAATCCTGGTTTAATCTATAAGAATTTAAGTGTATAGCAGTCTTCCAATATCTAAGAGGGAGCAACCCAGGGGTGGGATGCTACTGGTTCTGCCTGGCTCTAGAGAACCAGTAGCTCTGAAGAGCAGCAGACACTGAACCGGTTCTGGGTCTGCTGCTGTTTGGCCCACCTGCCTGCCTGGGCTCTTACCTGTCCTTTATTTCCTGCTTTTTCAACATCAGCTGCATTGTACGGCACAGCTGCGGTTGAAAACCCAGTAAGAAAGCACTTATCAGCTGTCCGGGCAGCACAGCTTAAAGTTTATTACACACACACGCAGCATCGCATGCATGCACAAAACATAATCACTGAACCAGTAGTAACAGTGCTTGAATCCTACCCCTGGATCAACCTATTTTCCAAAGTACCTGAAAACAGGAAAAGAAGCAATGAAGGGAAACTAATTAAGATATCTTAAAAATAAGGAGAAATTTCCTAAAAAAGCAATCAGTGAAACAGCTTGCCTCCAGAAGTTTTGGATGCTCTTGTCATTGGAATCTTCTAAGAAAGAGATTGGACAACCATTTGTCTTGAAATGTTATAGGGTCTCCTGCTTGAGCAGGGGGTTGGACTAGAAGATCTCCAAGCCATTTTCAACACTGTTATTCTCCTTTTTTTACATTTTTAAGGAGTTCAGACACGACATTAATGGTGCTATGGATCTGCAGCCTTGAGATTATATGGGGGTTTCTCTGTTGGCAAAATAAAACTATAACAGGTCCCTGTAAAAATCCAAATAGCCTCTTAATTGGGAAGGTATGAGTAACATACAACAATCTTCTCAAAGCAGTCTGATTCACCTAATCCTAGCAGAAGGTTTCTGCAGAAAGAGAAAGCCTTCCTCCTTAGATGCAGAATAACAGGACATAACATGCAGGAAACAAGGGGCTATTGGAAAACTTGTCTGCAAGTACCTTGCAAAAAGCAGGCTGTCAAATGGCCATCTGTTTGCAATGTGTTGCAGAACAGATCTGAGAGCTGACGCTAAATGTGCATCAATCTGAATTATTTAGATCTGTCTAGACAAATCAGGCATTAAATGTATCTTTGGCCTAAGCTGTTAAGGCCCGGTCCCACTGCACTTACAGATGCAAAGAGGATGTAAAACGTTAAAAAAAGCTTGCCATCCATTGGAAAATGCTATGCATCCATTGTGTTACTCACGGCATACGTGTTTCATACGCTCTATCCATCGAGCATCCGTCCACTGCGATTTCATCTGCGCAAGAAGTTTTGAGCTGCACAAAACTTTGTGAACGGATGAACTTTTCCGCCGTGTACGATGTAAATCTGCGACATACGAGCAACAAGCATTCTATGTCCGTTTATCATCCATTAAATGTCCGCTGTATCCTCTCTGCATCCTCTGGGCATCCTCGCAACTCACATCCGCTGCAGCTGAAAACAGAAAGAGGGAGGAAAGAAAAGGTACATGGAGCGTCTTTACATCGTTAGTAGCATGGAAATAGAAAGGATGTGCAGTGAACGGTTTGCATCCGATATACATCCACGCAGCATCCCTTTCTTTCCTTTAGGCATAGGTGATGCATCCGCTTCATCCACTATGCGTCCGCTTCAAAATTCTCCCCCAGAACCCCTTCAGAGGTGTCATCTGCTTCCATCCGCTTTCATCCGCTAGGCTTCCTATGAACATCCATTTAACATCCCCACTACATACTACCCACATCCATTCTTTTCTGTTCTTTTCCATTCTGTTTATGCAAATTTTCACCACTTTTTGGAGCGGATGACAACGGATGGAACCACCCCCAAAATTTTGCTCATCCGCTGTGTCCTTTATGCATACGTTTTATGTCCGTTGGCCAGTGGGACCGGGCCTTATTACTTATTATAGGAGGATGAGGCACAGTAGAAGTCACCATTATCTCCCTCTATGCATATTTCTAGGTCTAGGCTAACCATCATATCATTGCACCATAAAGAGATTCTTAGCCTTCTTACTCACCCCTCTCCCAGCAAGTTTTACAGACTTCCTTGTTTGGAATCACACACCACATTAAACCAGGAAGTTGCAAGCTACATTATGGCCAAACACAACTTAAGCACCTAAACAATTATTCTTATTTTTGTAACTATTCCTATATATTTACCACACATTCATATCTGTTAATAACCCTTCATCTATGAAAAAGACAGTACAGGTTTGAGAGGGAAGAAACGAAGAGAAGAAGGATAAAGAGGTACAGATAAGGTGAGTTGGCCAAATTATCCTCAATACTATCTCCTTTTTTAAAAAAGATTAGGTTTGGAATGGAATGGAATTGAATGGAATAGAATGGAATAAAATAGAAAATAGAATAGAATGGAATGGAATGGCATGGAATGGAATAGAATTATTTATTGGCCAAGTGTGACTGGACACACAAGGATAGTCATATGTTACTAAATAAGCAATCAAATCATACTAGGAAATAAAACAATATAAATTGTAGAGATACAAGCAATAAGGTTATAGCCATGAGTGGGAGTAGATAGGTAATAGGAAAGATGAGAAGAAGAATAGTAATATAGTCTTAGTAAATAGTTTGACAGTGTTGTGGGGATTAGTTGTTTAGCAGGGTGATGGCATTTGGTAAAAACTATCCTTGTGTCTAGTTCTCATGTGCAGTGCTCTATAGCATTGTTTTGAAAGTAGAAGTTGAAACAATTTATGTCCAGGATGTGAGGGGTCTGTAGATATTTTCACAGCCTTTTTTGACTCATGCAGTACACAGGGCTTCAAGTCAGGTTTGTAGCAATTGTTTTTAGAACAGATTATATTAAAACAATAGATCAATGGATCGTAAACACAATATGAAGAAGTATTTTGTTGCCTTAAACAAATGAAATGTGATTTCTTTTTGGCTACTAGCTCTACTGTTTTTGGTATTCAAATACTTATATTTGCTGTTTTACTATTATTTTGCTCTGAACTACTTTTCATTGACTTCAAATGGAGGTGGAACACTTGCATTATGATCTGTTCTGCATTGTCCTGTGCAATGCTTTCGCATGTGCCATGAAAGTGATTTGCAGCATCTGGCAATGCCCTGTTTTCTTTAGCTGGAACCTTATAACTCACTGGTAGTGAACTATCCCTTAGTTTAATTCTGTTCCTCCCACTCCAGCAGAAGGCACCTTATTGTTTCTGGGTGATCTGGCTCCCTCCCCTTTTCTAAACAAAGCAGAACTGAGGAGGAAAAGCATCTGTCATCACCTCCCCTTAGATTCAGAGAATCACTGAATTGGAAGAGGCTATTTAGTCCACTGAACCCGGTCCTCTGCCCAGAGCAGGAATTCAAGTGAAAGCATCCCCAACAGATGGCCATTCAATCTCTGCTTGAATGCATCCGATGAAGGGCAGCCCACTGCCTCTTTCAGCAATTGGCTCTACTGGCTCTGCCAGCTCTCTTTCTGACAAGTGTCTAGCTGCAATGAGGAGGGGGAGGAGGGACAGCAGTGGATAGCCCCATGCCCAACATGCTACGGAAACCTGGAAACATCCTGGCTAACCCTTCTAGATGATACTTTGGAGGCTGCTTCCTCATGGAAGCCACAGTGCAATCCTGGAAAGTGTATTTGGGGATTCCCCAAAGCTGTGCTCTAATTTTAGAGTTTGTCTGCCCTTCACGTAAGTGGGCATATTCACCTAACAGCATTCTCTTAACACAGAATGTAGAAAGTGCCATTTTTATAGATTCAGTTGATGCTAAGCTTAAGAAAAGCTTCAGTTCATGTATATATTCATCCCAAACATATCCCAAACTCTTTCTTACATGTGTAGGAAATGCACAGGAGAGTCACTTTTCAGAGCAAGAGAGGGGCATATTGTTAGATTTTGCAGCAGAAATTCAAATCCAGAAAGCACACACAGATGACTGATTCAGCAGGATTCATTAACTTCTTTTATACATAATAATATGAGTAAAATGTACAATACCAATTGTAGATTCTTCCAACGCAAGACAAGCAAAACACAAGCAGCAGCTTCAGAGCTCAGAGCAGAGGTTTCAGTTTAGAGCTGAGAGCACAGAGCTAAACCACACCCAGTTTCCAATCTCAGCCCCCAATTCACCTCCCTTTGGCTGAGTGTGTTACCTATGTCTCTGCCAATTATGAATATTCTGACACATATGTATTTAATAAATAAATACATTATTCTGCCCTCCCAGGGACAATATCATAGATTTACAATGAATCTACTTGGCCACTTCATTCTTAAAATTGCCAACTTTGCAAACCATAAGAGAAGAAGTCAAAAACATTCTAGAAAAAACATACTTGCTTTTATACACTCACAAAATGCATGTAGGTTTGTGATAGAGCACCTGTTGGTCAAACAGCAGGTCGTGTCTGCTCTACTTTCAAAGAATGTCCACCAGCAGATTGGAGGGACTTTCTATGGCTGACAGTCTGGACAGCTTTTGCTGGTTGCCATGAACAAGACTGGATTAGATGGACAAATGATGCTCTCTGAAAAGATCCCCATTATTTCTTCCAGGGTCCTTAGACCATGCTACCTGGTGACCAAGACACCAGAAGGCTACTTCAAAGATAGGTAGCAAAGTTAGCCCAATTATTTGCAATCTGAGGCCAACAGTGTGCCCAGATGAATTTTCTGATGCTACAGCTGCTCTTGTCATTAAAGCTGAGGATTGAAGGGCAGACTGTGAAGTCTGGCCTACAAAACCTTTATTTAATTTATTAGATTTTTATCCTGTATTTGTTGCTTTATAAGTAATTCAAGGTGATGAACATATCTGCTATCTCCTTCCTCCTCTTTTTTTCCCTATATATCTCCTTCCTCCTGTTTTTTTTCCTCCCCACAACAACAACCCCTTGAAGTGCATCAGGCTGAGAAAGAGTGACTGGATCAAAGACACCCAATCAGCTTTCATTCCTGAGGCATGACTAGAATTCACAGTCTCCCAGTTTCTAAGCCAGCACCTTAGCCACAACACCAAACTGCTATCACCAGTGCTGGGTTTGGACGCAGCTCAGTGTCCTCCATTGAATGACAACATAAACAGGTGAGCAGAATTCATGATTAGTTACAGCTAGCTGTGTCTCAGCATGTTAGCTTGTTATGCAAGTGACCAAGTGGTGCTAACTTTTACACATTGGCAGAAGATGAGTAGGCAAGGCACCCAACCGGGCCATCCTCTTGAAGTCAGTCCCTGAGGCACATGCCAGGGGATAAATGGTTAATCCTTCTTTCATGTTTGCAATTTTACTCCCCTCACATCCCCCTGTCTGCTCCATCCCTCCTGAACAGAAGTTGCCTTCTTCCTCTGCTGAGAACAAAATGAAAAGAATTTCTTTTGCCTTGTCATGACAGGTGTGGTGGGTGGGAGGACAGATGTTGAAAGATCAACATGCTTATTTCATTAGAAAGGTCTTCAGATGGCTCCCTGCATTCAAAAGCCCATAGCCATGTAAATCACCCCATTAGTTTGAGAAATTGGCAAAAGTGGGAGAATAATTGGCAGACGAGCCATCTCATTATCAAGCATGAGGATCAAAGAGGCCAATCAATGGGGTTGTCTTGTTTTAGTATAGCTCTAGGCAGCTATTCTTTTTGCCTTTTATTTCAGCTTTTGCTTTTTTCTCAAATATTTCATTCTGAAATCTGAGTGACTCGTCCTATTGTTTTCTCCTTTGGCCTTACAGTTTGGATAATTTTTCATTTCTTCCAGTGGTGAGATTCAAATATCTTTATCACTAGTTTGGTGGTCGTGGCTGGGTGGGCACACTTTGTGTGCACCAAACACACACTTTGCACAGGCACAGAGGCAATTGCGCAGCACTCAGAGGCTTTCCAATCACCTCTTACAAGCCTGCACTCTCCTGGTCGCTTCAGCAGCTGCTGT
Organism: Laticauda colubrina; assembly: GCA_015471245.1. Lineage (NCBI taxonomy): Eukaryota > Metazoa > Chordata > Lepidosauria > Squamata > Elapidae > Laticauda > Laticauda colubrina. Next base: position 36,867,173 of record BLBF01000003.1, on the reverse strand, counting down.
GTGGCACTCTGCTGTGCTGTGCAAAGCAGCTATGCTTAAAATTCAGAGGATAAAGGTAAGTATGGGAGCCTGGGCAGGCCCAACAGCAGAGTGGCGGAGAGAACAAACCACTTCAGTCTATGCTGCTCATCGCTGCTACCAGTTTGGTGGAACCGGGCCAAACTGGTAGAATACTACCACTGATTTCTTCCAATTAAGAAAAAAAAATATTCTCCTGCCAGCTTTGATGTGGAAAACACAGATTGAAAAACCTTCCTTTCTGGCCCATTTTAAGTTCTAGTATGGATCCATTTATTGGAAAGAAGAAACCATGTTAAATTAACATACATTTAATTTGATTAATTTAACCTTTCAGGACCAAAGATTTATCCAGGTAGAATGGAAGGTCACAATTCACAGCTCTAAACTCTCCAATACATACTATTCTCCCCATTAGATGTTCCTCCATAGGGCTGGGGGTGGTGAGTTCTTATGTTCCAAATTTGTCTCCAATTTTACTTATCTCATTTGCAACTACCTAGTCTACAATTCATTCATCTCTGCACAGTGACGAGGAGAAAATCAAAATGGAATCACTTCCCATTCTTTTGAGGTCATTGACAAGGGTTCATAGCCATACAGTTTACATTCAGAGGCATGTTGGAGCAATGCTTGATTTAAAAGATCTTTAAATTACAGGTTATTGAGCTAGGTTGAAAAATTAGCGTGAGTAGAGGAATTCATGTGTACTGGAGATGGAAAAATGGTAGGATAAATTCTAAGATGTGGGAAAGAAGGCAGGCAGGCAGGCAGGCAGGAAGGAAGGAAGGAAGGAAGGAAGGAAGGATATGAGAGCATCCTACCTATAAAGGTATTGTATCATATGGAAGTGAGAACTGGGTATGTCAGAGAAATTTATGTTAATTTAACATAGCAGGAAATTGATATTTAATGGAAGTGTGGTATAAATATAAAACAAGTATATGTAAGAAATGTATGTGACAAAGGAAGAGACAGAAAAAGAATGAAGAAGTGCTACCTTTTGGCTGTTTTAGCACCTCTCCCAATCAATTCTACTCCTTGGTCCCTGATCCTGTTATTTTGAGAACAATAGAAAAGTCATGATTTGATGTAACTTTTCATTTCCCTCTGCAGTCTCTTATTTTTCATTTCTTATTTTTCCTTTCTCATCAGAAAGATGCTTGAACCCCTGACCATTTTGATTATCCTCTGCTAAACTTTTCCCAGCTGTATTATGTAGTTTTTCAAATGTGACAACCAGAACAATGCACAGTGTTCCAAAGTCAGACAAAATACAAAATTGTATATAAAGGCATACTAATAATATTGGCATTTACATTACAATTACTTTTTAATGATCCCTGGCATGGAAGTTTCCTTTTTCATGGACACTGCATGCTGTTGACATCCTCATTAACCTGTCCTTCCACTATGATCCTAAGATCTTCTTTCATGGTTAAAGGTAGCTCAATCTGTATGCAAAGTTAGGTTTTTTTCCTCCCTAATGTGCATCACTTTATTCTTACTAAAGTTGAATTGTATCTGCCATCTGGTTGACTACTCACCCAGTTTAAAGAGATTATTCTGGAACTCTTCAAAGGCACTTTTGGTTTTTACCACTGTAAATAGTGGTACCTTCTGCAAAAATTACTACCTCACTGCTTACCCCAAGGCAAGATAATTTTCTTTTGAGAGACACCATTCTTTTTCCTTTTCACTGAGAAAATGGTCCACTCATCCTTATTTTTTTGCTTTCTGTTTTTTTTCAAATAACTAGCAATGTGTAAATGAACAGCTCCCCATGGTACCTCCAAGGTAGGAGGTTTGTGTATCCAATCAAAGAAATGAAATGTGGGTCATGACTTTATGACACAAATCACATGGTTTATATTATTTGCATCTGATATCAGGAAGTAAATTTTGTCTTCTTTTTGTTGTCATTGCAACTAAAAACAAGTACCTGTAGCAATTTTACCAGTTTGCTAAAGAGCATTTTGACAATATTTGTACATCACCTAGAGTCTATCAAGTCTGAGCTGGCAAATAAATGCCATAATACTAAGAGAAATAGATACGTGTTTATAAGCCAAGTGTCAATAATTTTACATTAGCAGAACTGTTAAGATTCTAGGAGACTGCAACACATCCCTGGAACAAAAGTAATCAGATCCAGCAAAGAAGCCCCTCCCCAAAATGGGTACAAGCTCTACCGATATGCCAAAATTGGGAGCATTTATGGCTAGCATTGCCTTATCTAGGAATAAGATGCACTTCTACATTTACTTCATATTCTATACTGCTCCATTTCCAAAGACCTCTAACAGTGTACAAGTCCAACTTAAATTAAAATAAAACCACGACTTCAATACTATTTGAAGTTAGAATGAAGTTCATCTACTCCCAGATGCCTTTCTGAAAAACCATGTTCTCACAACTCTTTGACAACGTAATAGGTAAGGGGAGCTCCCAGTTTCTGGGGATAACCTGCAGAGATGGAGCATCATCATTGAGAAGACTCAAGCATGAAGTCATTGCAAGTTTCTCTTGGTTGTGGGATCTTCAGCTAACCCTCTCTATTCTCTCACAGGGTGGGCAGTTCATCTCAGAAAATATCTTCCAGGCTCCCATAAAGGCATCTTTATGGCAGACCCTTGCCCATCAAGAAATGACCCATATGTCCTGATTGTTTAGCTACACTTGTGTAGTTTTCCAGATGATATAAACATACAGAAAGGATGCCTTAGAATGTTTCAGGATCTTACAGATTTCAGTGGAATACCCTCATTCACACACTTGGAGCTTCAACTTGCAGTATTCTGGTAGACAAAAATAAATGGTTATAATCACAATTCAGCAAATGATCAGAAATATATAGAAATGCCTCTATTTCCTTTTCAGTTTAGCAGCTCCCCACAATCATCTTCACAAACCCCAAACTTCTAATTCCTCCTTGATAGCCTCTACCTGAGTGCAGCCAAAGAATATCCACTAACATGATCCTCTGGGGTGATCTATTTCATCAAATGGGCAACAAATACTAGAAGGTAGTTGCCTCATCAGCTCCAGGCTCCCCATTAGTCTACTATCTGAACATTGGGGGAGCCCAGCATTATTCAGTAAAAACCAAGCAGAGCACTGTCGCACACAAAATAATTGTCAATTATTCCAAATTAATTGGCCCCTATAAAGGATGTTTGTGCTTCATCCTCCCCATTCCCTGTATTGGCAGGCTGCCAGCTGTTTCATTCCTTTGATCATTTATGTGCTCTTCTGGCTTCTGGTCAATAGGGTATCTCTATTCTGCTTGCTCCCCAATTATTGAGAAACATAAAGAGAGGAGTGTAAAATGTTATTCCCTGGAGTCATCCTCAGCCATTAGTAGCTGACCTTGATTATATTTCAAATGTACTGTTTTCAGAGATTCTTTAAAAATAAGAAACAACTATCACCGCTAGAAAGGGATATAGAACAATGTGACTAAGCAGTCTTCAATCAAAACACATTGGTAATGGTGGTTGCAGGCCTCAAAATAAAACAAACAGGCATTTAGGGTTTTTGAAATTCTTCTACCAGTTTTGGCCTGAGTCATGCATATATTGTGAAGTAGTTCTCATCATAGGAGTCACGCATCACATTAAGTAATGGCTTTTCTAAATTGGGGGTGTTGCATGGAAGACCTTTATACTCCCATCATTGCTTAATCAGTTGAAGTTTCCTGGTGGCCTTCAAGGGCAGATTTATTTAGAGTAAGTTGCAGTAATCCAACAGGAAATGACTAAAGCATGAGTGACAGTGAAGAGGGCTTCTTGTTTGTATATTTTTTTTGTTGCATGATTTACATGAGCTTCACTTGAGGGATGACAAATGGGCAAATATATTTTTCCAGAATTCTTCAGAAATTTCTGAGTAGCACTGAGACAAGTCTAAAATTGATGTGGTAAGAAATTCAGTATGATGAGAAAACAAAAAAAATTGAGATTTCTACAGGCAAGTCTGGACCAAATCAGGATTGATTGTAGTTCTGAGACTGATTGATTGACTTACTGACTGATTATGTGCCATTAATTTGTTGTCAACTCCTAGCAACCTCATTTTTTTTTTCCGATAATGATCTGTCCTTAACCTTGTCTTTCAGATATTCCAATGGTGCATATATCTACATGTTAAATGAGTCCATCTATCTTGTTGCTGGTCATCATCTTCTCTTTTCTTCCACCTTTTCCAGCATTAGAGCTTTCTCCAGAGATTTAGGTCTTTGAATGATATGTCTGAAATAAAATAATTTGAGCCTGTCATTTGCGCCTGGAGGGAGAACACTGGACTGATTTGTTTGATGATCCATCTGTTTTCTTGGCAGTCCACAGTATGCTCAGATGTCTTCTCCAATACCAAAGTTCAAAAACATCAATAATCTTCCTGCTTCTTCCAAGTCCAACTTTCACCTCCATGGAGTGTCACAAAGAATAACCTGCACTTTTTTGATCTTTGTGGATAGAGACATCACAGCATTTAAGTATGTTTTTATGGCTGCCCTATCAAGTGCTAGTCTGTCTATGGTTGTTCCTTAAATCTAGAAGGTGTTCACCACTTTGATATCTTTATTTTCAGTTCTAAGATGGCTTGTTCTATCTGTTGTCATTAGTTTCATCTTTATATTTTAACTTTAGTCCCTCCCCCCCCTTTGCTCCTGGACTTTTTATTACTAGAACTTGCAGTTACTTGAATTTTCAGCTATTAGAGTAATATCATCAGCACAGTGCAGGTTATTAATGGTTTCTTTTTTTCAGTTCTAAAACCTTGCTCATCTTCTTCCAGTCCAGCCACCCTTAAGCATATAGATTGAATAAGCAAGGGAAGAATATACAGTCTAGTCTCATTTCTTTGCCAATTTAGAGTCAGTCTATTTCATCATGGCTTTCGTACCAGTTCTGTGATTTCCATTTTTCTGAGCACATTCCACAACGTGATATAACTGATGTAAACAATGAAGCACGTGATGTTTTTTTTTTTTTTTTTTTGGTATTCTTTGGCTTCATCAAGAATCCAGATTGCATCACCATAATGTTCCTTGGCCTTTTCTAAGGCCATCTGGAACATCTGGCATTTCTTTTTCCATGACTCTAAATCTGTATTGGATGATCTTATTTTTTACTTTGATAACATGTAAAATTAAGGATATTTCATGATGGTTTTTACACTCTTTTAGTTCCCCCATTTTGGGGTATGAGAATGTGGATTGATTCCTGTATTGTTTTCCAGATATGCTGCCTCAGTTTGGTTAGAACCTTTATTGATTCTTCAATATTGCTTAGTGAGTATTGCCTTTCAACTTGGTAATGACTGATGTAACTGATTTTCTTCTAGTGCATTATTTTAAATCTTCTAAGGCAGCAGTAGCTAACCTTTTTTGGGCTCCAGTGCCAAAAATTGTGTGCTCGCTCATGTACGCGCGCACTAACGTGCCAGCACCCAGAAGGCAATGTGTGACACATACTCATGCCCCCTGCACATACGCACACAATTCACCACCACCACCCACCTACCTGCACTGTGCCTCCAATGTTACAGGAAGTGATGAAACAAGCCTATTTTTCAGCCTGCAAAGGCTGCAGAAGCTGTCCTCAAGCCTCTGGGAGGCTGAAAAAGGCCTCAAACCTGCTGAAAATCAGCTGTGAGATGCATGCATGTGCAGTGAGGTAAGTTTGCCTTCAGCTCATGTGTCAACACAAATGGCTTTGCATGCCACCTGTGGTTTGCCACCACAGTTCTAAGGTATTTTGCATGTTAATATCTCTACTGTACTGTGTTTCAGTATTCTGCAAACAACTCCTTTGATCTCCTTTAAATTGGTTACTATCTATGGCGTCCTTTAGTATACTGAAGTGAGGCTGGAACCACCTTCTAATTCATGTGTATATATTTTTCAGGGTTTGTAACGCTCTGAATTCATCTTTTTGCAGATTATTTTTGGGTGGTTTCGTTGTGCATAAGTTGTGAGTAACCTGGTGTCTTATTCTGTCAGCTTCATCTGTATTTAATTTGGTTAGGCTGGATTCTACTGCACATATGATGGATTCTGTTGGGATTTTTTTGGGTGCTATGGCATAATTGAATCCTCCAATGCTATGGCATAATTGAATCCTTTGGATAGGACATCTGTTTCTGTTTTGTTGAGTTCAATTATGAAAAATGATAACAGCATAATAATACTCCCAGAAGACAAAGGAAATGCCACAATAGTAATGGACAGAAAAGACTATGAAACAAAATTGACAGACCTACTCCAAGACTCCACATACAAACCTATAAACACAGACCCAACCACATATCTAGAAAAATCAACCAAGAAGAAAATTATAACCAGCCACATAAGCAAAGAAATCCAACAGACGATCATCCCAAGAGAAAAATCTTCTAGATGCCCCTATTTATACGGCCTCCCAAAAATACACAAAGAAGGCATACCTCTCAGACCCATAGTCAGCTCCATAGGAGCACCATTACAAAACCTAGCTAAATACTTAGCAAAACAACTACAGCCCCATGCTGAAACCGCAGCTTCATATGTACAAAACTCATACCACTTCTTAGAAATGATCAAAGATCTACACGTAGAACAAGAAGATCTGCTTGTAAGTTTCGACGTGGTTTCACTATTCACTCAACTCCCAATAAAAGAAACTCTTGAAATCATCAAAAATAAATACCAACCAGCCAAAGACCTCATGGAACTAACAGAACACTGCCTAACCAACACATATTTCATATACAAAGGACAAAGATACAAGCAAATTGAAGGAGCCCCTATGGGATCACCACTGTCACCCGTCATTGCAAACCTGTTCATGGAAGAATTCGAATCCAGAGCCCTGGCTAATGCCACCCACAAACCCAAACTATGGCTAAGATACATTGATGACACATTTGTGATTTGGCCCCATGGAAAAGAAAACCTAAACAATTTCCTAACACACCTAAACAACACACACCCCAAAATCAAGTTCACCATGGAAACGGAAATAAACAAACAACTACCATTCCTAGATGTACTAATCTACAAAAGAACAGATGGCACACTGGGACACACCATATACCAAAAGAAAACACACACCAATCGCTACCTCAACGCCCAATCCCACCACCACCCAGCACAGATAAATTCTGTAGCGAAAACACTAATTACCAGAACCAAATGCCTGGCAGATAAGACACATATAAAGACTGAACTATGCACCCTGACTGAAGTATTGACAGCCAATGGCTTCCACAAAAACAAAATCACCAACTTGATCCACAAAAACACACCAAGACATAACAGAGACCCAGGTGAAACCCAGCTTGCTAATGAATAGCAGCTTGCTAATGAAGAGCAGCCGTCCCTTCACATGGAGTCAAGCTGCACTGAAAGCCTCCAACACAAGAACAGAGTATTGCCAGCCAATCAAAGCCACAAAACAGACAGAAGAAACCAGAAACACCAATCAATCAAACTCCAAGTCCAATGAACACAGATCCAGGCTCCCAGCCAATCAAAATGGACCAGCCTCAAATCTGAAACCAGGAACTAACTCTATACAGAAGCCTGAGGATGGCAGATGAGATTCTGCTGAAACGTTGCTACAACTTTAACAGAACTACAATGACGTGGGATAATACCCGAAGGAAGCTAAACAGCATATATATGTATATATACACATGCATATTAAAGTCTTTCTTTGTTTTTCCATATTCACTGCCTGTACAGATGTTGTAATACTGCTTCTTGTCTTATTTAACAGCACTCTGAAACTCTGTTAAGTTCCTTTCTGGAATTTCAGCCTTTCTTGACTTTGGCTTCCCTTCTTTTCTTGACAATTTCCAGTTTGTTCTGAGATTTTTAATTATTTATTTAGGTGAAATATTTGTATGAATGCCCATCTTAAAAGCAGACTCTAGGTGGCTTACAATCATAAAACAACATGTACAGTAGGAAACAAAAAAAAAACAAGAATACCAGAAAAACCTAGTGTGCAGACACACATTCCTGATTCACCCTTTCATGTTTTCATCTTAGCCCGATTTCATCCTATTTCAGCATCTGGGAGAGGAACCAGGTCTGAAGGGCTTTTTAGAAAAATAAAAGGTTGTGGATTTTTCATACTTCCAGGGAGAGGGTATTCTGTTGGGCAGGGGTTGCAATGAAAAAAAAAATGTTTTGATGACCCATAAGATGGCAATATTTAAAGCCCATGTCACACTGCACCAACGGATGCAAAGAGGATGTAAAACGGACAAAAAAGCTTGCCATCCATTGGTTAATGCGATGTACTCACTGCCTCCGTTTTGCTTCCTCTCTATCCGTCCAGCATCCGTTTATTGACGTTTCATCCACTCAGAAAGTTTTGAGCTGCCCAAAACTTTTGAGCGGAAAATGTATCCAATGCATCCGTTCTGCATCCTCTTGGCATACGGGGGACATCCATTCTGCATCCATTACGCATCTGCTATATCCGCTAGGCATCCGCTGTGCATCCGCACAACTCAAATCCGTTCCAGCGGTAAACGGACACAGGGAGGAAGCAGAACGGACGTGCAGCGTTAGTAGCACGGATGGAGAAAGGATGAAAGCGGATGCAGCTCATCCGCTCTGCATCCGCTCTGCATCCTCTACGCATCTGCTCTGCATCCTCTATGCATCCTCTATGCATCCGCTCTGCATCCGCTCTGCATTCTCTACGCATCCGCTCTGCATCCTCTATGCATCCTCTATACATCCGTTCTGCATCCTCTATACATCCGCTCTGCGTCCTCCCCACGTCCGTTCCTTTCCGTGTTATCCGCTCTGCTTATGCAAATTTTTGCCCCTTTTGAGAGTGGATAACAACGGATGGAACATTTTGCTCGTCCATTGTGTCCTTTTTGCATCTATTGGGCAGTGTGAAATGGAAAGGCATCTGAATCTTAAGGAAAGGCATCTGAATCTGCTGTTGACATGTTCTCTTGATTTCAAACTTAATTATAAAATTCATGAATTTCTTAATCTTCTGCATTAGTGGTTGAAACATAAACTTGAATGACTGTCATGTCAAAGGGCTGCCCACAAAGTGTAATCAATATAATTTGGTCATTGATTGCATTGTAGGCAAGTATTGTTACTGTTGTATCCTTCTTTACTATAAAAGCAGTACTGTTCCTTTTTTGTTTTTCATATCCTGAGTATGATCTTCAGACCAAAAATGTCTGATCCCATTTCAATTACCCATGCCAGTTTGTAGTTGTTTCATTTCACCTTTCAGTGTGGTTGAGCTTTCCAGAGTTCATGCTTCTTGGTAACATCAGTAGTAGACCTCTTAAATTCAGCCACATCATAAACACCATTAGTACTTTGAAAGATTCCTGGTTTTTCCTCAGTAACATGTTGTGTCTCATCTAACTTGATGGGCTCATCATCTGATATTATATAGTCAATCATTTTCTATTTTCTATCCATATTGTTTTCTTGATAAAAATATAGCAATGGTTTCTCATTGCCTTCTTCTTCACAGCATGGCTTGATGCCTTTGCCATTGTCACTAAAGTGATCATCTGTTTCTGGCATCTTCCTATGTTGCTGTGCTTAATATAGGTGCTGGTTTATTTAACAGGGCAGCTACCATTACCTTCATTCCTTAGGTGATCCTGCTCGTAATATTTATATATCCCTCCCTGGATTAACTTTCCACCATCATGAGGAAGCAGATGTTGGAGAGGAAGATTGATAATACCCACCCTAATTATCCCTCAAATTGAATGGATTGTATGCAGTTTTATGGCTACTTGCCCAGAAAAAATATAAGTGGTAGATGAGGTAGGGGTCAAACTTTATTCGACATAACCAAAACCTATTTCAAATGAGGAGGCTGAGGGAGAAATATTTTGTCAGCAACCCAACTGTGTGATAGAAGAAAATTCCCACAACCTCTTCATCAAACCCACTATCTTTTTGTTTCAGAAAATACCCCCCTCCTTTTTAGATATAGCCATTCTCAATAAATATTTCAATAAATGCCTGTAAAATCAATGTACTCTGTCAAATTTGTTCTCCTGAGTTAAAAGTATGAGCACCTCAAATCAATTTTCCACAGATATATTATCCACAATTTTCCCTATTCAATTCTTTTTCAGTCCACCCAATTGTCTTCTATCAGCTCAAGTCATTCCCCTTTCTTTCTCTCTCTGCCAGCCACTACCTCATTTCAGTCTCTTTGTCCACCAAAACTACCTTAATAAAAGAAGAAGCAGGAGAAGGCAGGGTTAACCAGTCTTCCTTGACTAAGAAGTAAGTGGCTAAAGATTTGTCCCATTATCCTGGGAGGCATATCAGAGTACTTTCCATTTAGTAGTTAAATGTGAGAGTATAAAATGTCAGAACATGGCAAGTAGCACACTACTTCCATTTACAACCTTTATGTTTATAAACAAACATAAACTATGAACATAGCTAAAAAGTCTTCAGCAATGTAGGTTTCAAAGATAATTATCCTCATTATATAGGAAGTGCTGTGTCCTGAACATTTCTAATGGGGTATGGGGACATTGTGGCACTAAACTACACTGTAATGAGCTCACTTTATTTATTTAGTGTGAGCTATGAATATAATGAACAGACTGTTTCAGGGCATACATACTGTACATACTCCATCTCACAATTCCCATTTGGAAGTAAGCAGCATTTGCAAAACTCAGAAAAAGAGTGAGAAAGATCATACCAAGGGATTAAAGGTCTGAGATTTTAAAAAAGATACAAAATATAGATAAAACTAGCTTACATCGTGGCATTCAACATTCTGCCCCATCCCTTTCTACCCTTGAAACCATAACTTGAACCACATCTATATATTACTTCACACATTGTCTTTTGCTCTTTAAACTTCTTTCTCTTTTCAGGATATAATCAGTTACATTCAACTACATTGGGGTGTCAAACCTGCATCATCACATGACATATTGTGACTTTTTCCCCCTTTGCTAAACTGGATGTGGGCATGGCCAGCACATGATGCATCTGGCCTGCGGGCCACGAGTTTGACAGCCCTGAACTACATTTTTGTCAATCTCCTGCTTCATTTCAATGATAAACTTTTCCTTAATATATTTGTTTTACAATTTGATTCTCACTCATTCTCTTTGTATGGCCAGACTAACTAAATTCATTTCTCTCATACTGGTCACCCCTGTATTTGCATCCATTCAGTATATGTCCATCCCTGACCCTATCTCTTGTTTTACTAAATATTGATGTATCCCATTTTGAATGCATTCAACTTACTTTTTTGTTTTTCCTATCCTACCCAATACTACATTCCACAAGGGATGGGATCCAACTGGTATAACTACCAGTTCTGTTGCTCTGCGTCCTGCGTGCATGAGTTGCATGAGTTGCACAAGTCGCATGAGTCGCATGAGTGCAATTTATGACCTGCTGAGCTGACCAGACAGCTGAGCAGCTCTGTGTGCAAGTGTGCAGTGGTTGAAAAAGCACTTTTTTCCTGCTTTTTCAACTGCAGCTGTATCACACAAAGCAGATGTGGTTGAAAACGCAGGAAATAAAGGTCAAGTAAGAGCCCTGGAAGGTGGATGGACCAAAACAACAGCAGACATAGAACCAGTTCTATGTATGTTCTCTGTTTGCTGCTTTTCATAGCAACCAGTTCTACAGAAGTGGACAGAACTGGTAGAATCCCACCCCTGCCTTCCACATTACAAGTGGGTAGAAGCATTTTCTTAGGAGCAAACAATTTTCTTACCTCAACAAATATTTGTTCCTCACACAAACCACATCTACTGACCATCCTTCTACCAGTATTTGCATGTCTTAAAATTTCTCTATCCATTTCCCCATCTTTAAAAGTTGTACCAAGGCAAAACATTCCATCTATTTCTTTTAGTTTTTCACTATTTATATTTGACTTGAAAAAAATCCACTTTTCTTCTCCTCAAACACAACTACCTGAAAATTTGATGCATTAATTTTTAGATCCATACTCGTTATTTCACACAATCTATGAAAAACTCATACATTCAAATTCTCCAACCAATAGACTCATAACTTATCCATAGTAATTCCTTGTACTATATTTATCTATTTATCTATATGTTAAACAGCCAAAAGCACATGACAAATCTTTGTCTTATTCTTTTCTCAGAGTCAAACTAATAGTTAAATCATTCCATTTATTCTCAAATATGCTTTTCTTCCATTGCACAGTGCTCTTACAGCATTCAGCAATCACCTTTCAATTCCATCTTTATGCAAAAAATCTGTAATTTGAGCTTGTTCACTTCTTCATACTTTCTATAAGATAATAAACAAGAAACTTTATAATATTCATACATTTGTCAAAAACCTACTGAAATGCAAAAATCCATTCTACACTGTGTGGCACCCAGCCATACTGCAGTTGTCAAATTTTGTTCATTGTCGTTTTATGTACCTTTTCTAGCAAAATTCTGCCAAGTAACTTACCAGTTGCTCCTAACAAATTAATCTTTCTGTCATTTTTTTTGCAGTCACTCTTGCTGCTTTCCCCATGTATAGAGGAATAATACTGGCATTCTTCCAATCATATGTGTGGGCACGTGCATAGTCTCCACACATGCATTAAATGCATACAACTATTTCATGAATACATAAGGGCAATACTTACTGTTTTTCTGGTTACACCATCTATACCAGTCTCTTTATAATTTTTCAATATTGTAATATTTCACTTATACTGTTAAAGTGATCTTATACAATGATTCTCAGTTCACATGAGCAATAAACCTTTAATAGTAAAGAGACAAAGAACAGTTTAAAAACTAACCTATGTTAACTTAACTTGCAGAATCAATTGAAAACAAGGGGAAGGCTAATCAAGTTTTATTATAGTCTCCCAAATAAACAGGGAAATTGCTAATATAAAGGATGTGACAAAATCTGGCAATCGAGAAAAGAAAATGTTTCTTTTTGCTAATCCCTTTATTTTAGAAATACATTTTAAGATACAATTTTATTTTTAGTTTATGCGTGCTTTTAAGAATAAACACATTGCAATAGATAGGCTAACACAATTACAATCAATATTTACCTATCTTCGTTATGCCCATCTTGTATGGTAACAATCATTTTATGGTGTATATTTTACACTGAACATAAACAGTAATGTATGAGATACATATGTATTAAATGCAGACGCCAAGAATATATCATGTTATATATATATATCTCTGTAAATATTTTCACAGCCCTCTTTTTGACTTGTGCAGTATACAGGTCCTTGATGGAAGGAAGGTTGGTAGTAATTGTTTTTTCTGCAGTCTTAATTATCCATTGAAATCTGTCTGTCCTCTTGGGTTGCAGAACTAAACTAGACAGTTATAGAGGTGCAGATGACAGACTCATCACCCATATCTGTGGGTTCAGAACTAAATTTTGGACATCTTGGATTCCAAATGTTCCATCTTTTCAGTCACACACCAACAGAGAACAATGAGGGTAGTGATTGATTTGGTGGAGGAGGAAACTCTCACTGGATCACCGTATGGCACCTTCTCTTTAAAATAAAGTAAAAATAGGCTGCATCCACACATATTACTAAAGTATTACTGTGTTTTTTTGAACAAGCAATTGTGACCTGCTTCAAACAGTATGTGAAGAATGTCATGGAATGCAGTTTGTTGCTTCTTCTTTTTGATCTTTTATTTAAAATAGGCAAGTGACTAGCAGGAGGAGCTAGGAGCAAAACATGCATTAGCAGTGAGGGAGTTAGGCAACTGAAACCAGGATATCTGATAAAATAGGTCAGAGTTGGGTCATTCCCTTACGGAAACATTCAGGTAGCAGGAGTTATTGGCACTATGCAAGGTCCTATTTTCTGGTCCACTTTTCACTATGGACTTTTTCCTTTGGCCTTCTCTCTTTATGAGGCTGTCATTCAGCCAAACAAAGCAAACCTCATTCTGATTCACTTTGTCGGATCAATCAAAGCATCATGTTACATCTTAATACAATATCTTTATGAGATAGCACATTATGTGACATTCTATCCCAGATCAGTCCAGTTACCTTGATTGGAAATCAGTTGGTTCCCTAGGTAGTCAATCCAAACCACCATCTGATGTGTAGCTCCTTAGTAATTACTTGTTCCTGACCAGAACTACTCTTTGCATTTGTTCTGTTCTGGTGCTTGAATAAAGTGGGATGAGATAGGGTAACCTGAATGAAATCCACAAGTTGTATCCTGTTTCCTCTTGAGAATTTAACTAAATCATGCCTCCCCCACCAGCAGATATAAATATGAAGCCCTTACCAGAAGGGAGTTATAATCTAATACAAGATCTGGAAGATGGTTTTATAACATGGGAAGAAGAGATACTTTGAAGGAGAGGTCTGTATCCACTGCAAGTTTGAATGTCAGCTTATGCATTAGTAACATCCATAACTAGTTAAGATTAATACAGTTCCATATATCTTAGAAAATATATAATTTTCAATGTACCAAAAAGGAGACCACCCTGCTTATCTCTATAGGGGGAGGAGTTGTTTTAATCCTCAGTTTTTATTCTTTCTGGGTCTTATAAGATATGTCAAGGAGATGGTGGAATGTGGAGAATGAAGCATGACTTGGGAGTATACTTTAACCAATTGTTATGCAGTTGTCAACTTGGCTTGTGCAAGGATAGAAGGCCTCTTGTCCTTACTATTGCAATCTAACTAAGACAAAGTGACAACAAATTTGAGTGTTTCAGCTACAGTCCTTGTTTCTCATCTGCTAACCAAGATTGAATCTTAAATGAAAGGGCTAAGCTGGCATCTTCTATGGTGGCCTGGCTGGGAAAAAAAGAATAACTTTTCCACCTCTACTTGCCATGTAGCATCCATGATGCGGCAGGTGAAGGCCAGAGACAGGGAGATGGCATGGCTGAATATTAAAAATCCATCTTACTACAAGAAGGGGCATGACAGCTCAGCACCTCCTTCTATTAGACACAATGGGATAAGCTCCTGTTAGTTACCTCTCCTCCTGCTCACCTAGTAGTTCGAAGGCATGCAAATGTGTGTAGATAAATAGGTACCACTTTGGTGGGGAAGGTGACAGCATTCCATGTGCCTTTGGTATATAGTCATGCTGGCCATATGACCACGGAAATATCTTGGGACAACACTGGCTCCCTCAGCACCAGCCTCTAGTGTCAGACATGATTGGGAATGGGAAACCTTTACCTTACTACTAGAAATTCCATTGAACAATCCCCCAGTCTGGCCTTGATCATCTATTATCTGAATCAGAATAGAGCTGGAAGGGACCTTGGAAGTCTTCTAGTCCAATCCCCTGATCAATCTGCTAATTCAGAGAAGTGACTGTCCAGTCTCTTCTTAAAAACCTCCGGTGATGAAGCACCCACAATGACTGAAGGCAACCTGTCCTGCTGGTTAATTGTCGCCACTGTTTGAAAATCTCTCAATTCCAGATTGCTTTTGTTCCGTCTGGAAAAGACGCGCAGTAGACCGGGTTCCAACAAATAACTCTTTATTAGTTAACAGCAAACAGTAACGGAACATTGGCTCAAGTCGCAGCAGCCCTTTTTATAGAGGCTTGCCTACCGGCTTTTAGCCAATGACATTATTTTAACTTTTCCGCCTTTGAGCGGCTCCTTGGATTGGTTCCTAATGAACCAATCCACTAACTGGCCTTTCTGGCCAATCAGAGAAGACTACTTGTAACCTTCCAAGTTATACAGAACACCCCTCCCCCTTTAGTTCAGTCCTACGTGAGTGACGTAGTCACGCAGGTAGGTGGGGCTTCTTCTGGTCCTAGTTGACCTGCGCAGCTCATTCTCGCCTAGGACTTCAAGCGGTTTGGTCGGGATCGCTTTCTCTCCAGCTCGTCTCCATGGAACTGCCTGGAAGAGTGAGTCAGCATTGCCACTACCGCTTGAGTTGCTCAGGCCGGTGGTTTTGCCACTCCCTCCTGGTTCAACCGGGCTGGTTGAGCTGGCCTGGCTTGCCCCTTCCAGGACGGCTTCCCTTTTGCTTGGACTACCTCCGATTGTTTCATCTAACCGTAAGTGCTCTTTTTGGTTGGTTAGATGTTCTAGATTTAATTTCAATGGTTCATTTTCACATCCTTTTTTATTTGTTTGTGTTTCTCCCCCCTCCTTGGTTTTGTTTTTGTCGATTTTTATTATTTGAGGTTGCACGGTCGTTTTACGCTCGATGTTTCGGGAACAAAGCTGGTCTATGTGCCACTTCCATTCTCTTCCATCATCCATGGTTAGTCGGTAGGACCGGGAGCCTGTTATTTGTGTGATAGTGGCTGGAAGCCAGAGAGGGTCCCTGGTAAAATTCTTTGCATAGACTAGGTCGCCAATTTCAAAAGTGCGGTATATTGGCTGGACGCGTCAGGGGGTTTCTTACAAGTGTAATTTGGGTGCAGTCTATCTAAATGGGATCTGAGTTTCCTCCCCATTAACAATTCTGCCTGGCTCTTGTTTATTGTACTACTGGGAATGATGTATTGTAGCGTAAGTAAGAGGTTCAGCTTGTCTTGGACATCCCCACGGTCCATTTTTTCTAGGCCTTCTTTGGTAAACCTGACCATTCGTTCGGCCCTACCATTCGCCGCCAGGTGGGCCGGCGTGGTTAGTTCATGGCGTATACCCAGGGATGCTAAGTACTGTTCGAATTGTATAGCCGTTAGTTGTGGCCCGTTGTCGGATACCAATACATCAGGTAAACCATGAGTTGCAAACAATTTGTTTAGCTGTTTTATAACAGCGTCAGTTGTTGTGGATGACATTACTGTAACCTCCAACCAATTTGAATATGCATCTACGACTATTAAGAACATATTGCCCCTGGTTGGTCCTGCAAAATCAATATGGATTCGAGACCAATGGCCTCGTGGGGTCTCCCAGTCCTGTATGGGCGCTTGTGGTGGGGTGGGTCTAGCTCTCTGACACTTGTGGCATGTTGCAACCCAGCGTTCAATATCCTTGTCTATACCAGGCCACCAGACATAGCTCCTGGCCAGGCTTTTCATTTTTACTATGCTTGGGTGGCCCTCATGTAGCATACCCAACACCTCTTCCTACAGTCTGGATGGAATTACCACCTGATCTCCCCATAATAAACACCCCTTTTGTATTGACAGTTCAGTCTGTCTGGTCCGAAAAGGTTTAAAACCTTCAGTCTTTTGGCTTTCCGGCCAGCCTTTACCTACCCAAGTCAAAACGCGGGCAGTCACTGGGTCTTTCACCATGGCTCTGGCAACATCATTGGCAGACAATGGAAGTTCAGGGCAGGTCTCTACTTGTAGGCCAGTGGTGGTTGGAGCGGGTCGTCTATGGTTGGTAATGGTGCTTGGCTTAAAGTGTCTGCATGGGTGATTTGTTTCCCGGGTCGATGCAGCAAGGTATATGAATAGGCGGCTAGGAATTCTGACCACCTAATCATCCGTGGGGATAGAATGTTTGGTGTGGGTTTGTTCCCCACCAAAATCCCCAGTAACGGTTTATGGTCAGTCACAATGGAAAATGTCCTCCCATTGAGGTATTTGTGAAAATGTTTAACTCTGGTGACGATTGCCAGGGCCTCCCTGTCTAGCTGGCTATAGTTGCATTCCGCTTTGAAGAGCGTTTTCGAGTAAAAGGGATGGGTGCCTCTCTCCCATCAGGTAATTGGTGGCTCAGGATGGCACTGACTCCGAAAGGTGAGGCATCACAGGTGACCGTCAATGGAATTGTATTACTAAACTGAATAAGAACAGTGTCTGAGGTTAATAAGTATTTTATGCTTTGGAATGCTTTTTGTTCTTTATGACCCCAAGTCCAGACAGTTTTTTTATCCAGCAAACAGTGTAATGGTTCTGCTATCGTTGCTTTGTGGGGGAGGAATATGTTATAAAAGTTGATCAGACCCAAGAATGCCTGTAAGTCCGTTTTATTTTTGGGCCTGGGTGCGTCTTTAATTGCTTTGACTTTTTTGTCTGTTGGGTGAATACCTTGTTCGTCAATTAAATACCCTAAAAATTCAACGCGGTCGGTAGCCAGGTAGCATTTTTTCTTTTTTACTTTTAGGCCGGATTCTCTAAATTTGGTTAGCACTTCTCTTAGTCTTGCTTCTAATTGGATCATGTTTTTTGCTGAAATTAGGACGTTATCAAAGTATGGATCGACCCCTTTTATTCCATTTAATAGGCATTCCATGAGGCTTTGGAAAATGCCTGGGGCAACGCTTACTCCGAATTGAAGCCTGTTACATTTGAATGCCCCTCTATGCATTACTATTGTTTGTGCCTCAGCCGTTATTGGGTCTACTGGAAGCTGCTGATATGCCTGAGCCAAATCGAGTTTTGCAAAAAATTTTCCTCCCCCAAGTGAGTGCAGTAAGTGCTGCATGACTGATACCGGGTATGCGCTTTGCTGCAGCGCATGGTTCAGGGTATCCTTGTAGTCTCCGCAGATGCGTCAGGTTTTACAGGTGTTACTATTGGTGTCTCCCACCTAGCATGGTCAATTGGTTCTATGACCCCTTGTGCAATCAATTTGTTTAATTGCTCATCTATTTTGGGCTTTAATGGAAAGGGGACTCGTCTGGCTTTTAACCTTCTTGGTGCTATCTGGGGATCTAAGCTAAAGGAAATTGGGGTCCCCGGTAACTGCCTAGAGTGCTGTCGAAGATGTCCTGGAATTCGTGTAGCAGGTTCTCTTCCCAATCGCTTGTGGCTATTCGGCTTACTCCGGCCATCCCAATGCCCAATGGTGCGAACCATTCAATGCCCAGGAGGCTGGGACGGTCTCGGTCAACTATAGTCAGCGGCAGGACTTCGGCGTGTTGTTTGTAAGTGACTTTGAAGTGTCCTAGACCTACCATGGGAATTCTATTTCCCTCGTAGTCTTTGAGAATTAATTTTTGTTTCTTGAGTTCTTTTTGTTTTATGTTTGGAACCAACCACCTGATTGTGTTGCAAGACACCATTGATAGAAAACATCCTGAGTTGACCTCCATTTCACAAGGGCTTCCTTCAATGGTCACTACAATTTTGACTTTTCTCCCGCTTTCCATCTGTGCGCTTCCGATAGTGACAGCCTGGTGAGTTTTTTCTCGGTTGCTGGTTCCCTTGCTGCACTCCCATTTTCTATCGGCTTGCCTCGGGTCAGTTCTTGGTAGGGAATTACCGTGTCTGCCAGTACTGCTGTTCTTACGATTGCGGCAGACTCTTTCAATGTATCCCCTCTTCTTGCAAGCCCGACAGATGGCATCAAGGAACCTACACTCGGCTCGGGGATGGTTTCCTCCGCAGCCAGCGCATTCCCACCAATTTCTTCTTCTTTTGTGCCTTTTTTGGTTTGCGTACAGGCGATGGACCTCATCGTCATCTTCTTCCATTTCTGATGACTCGTCTAGGTCTTCGTGGTGTGTGGTTGTGGCAGCTTGCTTCTTCCCTCTGGGTAGGGTCGTCGTGTCAGTATTGGCATTCATCAGTTTCATTGTGGCCACTGATTTCTTTGCAGCTTCTGCAGTAGTGGTTTCCACGATTGCTTCTGCCACAGTTATGTTAGGTCTGTTTAATAGTTTGCTTTGTAAAGTAGAGTCCTTTAGACCTAACACGACATGATCTCGCATAGCCTCATCCATATTCTGGAACTCGCAGGCTCCTCCCAGATGGCAGAGAGCTGCCACAAAATCCGCAATGGTCTCGTCTTCCCTCTGGTCTCTTTTATAAAACTCGTGTCTCTTAATAGGATTTGAGACAACCGGCGCGTAGTTAGCCTTTAGCATTTGGTTAAGTTCAGACCAGGTCATCTGTTTCACCTCTCTGGGCTTTGCCAATGCCTTTGCCATTTTGAACACAGCTGGCCCACAATGTGTTAGGAAGACAGCCATCTTTCGCTGATCCGAAATTTCCTCCATTTCGTTGCTCTCCAGAAAAATCTGGAAGTGATCGATATGAGACTCCCAATCTTCTTCATTGGGGTTAAAAGGTGCGGGTGGCATGTGCTACCAGCCATTTCGTCTAGCGTGGTTGTTTTCTCGCCACATGCTTGGTCTCCACTTTAGGACGATTACATCCTCATCACCAGTGTTCCGTCCTGAAAAGACGCGCGGTAGACCGGGTTCCAACAAATAACTCTTTATTAGTTAACAGCAAACAGTAACAGAACATTGGCTCAAGCCGCGGCAGCCCTTTTCATAGAGGCTTGCCTGCTGGCTTGTAGCCAATAACATTATTTTAACTTTTCCGCCTTTGAGTGGCTCCTTGGATTGGTTCCTAATGAACCAATCCACTACTGGCCTTTCTGGCCAATCAGAGATGACTACTTGGAACCTTCCAAGTTATACAGAACAGCTTTTCTCCTTGATTAGTTTCCATCCATTATTTCTTGTCTTGCTCTTTGTTGCTTTGGGAAATAAATTGACCTCTTCCTCTAGAGTAATGCATTCTACTTGGGGAACTATTTGTTCTAGTCCCTTTGAAGACTACCCAGAATCTTTAGCTAGTCCAAAATGTATTAACATAAGTAATAATTAACACACAGTCACAGGTTCTTTTAAGCATCCCCAATTCAGTGGACTCAAAGCAGCCAACACAACATACCCAATGAACATTCACAAGCTATTACTCATTACTTATCACTACTCCACTCTTCCCAGTGCTACTGTTACTCCAACTACTACTTCTTATGAGTAATACTACTGCTACTGCTGCTCCAATGACTATTCCTTATGAGTACTACTCTAGTGAGTAGTGCTAGAAAAAATACTCTTTGTAGCTGGTTTAGCCTGCTTTACTGCCACACACACACAACTCCTTCCTATTCTCCTTTCTCCCTCACATGAAATACCTTCTATTGCTTTACCTGCCCTATGAAATAGTATTCCCTCTAAGATGTAGATGTCCCTGATCTTCTTGATTATTGTGATAGTTATTTTAGACTCTGGTGGAATCTGATTTGTTGTGTTTATGTTTGTTATTTTTTTTAGTGTTTTTTTGTTTTAATTGTACCAGCCCTAAATCATTTTCAAAGGGCAACTGTATAAATTGAGTAAATAAATAATACAAATAAATAAAATTGAAACTGATTTTTGCTACATTTGAGGAGCCAGGACAGTGAAGAATGACTGGTGTATTATCTACCCACCACCAGTTTCTATTATTCCTGAGGTAGTCATGGTGATCTCTGATGTGGGATTGGACTACATTAAACTAATTGTCCTGAAGAAATTCAGCATTTATTAGGAGGTTGCCCAATTAGAAATGCTTCAGAGTTTAATCCCTCCATGATGACCATAAACAGGTCCCAAATGGTATCTGGCCCCGTGAATGCAGAATAGTACATGCAGAATTAATTGTTCTGTTTAGCTAAATCTAGCAATCAGAGGATGGAGAAGGTCTCTGTAACTCTGTTGAAATGGACAGAATTTTGGATGGTAGCTGCTAAAAATGTCTGCAGTGTGAAGGAAGGACCAGTTCCAATGTTTTAACTCAAGTGCCTGATGGATCTGGATGACTTCCTGTGTGCAATATTGTCAAAGCCCTTGCCAACCTGCAGAATACAGAGATGACTTCAACAGTTGAAACAGTATAGCTCTTATGTGCCCCTGTTTCTTCTTCCAAAAATGGACCTGCACCTTGGCTTCCCTTATTGATTAAACTGTAAAGAGGAAGAAGAGGCTCACAATCTATGGAGATTCTCAATCATCCAGGTCATGGCTGGCCCATAAGTGTTTTTCAAAAGACCTCTGGATATTTTTTGTTTTCCCTTGAAAACCAGACAATGAGATCTACCCAACCACACTGTCAAGATTCTGTTATTATAGCCAGTCTCAATAAAAGTAAATTTGGTCTTCCTATGGAGTCAGTTCCATGATATGGAGTCAGTTCCATGATCAACCAGTGGGCTGGGGACCACTGGTGGTCCATGAGAAAATTTTGGTGGTCTGCAAAGAAATGTTACCCCCAAAGCAACCCCCAAAGCAATTAATCAGGCTGCGCAGGAACACAAAGCTGCATCGCCTACATAGCCCGCGAGAACACAAGGCTTGCATCACTTGCATTGTGAACAACATGAGGTAGTGAGGGGACAGGGGAAAGGGCGGAGGGGGGAACTTGCCTGGCCACCGGGTTGCTTCTTTTAGCTTCTTTCTTCTTCTGCTTTTGGCTGCACACAAGAAAAGCAGCAAAAGTCTTTCTTTCTCTCCCCCAAACTCTGCTATAAATGAGTTTTTTGGGACCCTGCAAGGCATCCTGTTCCAAGAGGCTGTGCCAGCAAAGACTCATTTCTGGCAGAGTTTGGGGTAGAGAAACTTCTGATGCTTCTTCTGCTTTCCTTGCACAAAGCAAAAGTCTCTCTCTCTCTCTCTCTCTCTCTCCCCCTGAGAATGAAGCTGGAGATGATGAAGAATGATTGATTGGTAAGAAAATGGGGTGGGGAATTTTCCTGCAGACTTTTTGGGGGATTTTCCCAGGGTCTCTGTTGTTTCTGCAGAGACCCTGGGAAAACGTCGGCAAGTCACCATCAGTTAAAATTCATATTAGTGGTACACAGAATTTAAAAATTTTAGTTTGGTGGTCCCTGAGGTCCAAAAGGTTGGTGACACCAATCTGGACTACGTAGTGAGGCTGAGATTAAGAATCATTTTGGGCAAAAACAATGGAATACCTGCTCACATTATTCTCAAAAGACATTCAATAGAATGTGTTAATTATAAGCAACTGCTCTTCTGTATTTGCTATTACAATATACACTATATGCACTGTCAATCATAATATAACTTTTTTTGTTATAATTTACTGATCAGAAGACTTCAGCCTCTAAACTTCCTCTAAAAATCCAACAACTTTTAGAATGTTAATATATTTAATTATTACCAACTTTATTCCTAGAAAACTATATTTCTACTGCTTTTGTTGCAAGTGAGCTGTTACATCTTAGTGACTAATGCATTTCTATTAGCATAAACTTTCATGGAGTGCAGTCCATTTCATACTCCTGGTACATGATTAAATGGATTTCAGTCTATGAAATCTTTTGCTGCTACAATAAATGTATTACAGTAGCCTTTAAGATAGGAATGGGTCATGGAATGTTGTCCTGAGGCCATTTGCTGCTGCTTCTCTAAATGGAGGGTCATGGGATGCTTTCTGGGGCACAGCAATGCCCCTGAAAGACAGTGGCTGTTTTTTAATTGTGTTTTGTTTTTGGTTGCATTTCGGAAGGTTTAAATCAGAGAATTGGAGTGAAATGGGAGTGGAAATGTTTTCTGAGATTCCCATCTCCTATTTCCACCCTTATTTGGCCCAAATTTGCATTAGGCTGAAATACGGTGGCACAATGGATGGATGGGTGGGTGGATGGGTGGGAGTTTGGCATAAAGAAGTATAAGATTTTCTCTCATTTCCACGTTTATTTTTGGAGGGGTCAGGTGGGGGTCAAAATATAATACAGAGAAAAATCTGTATGGAATGCTTCTGAAACTGTGCTGCTGAATTTCATTAGCATGACTTTAGTCAAATGGGGGTGGGAGTAGGGTTAATAGGTGCTGGGAGTCTCATGTAATACATGTAACATGAATTGCTGATCCTTGCCCTGAGGCCTTCATCCCAATTGCAAAAAGCTCTTGTTGAGCCCTCAGGTAAATATCTGACCCCTGCAATTGGCTGCTCAGGAGAAAAAAGCAGGTGGGAGAGAGGGATGAGAAAGAGGGGGATAGTATTATAGACAGGTGAAACAAGAGTATCAGAGAATGGCTGTATATTCCTTGCTTTAGCTCTGCTTTCTATCTCTTCTATAATCCTCAGATTCCCCGGAGGGAATGCAAATTTTGATTTCTTGCCCTAAGACTGGGAGCTTGAGATTTCTTGCTATAAGACCAGAGATGGGCTTTGTGAGATGAGCAGTTTCTAAATTCAATAAATAAATATTTCCCCATTAGCAATCACGTGCCCTGTCAACTTATTTCTTCTGCCATGTCTTCCTCCTGTCCTTCAACTCAGGACATAGAATCATCTCTCCCAAGTTTCATTTATCCATCCCATGAGAACCCATGGGAGAGGCATAACAGAATAACAGAGTTGGAAGATACCTTGGAGGTTTTACAGTCCAACTGCTCACTTAAGCAGAAAACTCTACATTATTTCAGACAAATGATTGTCCAAACTCTTCTTAAAAACGTCCAGTGTTGGAGCATTCACGACTTCTGGAGGCAAGTTTTTCCACTTCATTAATTGTTCTAACAGTCAGGAAATTTCTCCTTTGTTCTAGGTTGGTTCTCTCCTTGATTAAATTTAATCTATCTATTAGAGAAAGGCATCTGGTGGGCCCAGGAAGAAAGCTTTTTCTCTCATGGTGCCTGTGCTTTGGAACATCATTTCCCTTCTCACAGACCTTAAAATAAGGCCTAAAAGACATAGTTTTAGTATTGGGCTTGGGGATCTTGATGTTTTATAGAGCCTGTGCAGTGGTTATGTTAAGTGTTCTTGGCTGTTTTTAAGCCTCAGTTGCTGATTATGTTATATTTTAATATTATATTCTGGTGAGGGGAATTGTTTTAAATTGTCACAAGCCACCTTGAGTCATGAATCTGAGATGGGAAGCTATGTAGAATGAATGAATGAATTTCATCTCCAACTGGTTGTGAAGGCAGTCTAAAGTCATCCTTAACTGATCCAGTGTCAAAATAACATTTTCCTCTTTAAGCAAGCAATTCAAGGCAGTAAATTCAATGGAATGTGTTTCATCAACTATTAACTTGGTGTCTGAGGCAAGTGATTCGGATGTTGGAATCAGTTTAGCATCCTGTTAGCCAATTTAGGATGAAGAAAGCATATCACTTCTAGTAACATGGGACTATATTCCACAACTACTTTGAACAGCACTTGAATCTGCTT
Source organism: Laticauda colubrina (assembly GCA_015471245.1). Lineage (NCBI taxonomy): Eukaryota > Metazoa > Chordata > Lepidosauria > Squamata > Elapidae > Laticauda > Laticauda colubrina. The sequence goes on along the minus strand of BLBF01000003.1, from coordinate 36,842,280 downwards.
CTTTCAAACCGGGATGTTCTTATATTATACCATGTAGTATTATACAACAGAGACCTTGATTGGATTAAACAGCAGCTGATAAGCAATGATAGCAGGGAAGGAGCTGCACAATAAAGTGGTAGGGCACAAATGAACAGAGGTGCGTCTCTGCTGTTTCTCAGCACAATTCTCCACTGTCAGTTGTGGTTTAAGATGCTTTTATATATGGATTTAGCATTCTTCTGGAATAGTGCCAAATCTCTGCTTTAGAAATCAGCTTTGGATAGATACAATTTTTTTATGGAGGTGTATTTCAAAGAGATACCTGCTAATATCAATTTTATGATCTTATCTTCTACAATGGTGCTTTTCAGAAGGGGAAGATGACATTAAACAGAAGCCTTATGAGTGCAATTGTCATGCTGTTGGAGCCAAATGGTTGGAAGTGTGGATTGATTAGTTTTTCCACGCCACTAGAACTAGGCATGGCAGATAAATCCCATAATTGCAGGCAACCCTGTGCTTTATTTTATCTTTGCAATCTACCTCTGCCCCATATTTTATCCCAGAGAAACAAAGAAAAAAAAAACCTGTAGAAAGCACCATCTTGGACAATAAATGGAGCAAAGTGACTCATTAGTGCCTTCCCACCCTCCCTCTGTGCTGCACCAACCCTTCTTGCAATCTGTACAGTGGCTAAGCAATTTAGGCCTACAGAAAAGGCCATATGAAGTGTAGAGTAACTGTATTTGCTGCAGAGTAACGGTGAGCGGCTCTCATAGAAAAATGCTGTTCAGGTTAAGTGATCGCCTGCTTTACCACAACATGAGAAGCTGAAAGGCTTATGAAGCACTTGGAAAAGAGAGGAGAACAGCCATTGTTTAAGCGAATAAAGCTTTTAGTGCAGAGAAAAGTTTCACTTAAAAGAGCATCTTTTCTGGGTATAATCACTCGATTATGGCCTCTTATTTCCCCTTTGTTCATTGTTTATTGAAAGAGGACACCTTGCAATTCACAGTAGAAAATAGAAGCATATGCTTCCAAAATAGTTGGGTAGATTTAAATGGATAATGGTTTAAAAAAGTTTCTGCCTGGCAATATCCAGCTGGTTATTCTCCATATAGATAGCAATAGCACTTAGACTTACATACTACTTCACAGCCCTCTCTAAGTGGTTTTACAATGTCAGTTTATTGCCACCAATAATCTGGGTCCTCATTTTACCCATCTTGGAAGGATGAAAGTCTGAATTTCATCAGTTGAGCCAGTGAGACTCAAACTGCTGAACTGCTTGCAGTTGGCAGTTAGCAGAATTAGCCTGCAATACTTCATTCCAACCACTGCACCACCATGGCCCTTTAACACATGCATATATAGAAACATGAATGGAATTAAATATGCATGCAAACTGATGAAGTCAAATTTAAAAATCAGGTAGTGTGTATGTCCTTGACTTACAGTAATTTGTTTAGTGACCCAAGTTACAAACAGTACTGAAAAAAGTTATTTACAACCCCTCCCCTCCCAGGAGTCCCCACACTGCTCATTTTGGATACAGGTAAGTGCAGGATGCACATGGAGGCTTGGGGAGGGTGAAAAACAGGCCTCCCAGAAGTTTGGGAAAGCCAGAAATGGGCCCGTTTTCGGCTTCCAGAGAGCCTCCAGAGCCCGGGGAGGCTGTTTTGGCCTTTCCGGAGGTTTGAGGAAATCCCCCAGAGCCTTGGGAGGGCAAAAACAACCTCCTGTCATGGGGCAGGGAGCTGAGTAGGCCACACCACCATGGCCATGACCACCCAGCAACTGGCAGATAACCCATTGCTAAAATTTTTGAAGCTCACCCTTGCCTTCAACCCTAAGTGTTTCATCACTTCCATTACACAGTCCAGGAATACATTTTCAGTTACAGAATGGAACATCCAAATTTTTTCCTGCAGGTTCCTATCTTTCCTTCCAAAGTGAACTTATTTATTTATTTCAACCCACTCATTGAAATTTGCAGGAGAGAGATTATGTATGTTGTCATTGTTAATCAATTGGGAGCCAGAAATCATGTTCCAATACAAATCAGTCAGTGATCTACCAATAGATCTTAATTTATCTTCTCTCTGCTCTTCTGTAAAAAAATAACTAATGGATAAAGTTTGTTCTGGAGAATAGTAGAAATGAATGATTCTGTTTCTTGGCCAGAGTAAGCTCATTTGCACAAATACAATGTAAGGGCAGTGTTTCTCAACCTTGATTGCTTGTTGAACTTCAACTCTTAGCATTCCACGTTAGCTGGGGAATTCTGTTGAAGGATTGTGTGGGTTGAAGTCCACACATTTTTTTTAAGGATAGCAATGAAATACACATCCCAAAGCTTCTCTCCTCCCTAAGGATTTCTTATAGGTTACAGTAATTTGATTCCACAACTTAATCCCTCTTAACTCCATAATCAACTGTCCAAGGACAAAGTCATTGAGGTTACATCTTGATCAGTGGTGGGATTCAAAAATTTTTCCTACTGGTTCTGTGGACGTGGCTTAGTGGGCATGGCAGAGGAAGGATACCGTAAAATCTCCAGTCAGAGGTGGTATTTGCTGGTTCTCTAAACTACTCAAAATTTCTGCTACCGGTTCTCCAGAATTGGTCAGAACTGCTGAATAACACCCTTGATCCTGATATTTTATCCCTTGTGCACTGAAACCCATGAGCACAAAAATGTGCTGCCACAATCTATTTAAATTAATTTGATAGACTTCATATTCTCATTAAGTCCATTGCTGTTGTGAGTGGCATGAGCCTGCCAGGATCATCTGCTGCCCTTTTGAAATGGGAAAAAAAAATCTAGCTGCAATTGAATCATATAATTCAAAATATTTGCAAATGGGTATACACAAGAAAGCAGATTGGGGAAAAAATGAAACTTATGACAGTAGCCATTTAGAAACAGTAAGAAATGTGCAGCATTTAATAGCATTTGTCTGGATTGTACTTCAATCTCTTTTGGAAGTGTCTAAAATTTGCAACAGAAAGCTACAGAATATGTGTGATTTATACTCATTACTCAAGAATAGTGACTAATGTAATACAAATAGTCACCCAGGATAATAAATGCATGAATGTACATTTTTCATAAATAATTTCTTTTTCAGCACATTGGGCTGCAACCTATTTATGAGTTTTTGTTTGTGCTTTTAAAAGATTAAGGAAGTCCCAGAAGGTAAAAAAGGGAAATGGATGTAAAAAGATCTCCCTGTCCTCTGTGGATTCCATTCATGTAGCTGAAAGCTGTGCTGAGTTGTGGTCTGAAGAAGAAAGTACTGTATATTTACCTCCTTGTCCCTAATTAGATTTCTAAATAGATGGGCATAAATGTTGTAATTGTAAAATAAGTTATAATAGCTATTGTTTAGGAAATGCAAACATGATATATGAGACCATATATTTCCTCTAATGATTATTCTAGAGGAAAATTCCCCCTTAAAAAGGAGCTTCTGAGTTTCCCTAGCATCCTGCATCTCCTATAAATCTTTCTCTGACAGTGCTTGCTGACCATAGTTTTATTATCCTGCAGGTTTTTGGATATATTTTTCTTGCTTCATAATTGTGGCATTGTATTCTCTGGGATTAATGTTGAAAGTTGCAGGATGGTTGATGGGAAGTAGAAGAGAAACCCTCCTAATATTTCATGCACTCTAGGACAGAATATAATAATAATTGTATGTCACATCTCTGGGGGTGCAAGGGTACTTGGCAAGGAGCCACAGGTTCCAAAATCAGCAGTAAACGTCTTTGCCTTCAAGTTCTAGTGCACAGCTAAGCAGAAAAAGATTATTAGGGCCTGAGAATGATTGTGTAACCCACAAGCACACTTTATGTGATGAAGTGATGACAACTGAACCTTCCAAGAACAACTGCACAATGCACACGCTATAATTGTAGCCTGAGGCATAGTAAACTGGACAATCAGGAGGATTGGTAGCAATGAATTTAGAAGATTTGTCTTTCCTATAGCAGACCTTTCTCTTCTGGGCAATTCAGGCTAGACTAATCTCACCAGGAACTGGAGCTTCAGCCAGTCTTGTCAGCTGGAGGAGCTATGAACACTTAACAGGTTTTTGAATAGTAGCAGGCAAGATCCTTAGACTCAGGCTAGATAGAGACAGTGGAATGAAGGGCTCATGTCCTGAAACTGGAACAAGAGACTTGATTTCAGACTGAAAGTGAGGAATTGGCCATCTCATTCTCCTGCATAAATAGATATAGAGTGAGATATTTTTAAGAGTACTTGGACCAGCAGGAGTCCCAGCACCATGCTGGGAAATAAGCTGTCAGAATGGATCTGTGTGACTTCAACAAAAAGTATGCATTTGCACACCACAGGCCCAGAAAACTGGATGGACACATTTGTGTAATTTCTTAGCAACTATACAAATGGTTTGCTATTCCTTCTTCCAGGATACTTCTTCAAAATCTCCATCTAGGCAGCAGCCCTAGAATTGCCTAGGGGCCTCCCTGCCACATATAATCAATCCAATCCTCTTTAGCTCTTCTGAGATCAGCCAGATTCAACCAGGTGATGATACTGGCTTTGTTCATATTTGTATTAAATCATAATGTGGTTTGTTTGATTGGGTTTAGTGCAATCTAAGAATGAATGCATACTTATTTGCAGACTATGATGCAATATTTAGCCCTAATGTGTGAGTCCAGTCAATTATGAATTCCTCATGAGACCATCATTATCAGGGTATGAATTTTATATGGTAAATGCACTCATGGGAGAGAAGTGGAGGGCAAATGATGAAACATGAAAGTTGGAAATTGTCCAAATCAGCTAAAGCATGTTCCATTCCTTTTGTACCTGCAAATTTGCCTGAAAATATTTATTCATGATCTGGCTATTCTTTATATAACACAGATGTTCACAGAAGCATGAATCTGTTAAGGGATACATTCATGCTGCTTGTTTGCAGCATACAACTTGTCTGCTGGTTTTTCTTTTCCATGTTTAGAACAAACTCCTTCGTGCACTGACTTTCAGGTGACATCAAGAAATATGAAAGTTATGCCCCGAAGCTAAGAACTATGTAGGCTCATTCCAATGAGGACATTATCACTTGATGTTTCAGGATCCCTTCAGGGGACAACAAACTCATAACGTCTATCGACTTTCATCTGCTAGAGAATAATGCAGAAACAGAAGCAAAAACTAAAAAAAAGTTCCCCTCATCCCTGTTGCATTTTGAGTATAAGGCTTCCATTTTGTGTTTAATTTAGAAGACCAAAAGAGAAACTCTTCTTTGCCTAATATATTTCTATTGTCTGTTTTCAGAGCTTGGTTGTTTTCCTGCAGATGTTTTATTACCCAAATAAGTAACATCTTCAATAGTAAAATAGAGTGAGGTTTGCTCTCTATTTATATACAGTGGCTTGATAAGAGCTTAATGAGCTACTGTACACAACCCCACTTCCTTCTAGCCTTGAATATGGTACCTAATCAGGTAATAAAATGTCTGCAGGGGGGAAAATGTTCAGAGACCATCAAGGACTCCACAATTCAAACCTAAACTACAAATATTCTCTTCTATTGGTATTTTTGTTATGCACCTAGATGATCTTCAAAATATTTGAGATATATTTCTTTCCTCTACCAAGACCATCCATGATGCTCTGTGTTGATAAGACATATTTCTCATTATGATATCCATGGCTTAATAGCAACTATTTCAGTACACTTCTGAAGGGAAGGGTGTTTTTTTTCCTGTTTAATACTAAGTATCTTAGAGGGCCTGGCTCTAGGAGAATAAATGCCTTCCAGACAAAAAGATAAATCAAATATAGATCAAATGTCCAAGACAACAAACCTTGGACATCAGTATTATGGCTCTCACTATTTTAGTTTAATTGCAAGATTGCTCCTGTAGCATTCTCTTTCTCTCTCCCTCTCCCTCTCCTTCTCCTCTCCTTCCTTCCTTCCTTCCCTCCCTCCCTCCCTCCCCCCCTCTCTCTCTCTGTAGGTGATTAATGGGACAAGCAGCTAACTCTTGCCACAATAATCTTTATTTCCAAAAATGCTCCTAGCCTTGAATAAATTCTATAAACTTTCTTAAACAGTAAAATCCAATGTTTTAAGAGTGTGCCCTCCACTGAAAAAACACAAAATAAGCCATATAAAAGTAAGCATCCTGCTAAAAGGCATTGGTCAAAGAAATGGCAGGTAACATTGTGATGGACACATGGTTATGACTTCAATAGCAGTCATTTTGTAAATATACAAGACCCTCCAACAACCATACTGTGAGAGTCCCACTTAAAATTCCATATAGAGATACAAGATTAGATAACCTTTTTTGTCACATTTTTTTGTTGTGAGCACATTGGCACACATTAGAAATGAAATTCTGTTGCCTGGTCTCAAAAGAAAGTATATATATACCAATAACATGTATTTAACTCACATGTACACATACTATTTTTATACACACACACATACACACACATATACCTACATCCATTTATCTATCATATATAT
>BLBF01000003.1:36800275-36830784 GCA_015471245.1 Laticauda colubrina | reverse complement strand
GAACTGACAATAGGATATTCTACATGGACTTTGCTAACTGAATATCCCTGAATGGACTGACTACATGGTAAATGAATATTGGACTGTTTTTGACTATGCTATAAACTTATACTGGAATAAAACATATTCTTGATAGCACAAGCGTATCTGTTATTTTTACTGTATGTTAATAAACATACAAGCTTAGCTCACTCATTTATCTGTGTGCCTATCTGACTAACGCTGCACATTCTGTTTAGCTTGTCTACCTAACCCTGGTTGGGGAACCCAGGCTTAACACATACATACATACATACATGCATGCATATATACATACACACACACACATGAAGAGAAAGAGAGAGAGAATGTGTCATCTTGTTCTTTTAACAACTCCATAATCCCTTGTGGGGTGGAGTCTGGGCAACTGAATGGAGCTGAGTGTTTACTACACACAAACACACACACACACACACACAGAGCCTATGATGCCCTTCAAATAGTATGGGTATGCATGATTACTTCTACACTGTGAAGTCAAAAAAAATGAATGAGGAAGAACCTGTGAAGAAAGGACTTCCTTTCGGTCCTAGAGACAAAAAATAAACTATTTTTGATCAGCAACCCTAAGGCGAAATAACTGAAGTTTCTTGTGTTCCCATTTCTTAGTTTTACATGAAAAATGTTTCAATATAGCCAGATCTGAGGAGATAGAAAAATTTCTAGGAAAATATCATGTATCAAGTTAACCCAATGGTGTATTTCGTTGAATTTTCTTCAAATGGCTGCTTCCTTGAATTGTTGGGCTACATATTTCAGTAAAATGCACACTCTGGTGATCTTCATCCTAAAATAGCCAAAAGGCACAGGACTGGGAAAGACTAAGCAAATTTAGCACTATCTGCAAGATTTTTGACCAGCTTCTTTCCTGATCATAAATTATAAATTATCGAACTCGGATCTTTTGGAAAAATTGATGAAAAAAATGTATAGCTACCTACTATACATTAAATTGGAGGACGAACAAGTAAAGGAAACAATGATAGCATGGGCAAAATTGTTTGTACAATTGGATTAGATAAATGACAAAAATTGTGGGATAGGAACTATAAATTAACAATGTCAACTGCATATAAAGAAAATTTGTATGAGATGTTTTATAGAAGTCATTTTGCACCAGTGTGGTTGACAAAGATGTTTAAAGATAAATCGGCTAAATGCTGGAAATGCCACCGATACCTGGATCATATTATTATATGTGGTAGACCTGTTCAAAAGCAAAAAGAAATACTGGATAAAAATACATATGTGGTTGAAAAAAATGATAAAACAGCATATTGATTTAAAACCATAACTATTTCTGTTGGGAATTCTACCTGAAAAATACAGTAAGGAAAACCCATACTGTACACCAGAACAATTAGACACAAGGACAGCGGCATCACTCTGCCAAACAACTAATTCACATAACACTGTCAAATTATTTATTAAGACTGTATTACTATTATTCTTTTCATCCTTCCTAGTACCTACCTCCTCCCACTTATGACTATAACTGTGTTGCTTGTATCTTTACAATTTATATTGTTTTTTTTTCTATTATGATTTGATTGGTTATTAGTAAGCTATGACTATCAGTGAGTGTTGTATCTTATGATTCTTGATGAATGTATTTATTTTTTCTTTATGTATACTGAGAGCATATGCACCAAAGACAAATTTCTTGTGTGTCCAATCACTCTTGGCCAATAAAGAATTCTATTCTATTCTATTCTATTCTGTTCTGTTCTGTTCTGTTCTGTTGTAGTCTATATTTAGTTATTCATATGTTAACCGCTGCTAGAATTATATTTGCACAAAGTTGGAAGAGTGAAGAGATGAGAATGTGATTAGGAAAATATTACAATGTGCACAAATGAACAGATTAATGTTGGCAATTAAGGAGAAAGAGCATGAATACTATGTGATATGGGATCTATTTTACCAATGGTTAAATAATGAAAATGGAAGTTAGAAGCAGGGAAACAAAGTAAAGAAGATATGTTAAAAGAGATAAGTAAATATTATGATTAGTATGTTGAATATTACTGTTTTAATATTGTAGAATTAATATCAATGTAACCAATGATGTTGCAGTTTTTGATTATTGTTCAGCAAAGATTTTTGTACCCAGACAACATACTGTTCAATTGAAGATGGAATTATTATATTAAAATAAAAAAAACTTACACACTGGGATCTTTTGGATGAAAATGGTATGGTCTTCTAATGTTCTTTAATGGCCTTGTTTCAACCTGCCAGGATACTTAATAATCTGGAAGGTTTGTTAAACATTTAAAGGAGTATAAGAGATTTCTTTAGGCAAGTCATTTAAATTGGTTTGAAATATAATAATTATTTTTCCATTCCTATTATAGGTTCTAATACAATATCAGCTCACAATAACTACAGAAGCATCTTATCTTCTGAAATCCCAGGGAAGGCTTCTATGGGAAACAAAGGCCCTTTATTTATGGCATATAGAATCTAGCAAAATCTGCAGGTAACATTCATGTCAGATTAAACTGGGGATGGATTTAAACCTAAGTAAAACAGGGTTCAAGGGATCTCTTTATGGATTTTCGAACTTTTAAAGAAGTATACAACATTTTTATGCTATGAACCAACCAAATGGCCCCTCAATTTAAAGTTCATAAAGTGGGGGCAAAAGTTAACTCTGTCACAGTGATATCCCCCCCCCTCCTGCCAGCCTGCTAGCTATACTGCTTTTGGCATCAAGCCCTTTTCTGTTCTCTTAGTTTTTAAAACATTTAAATATTTTCATATTTAGATCTATTTAATCTATTTCAGATCAATTATTTTTGCCTTATTAAATCTGTTCTTTTGTTCAATGCATGTAAGTTTTTAATGATACATTTAACATATAACTGTAGAGTCTCATTAAATTAATAATGTAATTTACAATAGGTATTTTAATACTTGTAAACTTGCTTTACAAGAAGAATTCTGGGGAAATTTCTCATCAGTGTTTTAGGCCTGAAATGAAGCTCTTTTATTCTGGATTAATTAGTATGAAGGCAATCCTTGACATGGTTAAAAATGAGATCATACATAAGTACTGTAGGTAACTTCATAGATAAATAGGAGAATAGATTTTTCCATTCTATCAGCTTAGATCAAATCAAAGAATGGAACAGACATCAAATTCTGCTGCTCTGTCAAGAAATCCAAGAGGAAAAAAGATGTCTTTGCTCATTCCTTATGTGATATACCATCAAATACCTTCTATTTCTCAAAATATCTGCATTAAATGAAATGATATAATTACTGCCTTTGAACCTTACAGAGCAGAGCAAAGATAAACACGTGTGTGTGTGTGTGTGTGTGTGAGAGAGAGAGAGAGAGAGAGAGAGAGATTAGGAAGGGTATATTTTTATAGGCAGGGAAGAAGTTTTTCCCTTTTTTCTAGCAGGAAGAGAACATCAACTTAAACTGATTGATTGAAAATTCAGGCCTGAAAAATGGAAGTACCGTACATAGTTACACTCTGGAAATAGCTGCCAGTAAATATCATGATGGCCGCCAACTTGGACAGCTTGAGAAGAAGATGAAACAAATTCATCATGTAAATGTTAGTCATGATGACTCTGGAACCTTCCTGATCACAGATGATACACAACATTCAGTCTAGGGTAGAAAGTCTTCCTTTATAGGTTTATGGAGGCATATGGTAGCTTATAGTTGGAAACAGACAATCTGGAGTAAATAAGTTACTTACATGATTCAGTGGGGATTTTCATTCTTATATCGTGAAACATCAGTTTCTCAGTTTTTTTTTTTAAAAAGCAGATAAACATCTTTGTGAGTTTGAATATGTAATGAGTCTTTTTCAGGTTGACTACAAATGTTCATACAAATATGCCTATGTTGCCTGCTTGGTAATGGTACTGAGGTTTTCTGCCACTGTTGTCTTCCAGGATATTTTATGACTGTCCATTTACAACCATAAGATTTTCTGCCATTCTAATACTATCCAAATCTAACCCTGGCTAGCTTTTTGAGTTTAGTAAAGACTAGGTTGATAAGGAATACACCTTATTAAACAGGGTGGCCTTATTGTTTGTTACTGCATTCAATACCATATGATTTGAGTTTAATATTGTGCAATATGCAAATCCAGCCACTGTGTTTGAAGGTTATATTTTATAGCTTAACATGATTTGTAAACTAAGCTAATTATTTCAGCAAACCAATCGGATCCAAGTTTTTTTCTTTCAAGATAAACTAATTTGGCAAGCATATGTTGTTATTCAAATGGACCTTGACTCTGGGAATTACATGATCCATCTATTTGGGTTTTTTGACAGTAATATAGAAATAGTTTGTCACTATCTTCTTCCAGAATTTTTTTTTTTTTTTGGGGGGGGGGATTTCTTAGTCTAGTTGACAGTTCTGGGATTTGTTGATGGTTTTTTTAATTGAAGTACTGATATGCTCCCATTGTAAGGTGATCAAACCAGTCAGTCCTAGAGGAGATCAACCCTCACTGCTCTTTAGAAGGCCAGATCCTGAAGATGAAACCCAAATACTTTGACCACCTAATGAGAAGGAAGGACTCACTGGAGAAGAGTCTAATGCTGAGACAGATTGAGGGCAAAAGAAGAAGGGGATGGCAGAGAATGAGGTGGCTGGATGGAGTCACTGAAGCAGTCGGCATGAGCTTAAATTGACTCCAGAAGATGGTAAAGAACAGGAAGGCTTGGAGGATTGGATGGACACAACTTTGCAACTTAAGGCTAGGTCACACTGGCCGACGGATGCAAAACATATGTAAAAAGGACACAGCAGATGAGCAAATTTTCCAACCGTTGTTATCCGCTCTCAAAAGTGCCCCAAATGTGCATAAACAGAGCGGACAACAACGGAAAGGAACGGACGTGGGGAGGATGTAGCGGGGATATAAAGCGGATGTTCATAGGAAGCCTAACGGATGAAAGCGGATGGAAGCGGATGACACATCTGCAGGGCTTCCGGGGGAAAACAGCGAAGCGGATGCGTAGCGGAAGGAATGGATGCGTAGCGGATGCGTAGCGGATGCCTATAGGATGCATAGCGGATGCCTAGTGGATGCAAAGCATTAACTGCGCATGCGGGGAGGATGAATTGCAGAAGCTCCATGGATATAAAAGGAGGCAGCTCGCAAGCAGGTCACCATTCAGAGGAAAGACCTGCTGCCAGAGACATCTTGAGAGAACACCATGGGGAAGAAGAGGAAGCCTGTGCCTACTCCTGCCAGCCCTGGCAAGAAGGACAGAACCACCATCCCACCCCCTGGCGCTGACTCTGAAGCTGCTGGTGCTGGTGCTGCTGGTGCTGGTGCTTCTCCTGCTGCTGCTGCTGCTGGTGTTGCTGGTGCTGCTGGTGCTGCTGGTGCTTCTCCTGCTGGTGCTGGTGCTGCTGCTTCTCCTGCTGCTGCTGGTGCTTCTCCTGCTGCTGGTGGTGCTTCTCCTGCTGCTGCTGCTGTGGTGGACAAGCCAGAGGGAGGAAGAGGCAAGGCAAGGAGAAGGGAGAGAGGAAACAGTACTCCATTTCCGAGGACCATGAGGAGGAGGTGATGGAATGGCTGAGGGGGAACGAGTACCTGTGGAGGAAGGGCCACAGGCTCTATCGTGACACCAAGTGGAAGCAGGCAGCATGGAGAGAGAAGGTGGAGATCCTGGGCTACACTTCAGATGTCCTCCTGGGTGGTGGAAGCATGTGCACACCTGGTATGGCAAGCTGCACCTGAAGAAGTCTGGCCAGGCTGAGGTCAAGCTCATTGACCGGGAGACCTATGTCATGCCAGGTGCAGCTTCCTGGAGGGTGAGATCTGCCACCAAGGAGCAGCCCCTCTGTCAACCCTCTTCCTCAGACAGCCCACAGAGAGCCACTCCTCTTCCAGCCAGGAGACAGCTACCATGTCCAGGCAGGTATCTTTGGAGGGCCTCACGACAGAGACCTCCCCGACAGCTGCACTCCCTGTGCCAGAGGACGTGGAGGATCCCCTGTCTCAGATGGAGCAATAAGAGGCAGCCACCAGAGACCAACCCACATCCACCCCCAGCTCCACCTCCACAGAAAGCAGGCAGAGAGGCAGACTGGAGGAACAGAGCCACACTGTCCTCTTGGAGATCAGGGACACAATCAAAGCTAGCACAGATCTCCTCTCCCAGCTGGTGCACTTTGACATACCATCCTCCAACTGCAAGCCCTTCATCACGTACATGAGCCAGACCCTCATGGACATGCCCGAGGCCCAGGACCAGGTGATGAAGGAGAGGATCACAGCTCTTCTGCACCACCCTCCAGGCCCAGCTGAACCTGCTGCTACCCACTCCAGGTCTGCTCCTTCACCCCAGGCGATGTCTCAGCCCTTCCACGGATTTCAGCAGCCCCTCGCCTACCAAGCCTACCACTACCAGGACTTCCCACAGCAGAGGCAGCCCTTCCCAGTCCACACCCAGGATCCTTGGACACTACAGATGCCACAGATGCCTCAGCTGACCGAGCTGCAGACCAGACAGCCCCACTACACTCCTCCTTCCTCCACCCCACAGCCAAGCCCTTCCTCATTACATCTGTCATCAGTGTTGGGCCTCACATCCCAGGTCCTTGAGGAAGTGCCTCTCAACCTCACAGGACTGAGTCAGCTCTCTGAGAGCTTCCTGCACACACCATCTCCTGTTGTACTCTCGGGGCCAGGCACCCCAATGGCGCCTCAGAGCAGCACTCCAGCAACAGCCACCTCCACAGTCCCTGGCCCCTTTACATCTGAGACCATGGGCACGCCTCAGAGTGACTGAAAAGAGTGCCAGAGACTGAGTTGTTACCTGTTCACCTTATCTTTGCTTAAAGACACTTTACTTGGGGTCATTTTGCTTTTTAATAAAGTCATACAGTTTGTTATTAATAAAGGTTATCTTTGCTTCACACACTTGGTTCCTTTTTTTTTACTTAATAAAGTGTTGGGGAAAACTTTGAAAAAAGGGTTAAGCTTTTGCATGCTTGTGGGATAGGTAAGGATAGCTGTGGGATGGATAGCTGTGGGATGGGTAAGGATAGGTGTGGGATGGATAGCTGTGGGATGGGTAATGATAGCTGTGGGATGGGTAAGGATAGCTGTGGGATAAGGATAGTTGTGGGATAGATAAACCTCCAGTGCAAGCATAGTGGGACTTTATGGTCCACCCTCCCAGCTGCCACACATATGGCCCTTTATTATCAATAACAATTTAATCATTGATCCACACATTTCAACATAAACACAACTCTTTATTAATGCCCTATTCATTGTAAGGCCACTCAACATACATGGCACAATCTCATCAGTGTGATGAGACAGGTTGAAGGAAGCATCCATTAAGCATCTATCATCCTGTCTTGCCACTCCACTGTTCCAGCTGGGGAGTTGCACCAGTGTTTCAGGAGGTTGCTCTGCTTCTTCCCTCCACGTGAAGCTCTGTTGGGGCCTTGCACATCCACAGTGTCTATTAGGTTTCGCCCTTGCCTCCATTCACCAGGCTCCATGTCCCCATTGCCTTGTTGATTGTCCACGAGCCTGTTCTGCAAGACTGGGTAGTGGGTGCGCATGAAATTGTGCAGGATGCAGCAAGCTTCCACGATGCTCCTCACGGTCTCTGGGCGATGCTGCATGGTGGTGAGAAGTACCTGGAACCTGTTGGCCAGGATGCCAAAGGCATTCTCCACCACCCTTCTTGCCCTGGACAGCCTGTAGTTGAAGATCCTCTCTTCACGGGTGAGGTATCTGGAAGTGTAGGGCTTCATGAGGTAAGTTCTGAGGGGGAAGGCATCATCACCCATGATGAAGTAGGGCACATCTTGTGTGTCATTGGGCAGGGGGTCTGGATCTGGGAAACCCATGATGAAGTTGCGTTCCAGCCCACCCTTGAAGTCACTGGCATTGTATATCTGGGCATCTGAAACTGACCCGTTGCCTGAAGCATTGATGTACATGAACTTATAGTTAGCATCAATCGTTTTGTCCGTTTTATTGTTTTATATATGAGATGCATCTGCTTACATCCTTTCTATGTCTGTGCTTCTAACGCTGTGTGGACGTTGCGCATACCTTTCGCTTCCTCCCTCTTTCCGCTTTCCGCTGGAGCGAATGTGAGTTGCGAGGATGTCCAGAGGATGCTGAGAGGACGTGTAATGGTTGACAACGAACGTAGAATGTTTGTTGCCCATATGTGTCGCAGATGTAGATCGTACGTGGCGGAAAGTTCATCCGCTCAAAAAGTTTTGTGCAGCTCAAAACTTTTTGAGCAGATGAAATAGCAGTAGACGGATGTTTTACGGATATAGCGTATGAAAGACGTACGCAGTGAGTACACAACGGATGCATCGCGTTTTCCAATGGATGGCAAGCTTTTTTGTCCATTTTACATCTTCTTTGCATCCGTTGGTTCAGTGTGACATGGGCTTTACAACAATAATTTTTTTAGGGAATTAAGGAGAGACTGGTGCTGTCACCTATTATGATTTTAGATCTTTTCCAAACCTTGTCTTGGAAACCGCACCACTTCATAAAATCATAAATATAAAAGCATTAAAATTCGCAATTAAACCAAGATTACAAAACCAAGAGCACAAAGGGTAAATGAGTGAGATCTTGTCCTTCATTTCACCAAGTGCCCCTAGCATATTGTGATCCCATTGGGGTGTAAGTTGACTTACAATTTCTCATTTAGTGATGGCGCTAAAATTACAATGGAATGGAGTGACTTATGAATGGTTTTCACACTTGCAGCATCCCCATGATCACGTGAGCAGAATTCAGATCCTTAGCAACTGGTATGTATTTCTGATGGTTGCGGTGTTCCAGGACCGTGTGATCACTTTTTGAAACCTCTTGAGAAGCAAAATCAATGGGGAAGCTAAATTCACTTTACGATTGTTCTACTAACTTAAGAACTGCAATGATCCACTTAACACTGTGACAAGAAAGGTCATAAAATGGGGCAAAACTCACTGAAAAACAGTCTCGCTTAGCCACAAAAATGTTGGGCCCAAGGTAAGTCAAAGACTACCTGTACAAATGTTGTCCCTGGTCTGATAGCAGTAGTATCCAAAGTCGGAGCAGTCTTGCTGTGAAATAATGCTGTGTCCATGTGTTTTCCAGGCAGCTGGGTTCTCCTTTGCTTAAGTAAATGATGACTGGATGTATCACTCTTCACTCAAGCCCTAGATGGTAATAGTTTTCTTGTATTTGGAATCTATTTATTACAGTCTTCTTAAGCTGACTTAAATTAGGTAGAGATAAGTGGTCAAGTAGCATGTTTGATGGCATGTTTCAGGTGTTGTATGGTTTCCTCAAACAGCTTTTCCAACTCTGCTGCTAATTGACCTGTTCCATGAATGCATACATACAGTATATATATGTGTATGTCTTCCATTTCCAATGCATATTCTTAAAGCAGGCTAACAGGGAAGACAGCCCCAGAACTGAGGCACAGCAGAGGAATGAATTGTCTGTTCCTACTGGTACATTCCTATCTCTTGTCACAGTTGATTTTATCCTTGCCATTCACAAACTCCACATACTTTAAATCTGACTGGGTTTCTTTAGCATTAGTTCATGAGATAGCATCAGAGGTGGTATTCAGCAGGTTCTGACCAGTTTTGGAGAACTGGAAATTTTGAGTAGTTTGGAGAATTGGCAAAGACTACCTCTGACTGGAGATTTTACAGTATCCTTCCCCTGCCACGCCCACCAAGCCACGCCCACAGAACCGGTAGTAAAAAAATTTGAATCCCACCACTGGATAACATTCAGAAATTAAGGCAGAATGGAAACCAATGCAACAAAATTCCCTCTTCACGAAGCAATGTGTTTCAATTAGCACATAATTTGCTTCAGAGTGAATTTATCCTATGAGATCTGTAAAGCAAAATGAATCTTTGGACTTATAACATGTAATATTTGAAAGTGCTTTGACAAAATAAGAATGAACAAGAGAATTTGTTTTAGCAGGAGAGAGGGTATTGTTATTCTAAAATAATTTTTGACACGTATTGCTTCTTTTTTCTAAAGCTCACATCATGTTATTTTGATGTAGTAGACGCAGTATATGCCATTGGGATGAGTTATCTTGTGAATGCCAATGCCACTGAGAGTGTTATCCTCCAGGAACCTGCTTAGTCTCCTTTTAATACCTTCTGAAATGGTAGTCATCAATACATCAAAAAGCTGGCAGTTTAATATCACATTGCATAAATGTTAGTCAGATATTTTTATTCTTACTGTTGTATCTCAGAATATCGAGAGGGCTTCAAAAGGTGGCTGGATCATTCCCCCATGCCAGACTTTTGTGATTAAAAATAGGACCATGCAGAAAATATTGGAATGTGCTGAAATGAGTAGATTGACATTTAAAATTAGAGAACAAGATGATAAACAATTTTATAAAATTTGGGATCTATTCTATCGATGGTTAGACAATAAAATATAGTAACAAAATATGTAGACTTTTAGAAAATACTAAATATATAAAGATGTATTCTTTTCTTATTATATCTACAAAATGATTTTAGGATAGATTTGGGATGATAATATGAACTGTCACAAAATAAATTAAGTAAAATATGATTATTTTCTAAAGCATGAATGACTAAAAGTATAGTCAAATGAGTGATTAATAATGATATTAATGTATTTAATATTGGATTGAAAATACAAGATTATATACAATGTAATTGTAATTGAAGACTACAAAATGGAAACACAAAATAATTTGTAAACCAACCGGCACACTGTATGTACATATATGGAAGATGGCCTGTTGTTTTTATGTTTTGTTTGTTTATGTTTGTTTTAAAAACCAATATATATTTTTTTTTAAAATGGGAGCATGCACATACTGTGCATATGATATGGTAGAATCAGTAAAATCAGTGAGTTCATGAGACAGTTCATAGAATGGTACAAATCAGTGCCTGATATTTTCAGCAGAGGAGTTTGTGATGATTTCAGAACCAGCTGGTGTGGATGAGATTTGGAAAAAGGTGAGAAAACAGGTGGGGTTGGAGGAGCCTCCTAGCTTCCCACAATATATTTCTGTGGTGCAGAAGTTTCAGTGTGCTTCCAAATTCAGGAAAGAACTGATACTTGCTAAAAAGCCATCTGGACTCCATTGAGGAAAACGATATCTGAAGTTGAAGCACTTCATACAGAGGTGGCTGAGGGGGAAGTCAAGCTAGATGGAGTGAGGGAAATTGTGTTTCATATCATCCTGGAATAATGTCCCAGGAGGTCCACAGCGTTGCAATGGAGGAAAATCACGGTATGAAAAGAACATGTGACACAAAAGGTGCCTTTTGTTATTTATGGCTGCTTTAATGGTTTCTGGCAAGGTTGCTGTATCTAGGAAAGTTGTGTGAGGTGCACAGCTTTTGCCACAATCACATTTCTGCAGCAAAAGCTGTTTGTAATGCAGATGTTGGAAGCACAAAACCCCTGTCAGATTCAAATGCAAGTGTAACCTTCCCTTGTTAGCCAAACGGCACTGGGGAGTTGAGAAGGGCACACTGTGGGTTGCCCCTCCTCTCCTTTGAAGCCTCTTGTTAAAATCGACTCTGACAAGCCTGCTTTGAAACTTTTGCCTGTCCTGCCTTCCCTCTGTTACACCCCAGCTAAATAAAATGTAATTGACTCAAATTTAACTCCAAACATTTGACTATCTCTCTCCTGCCTTTCACCCTTCTTGTCTCTCTCTATTATTCACTTTTAGAATGCACCTTCCTCAGGGAAAGGAACTGGCTCTTGCTATTCCTGTTGAATGTACTGAGACAACAGAATAAAATAATAGAGATGCTAGTTGCCTTTGCAACTTTGCTGTCAAACAGTAACATTTTATATCATTATCATTTGCCTAGAAGCCACTATCCTTCACTTTTTTTCCTGTCTTGTGTTTGATAATTCAGGTTTTATAAGCACAACAAAATAACGTAACATATCAGAAAGTTTTAACTATTCCCACATTTAAAGGAGAGGCCACCGGAGAAGAAACATTAGAGAAAAGAAATGGGAGAGATGTCGATGGAGATTCTCAGTCATGGTTATCTCAAAGGTGTTTTTTTTTTTTTTTCCAAAAAGGCAACTGGGCAGGGTGGGATTCAAATTTCTTAACAACCAATTCTGTGGGAATGGCCTAATTTGTGGGTATGGCTTGGTGGTCATGTGACTGGCTGGACATGGCTTGTATGTAAATATTATAAATATTTATGTAAATATTGAATTTTTTTTATAAGAAAAGAGCAATTTTTACAAAAATCAGGCAAAGCAGGCAGGCAGACTGAGTTGCTCACAGAGTCACAGATTCATTCAGAGATCTATCTTTCTGCAATCAGCTGAGTCTGTCATATAAAATTTGCTTGCAAGCAAACTCACAAAATTAACTCACAATACACTATGTATGTAAATATTGAATTTTTAATATAAAAAAGAGCAGTTTTTATCCAAAATCAGGCAAAGCAGGCAGGCAGATTCAGTTTCTCACAAAATTACAGATTCATTCAGAGATCTATGTTTCTGCCATCGGCTACCTGAGTCTGCACTGAATAATAGAAGCTTCAGGCTCAGCTTTGCTTTTAGATTAGCTAGAAAGCAAGAAATCCAATAATTTCCTGATTTCTAGCTAAGCTAAATCTCCTGGCCTAGCAGAACAGCTGATGGTTGGGGGGAAAAAGAAAAGAAAAATAGCAACTTAGCAGGCAAATTTAATGGTGCCCATGCCAAGTAAAGGAGTGTTGGGTGGGGAGGGGAGGGACCAGCCAGTGGCGTGATTTGCTGGTTCTCCAGCAGGTACAATCCCACCACTGGTAAGAGTGCATTTTGCATGTGCATGGAGACCATTTCTGAAAAACCTTAGCTGTGCCCCCCAGACAGCTGACAAGCACTGCGGGCAGGTGCACAGCATTTGAAAATTCTCTTCTTTCCTGCTTTTTTAACCTCAGCTGTGCTGCGCAAAGCAGCTGAGGTTGAAAAAGCAGGAAATAAAGGACATCCAAGAACCTGAGCGGCTGGGCCAAACAGAGCAGCAGACACTGAACCAGTTCATTGTCTGCTGCTCTTCACAGCTGGTTCTATAGAACCAGGCCAAACCAGTAGCATCCCACGCCTGCAACTGGGCTTTCTGGTTTTTCTTTGCTTCTCAGTCCAAGAAGTTTCTTCAGCTCTGACTGGATGATAGGGAATGGAAGGATTTATTCATCTTGCAGGCAGCTATTTATTTGCATTATTTTAGTGAATCTTTAAGGCCACTTTCAAACCAGCAGTATTGAAAGAAGAGAAGAAGTCATCTGTGTCAAAATTGAACAGCCCTGTCTCAACAGAAGGGGAGGGATACGGCATCATCTATCTCCTGTCTATAACACAGTCCTTTTAACAGTTCCAAGAAGCTCCACACTCATTTGCACCACTCAAGTGACCCTGATGACAAAGATAAAGCTCCAGGTGGCCTTAATGACTCACTAAAAGAATGCAAATCACCAGCAAGAAATATAAATCCTTTCATTCCCCACCATTCAGTCAGAGCTGAAGAAGCTTCTTGGCTGAGAAGCAAAACATCTTCAAAGAAAAACAAGAAATTCCAGTTGCCTCTTGAAAAAGCACCTTTGGGACAAGGTGGGAGAGATGTAATTTCATCATGTCCAACCTGTATGCTGATAGCAAAAGATCAGATTTACTTGTAGAAAAATGAAAGGGATGGTGTTCTCCATTTCAAATATTTTCTCAGCCAATTTTGTTATAGAATAGATAACATGCTCTTGGACCAACCACATGCATCCCCTAACCCCATTTTTCAAAAATTTATGTTGCTAAGCAAGACAGTTGCTAAGTGAATTTTACTCCATTTTATGACCTTTCTTGCCACAGTGGTTAAATGAATCACTGCAGTTGTTAGTAACACAATTGTTAAGTGAATTTGGCTTCCCTGCTGACTTGGTTTGTGAGATTGCAAAAGATGATTACATGACTCTAAAACCCTGCAATCATCATATATATGAACTAGTTGCCAAGTGTCCATATTTTGATCACTTGACCATGGGGATTCTGCAGTGGTCATAAGTGTGAAAAATGTTCATAAATCATTTTAATTCAATGGTACTGTAACTTCGAACTGTCATTAAACAAATGGTTGTAAGTTTGAATTTGGTGATAGTTTTCTGTCATTATGAGATGATGAACACATGGAAACTGTAATGTAAATGTTAATAGGCTTGACCTAATTAATTAAAATCCACTCCTCAGAACACCTAACCCCACCCAAATTAATGATGAAATCCTTCCTCTTTGGTTTTGGATTTTACCAGGACATTCATCAAGAGATTATGCAGAACTGCATCTTTAGACTGAATTACTATTGGTTTCCTCAACCCTCTCCTATTTTATATAGTTACAACACCAGTGATCTAAAAAACTTCAAGACTGGTTCTCAAGCAAGCAAGATGAAAAACACCATAATGTAGACCTCCTATGAATCTGCAATTCCAGAAGGCCAGATGAGAAATTGCACCTTGGAATGAAGATTGGATACTCACCTCTTTTCCTGGACATCTATGAATGATCGTGGCCATAGTAAAGGATAAGTGAGATACACTCTTGCTCTCCCCTCTGCCCACATTAGTGATATTTTAGAATAGTTTCTTTGAACCTGATTGTTCTGTATAAATATAGTAGACTCCAAATAACTCATTCTGATTGGTTACTAAAAACTAATGGGGATAGGTTCAAAAGGAACCAATCCTCGAAGCCGCCCAAAGGCAGCAAAATCAAATGAAAGTCATTGGCTACAAGCCAGCAGACAGAAAAGTATAAAAGGGCTGTCGCGGCTTGAGCCAATGTTCCGTTTTTGCAACTGTATTTGAAATAAAGACTTTATTGTTGGAACCTGGTCTACCTCGCGTTTTTCCGGACAGAACACTGGCAACGAAGGTGGGATTGTCCTAAACGCGAGACTGAGCACACAGTGACAGACAAGCCAAACAAAGAGAAATGGCCGGGAACAATGCGCCGCCCGCACCCTTCAACCCCAATGAAGAAGATTGGGAATCGTACGTAGACCATTTCCAGATGTACCTAGAGAGCAATGAGATGGAGGAAATCTCAGATCAGCGAAAAAGAGCTGTTTTCTTGACACACTGTGGGCCCGCGATTTTTAAAATGGCCAAGGCTTTGGCAAAGCCCCGAGATGTCAAACAATTGACGTGGACCGAGCTCCAAAGAACATTAAAGGCCCATTATGCACCGGTGGGGTCAAATCTAATAAAGCGGCACGAGTTTTATCAGAGAGACCAGAAAGAAGGCGAAACCATCGCTGATTTTGTCGCCACCCTACGCCAAATAGGGGGAGCGTGCGAGTTTCTCAACTTAGATCAAGCAATGCGGGATCGAGTGATATTGGGGTTAAGAGACTCAACTATACAGAGCAAGCTACTGAACAAACCCAACATATCAGTAGCCGAAGCTATTGCAGAAGCCTCGGCTGCCGAAGCAGCCAAAAAATCGGCAGATAAGATGAAACAAATGAATGCAAGCAACGATGAAATAAGCCTGGCCAGAGGGAAAAAACAATCTCCCACAACCACTCATTATGAAGAACTCGAGGAGACATCAGAATCCGGGGAGGAAGACGACGAAATCCACCACCTGTATGCTAACAAGAAAGGGCGCGAAAATAGGAATCGGCGGGAATGTGCTGGCTGCGGGGGAAACCATCCCCGAGCCAATTGCAGATTCCTTGATGCCATTTGCAGAGCATGCAAGAAAAGGGAGCATATCGAGAAAGTCTGCAGAAACAAAAAGAATTACAGCCCAAAGAGACGAAACGACTCCCCAGCAAAGCCTGAGCCAAGACTCTCTGAGAGAAAGTGGCAGCGAAACAGCCAAGCCACTAACCGGGAGAAAGCATACCAAACTTTCACTATCGGAAGTGCTCAGACAGAAAGCGGGAAGAAAGTAAAAATAGTTGTAAAAATCGAAGACAGCCCCTGCGAAATGGAAGTTGATTCTGGATCGTTCCTATCCATGGTGTCATGGGACACCCTCAAAAAACTAATTCCAGAAATTAAAATTAAGGAACTCCAGAGACAAAAACTAACCCTCAAAGATTATCAGGGAAACTGAATTCCTGTAATCGGCCTGGGACATTTTCAAGTCGTTTACAGGCAGCATGTCGCAGTACTACCCTTAACGATAGTCGACCAAGATCGACCAAGCCTCCTGGGCATTGAATGGTTCGCACCATTGGGCATCGGGATCACCGGAGTAGACAGGGTGGCCGCAACTGACTGGGAAGAAGACCTGATCCAAGAATTCCAGGACGTCTTCGATGGCTCCCTAGGCAGGTATCGGGGGACCCCCATTTCTTTTAGTCTAGACCCACTGATAACCCCTAAAAGGCTAAAGGCCAGATGGGTTCCTTTTGCTTTAAAAGCAAAAATAGAGGAACAACTAAATAAATTAATAGATCAAGGGGTTTTAGAACCGGTCGACCACACTAGATGGGAAACACCAATTGTGACACCAATTAAGCCAGACGGGTCGGTTCGAATCTGTGGCGACTACAAGGCTACCCTGAACCACGCGCTGCAACAGAGCGCGTACCCGGTGCCAGTTGTGCAACACCTACTGCACTCTCTTGGGGAAGGAAAAGTTTTCGCTAAAGTAGACCTAGCACAAGCGTAC
Source organism: Laticauda colubrina (assembly GCA_015471245.1). NCBI lineage: Eukaryota > Metazoa > Chordata > Lepidosauria > Squamata > Elapidae > Laticauda > Laticauda colubrina. The sequence continues at coordinate 36,814,058 of BLBF01000003.1, read as the reverse complement.
CAACAGCTCCCAGTAGACCCCTTAACGGCGGAAGCACAAACAATAGTGACTCACAAAGGGGCATTCAAATGTAACAGACTCCAATTTGGAGTAAGTGTAGCCCCAGGCGTTTTCCAGAGCTTGTTAAATGGCATAAAAGGGGTCGTGCCATACTTTGACGACGTCCTAATTTCAGCCAAAGATGCAACACAGCTTAAAAAAAGACTCAAAGAAGTCCTAAATAAATTCAGAGAATCTGGCCTTAAAGTAAAGAAAGAAAAGTGCTGCCTAATGACTGATCGCATCGAGTTTTTAGGATATTTAATTGATGGAGAGGGCATACACCCCACCGAAAAAAAGTAAGAGCTATAAAAGATGCACCAGAACCAAGGAATAAAACTGAGCTGCAGGCATTTTTGGGACTGATAAACTTTTATAATGTGTTCCTACCCCAAAAAGCCACAATAGCAGAACCATTGCATCGATTACTGGACAAGAAAACAATTTGGACATGGGGGATTAGAGAAAAAAATAATAATAATAAAAGACTTATTAACATCAAACACCGTTCTTATCCAGTTTAGCAACACACTGCCATTGACGGTGACGTGCGATGCCTCGCCATTCGGAGTTGGTGCAATCCTGAGCCACCAATTGCCTGATGGGAGAGAGGCACCCGTCGCATACTATTCAAAGACCCTGTCCAAAACCGAGCGTAATTACAGTCAGTTGGACAGAGAAGCTCTAGCAATTGTCGCCGGAGTGAAATGCTTCCACGAGTACCTATATGGAAGAACTTTTTAAATTGTAACAGACCACAAACCGCTACTAGGAATTTTGGCGGGAAACAAGCCCACACCAAATATTCTGTCCCCACGAATGACTAGATGGTCAGAGTTCCTAGCAGCCTATTCCTATACTCTGACACATCGCCCACGGAAACAAATTTCCCATGCAGATGCTTTGAGCAGAGCACCATTGCCATCCACAGAGGAAGACCCGGCACCAACGATGACAGTATTGCAGATAGAGACTTGCCCCGATCTACCTATATCTGCAAATGATGTCGCCAGAGCCACCACAAAAGACCCATTGACTGCCCGCGTACTTAACTGGGTAGGTAAAGGCTGGCCGGAAAACCAAAAAACTGAGAACTTTAAACCTTTGCGGACCAGACAAATTGAACTCTCAATCCAAAAAGGTTGTTTATTGTGGGGTGATCGGGTAATTATTCCTAACAAATTACAAGCCAAGGTACTGGGTATGCTTCACGAAGGCCACCCGGGAATAGTTAAAATGAAAAGCCTTGCTAGAAGCTATGTCTGGTGGCCGGGTATAGATAGGGACATCGAATACTGGGTAAACTCGTGCAATAAATGCCAAAGAATCAGGCCGTCCCCGCCAAAAGCACTCATAAGAGACTGGGAAACCCCAAGAGGCCCCTGGTCACGAATCCACATCGATTTTGCGAGTCCTACCAAGGGGCATACGTTCCTGATTGTCGTGGATGAATACTCTAATTGGCTGGAAGTAACAATTATGCAATCAATGACAACAGAAACCGTTATAAAACAACTCGACAAACTATTTGCAAACCATGGCCTACCGGACATCCTAGTGCCCGACAACGGGCCATAATTAACCAGTCTCCAATTCGAGCAATACCTAGGCTCCCTAGGTATAAGGCATGCCCTAACCGCGCCGGCCCACCCGGCTGCAAACGGTAGGGCAAAGAGAATGGTCAGGTTTACCAAAGAGGGTTTAGAAAAAATGGACACTGGGGATGTCCAAAATAAAATAAATTGATTACTCACTCTCCAACATATCACACCCAGTACTACAACCAACAAAACCCCAGCAGTATTACTGATGGGAAGGAAACTAAGTTCGCATCTAGACAGATTGCACCCAAATTTCACACCAGAAGCCCCCCCCCCCCCGACTCCTCCACTCGATTCAGGACCTTTGCAATAGGCAACTTAGTTTATGCAAAAAATTTTACCGGGGACCCATTATGGCTACCCGGACAAATTACACAAATAACAGGCCCCAAATCCTACCGACTAACAGTAGATGATGGCAGGGAATGGAAGCGGCACATAGACCAGCTTCGCTCCCGAAACATAGAACGAAATGCAAACACACAACCACACATAGAAAAACACGATGAAATTCAAACCAAGGAGGGGGGGGGAAATGCGAGAAATAAATAAAGAACCATTTAAATTAAACTCCGAAAACAATAACAGTCAAAAAGAGCAAATAAAAGACTCGCTGTTTGAAGAAAGTTGCGAGAAGAGTCCATCCGAAGGGGCCAGCCAGGCCAGTTCGACCTGCCCGGAGGAAACGGGAGGGAGCGGCAAAACCGCCGGCCTAAGAAACTCAGGCGGCAGTAAAATGGCTGACTCACCCTTCCAGACGGTTCCATGGAGAAGGACTGAAGACACAGCAACCCCATCCGAACCGGTCGAAGTCTCCAACAATAATGAACCGCGCAAGTCCAGTCGAGTCAAGAGAAGCCCCACCTACCTGCGCGACTACGTCACCATGTAGGACTGAACTAAGAGGGGAGGGGTGTTCTGTATAAATATAGTAGACTCCAAATAACTCATTCTGATTGGTTACTAAAAACTAATGGGGATAGGTTCAAAAGGAACCAATCCTTAAAGCTGCCCAAAGGCAGCAAAATCAAATGAAAGTCATTGGCTACAAGCCGGCAGACAGAAAAGTATAAAAGGACTGTCGCGGCTTGAGCCAATGTTCCGTTTTTGCAGCTGTACTTGAAATAAAGACTTTGTTGTTGGAACCCGGTCGACCTCGCGTTTTTCTGGACGGAACACTGATTATTATCTCCCATGATAGATTTCTGTGAATATTAGGGATGAAGCTAGAAGGAATGCACAAACAGATAAAATATTCAAATGCTCCTCTGACTAAAAACAACAGTTCTTTTCTCTGGCATGCAAGTTTTCCAGAGATAGGAATGCAGGGAAATATTCAAGTGTGCAACTGCCCATCTCTGCTTAGAAACAACCCTTTCTCAGGAGAAATGTAACACATATCTTGTTTCTTACTAAGGGAAGAGATCTATTGTTCCAGGGCGTCTCCAATATAAACTCATATTGGACCTCAGTTGTTCATATCAGTGATGGGAGCCAGCACTATCTGCAGAATTGACATCCTCCTTCTGGTCTAGTGAAAAGAGGGACTAGGGGCAATGTGATAGTAGTGTTTCAATATTTGAGGGGCTGTCACAAAGAAAGTGAGGGGGGGTCAACCTGTTTTCCAAAGTATCAGAAGGCAAGATAAGAAACAATGGATGGAAACTAAAGAAGGAGAGAAGCAACCTAGAACTAAGGAGAAATTTCCTAACAGTGAGAACAATTAACCAGTGGCTTGCCTTCAGAAGTTCTGGGCAACCTATCTCTGTAGGCTTTTAGGAAGAGACATTTATCTGGATTGGTATAGGGTCTCCTGCTTGTGCAGGGGGTTGGACTAGAAGACATCCAAGATCCTTTCCAACTCTGTTATTCTATCATTTTGGTGAAGGACTATTTTGCAGAAAGTACCATGTTTTTTTTAAACTGTTAGCTTAATATTATTTCCTCATCTCCATAAAAAGTGTCTTATGAACAATTATCACTCAATGATTTTGCCTTATGGTCAAACAACATTTCTGGAATGAAGAAGCTTGCAAGTCATTCAAGTCACTTTGTTGAAATAGAATGGCTTCAGCCAAGCTAGAAAATTCTGGCTCAGATAACGTGAAAAAAAAGAAGAGGAAAATATTTCTGGCTGCTCAAAAGCCTGGTTCCAGTCTATGAATCTGTCCTCTGTCCTCTGTAAGCACGCCTGCTTTCTCTTGGCATAAAACATCCAATACGGGCTGCTGTTTGATTAAAATAATAAAGCTGAACCAAGGTTGTTTTGTCTACTTTTTCCCTTTCCTCTCTGATCTCCCCACTGAAAAATGCATAGATGGCAACAGATGTTTCAACTTTGTAGCTTGAACTTTTCTCAGCTGTTTAAAGATTTGATGTAAAATTCTTTGAACATCAGTTTCAGAGACAATTCTCTTGGTAACGGTTGCCATGCAGAATTTATTATTAAAGAAGTTTCTAAGAAGTGATGGTGAGTTTTGCAAAATTGTAGTTCATTAATTTGTTTAAATGTGTTTAATGTGATGAGAGAGAAATAGTTTTATCCACAGAGAAGAGCCTCCTTGTCACTTCTCCCTACTGGGGGTTAATCAAGCAGACATATCCAGACTTTTCTATCAGGACCTCTTGGAAAATGTCAAAGATGGCACTTGTTATCAATTAATTTTTTTAAAAAAAGTATTTGTATTACAAATAATTGATATATCAGAATCTACATTTTAATATACTGGAGTCCATTAATTAATCCTAAAAGGTTAATCAAATAAAAGATGCTCTCTTTCAAGTAATTAATATACTATGAAACCTTGTTTGCAATACAGAGCAAACGTGTTTCAGGGAATGTTGATAAAAATCACTAACCTGAATTCACTTTTCTAAACAATTCCCTGAAGGTGGGATGGCAAGAGCTGGGCTTTAAAAAAAAAATCCAAGTGAGTGGCCCTTTGGCATTTGACAGCCCAGATCTTGTGACCCTACGAGAAGGAAACTTTATTTCTTTCATGCTGAAAAGGTTTATGCTCTTATTCTTCAGGGCTCTAGCTTTCTCTGCAGGTTTTGTAACAGGGTCATGAACCATAGCACATAGATACTCTTTTGGTCTCTCAAATTGATGTTCTAGACTCCCCCCCCCCTTTTTTTTTTGTAATTATTTCAATTTTTTAAATTAGTACTGCAAAATCTGGGTACATAATATTATAAAGGGTGGACTCTCTAAAAATGATTCTCAGGTAATGTACATTCTTTTCCAGGTTTAAGATAACTGGGATTTCTCAACAATGCTAGAAGGGAACATAATGATGGAATTAGCAGAAGCTTTAAAAAAACAGAATGTTGGAAAAGCCTCAGGTCCAGATGGATTGACAGTGGAATTTTACAAGACTTTTCAAGAAACATTGAATCTTCACATATTAGAAGTGATGAACAAAGTTATGTCAAATAAGAGAATACCCAAAACATGGTCAGAAGCATATATTACACTTATATCAAAGCAAAAGACCTTGATGTTTTTAGATGCACAAAAAGCCTTTGACAATGTGAGTTGGCAATTCATCTTACTGCAATCGATACAAATGGGCTTTGGGAAAAAAATTATCCAAGCCATTGAAACGATATATCATAAACAAACTTCAAAGGTTATGGTAAATGAAGAATTAACACAATCCATAGATATAAGAAAAGGGACAAGACAAGGTTGTCCACTGTCACCTCTGCTGTTTGTGTTAACATTGGAATTGTTAAATAGGAATATTAGAGATGAAAAAGAAATAAAAGGAATGAAAATTAAAAAGGAAGAGTATAAATTGGAAGCTTTTGCAGATGACCTGGTATTTATATTAGTGGAGCCATTGGAAACAGTACCTAAATACAGGTCACAAATAAGGTTAAGTATTTAGGGATATATATTACACCAAAATGTAGCACACTGAAGGAAGATAACTATCTTGAACTCAAACAGCAGATTGCGACAGATTTGGCAAAATGGGAAAACTTACAATTATCATTGATTGGGAGAATATCTACAATTAAGATGAATGTATTGCCAAGAATTTTATATTTATTTCAGACAATTCCAATTTGACTAGGGAAAGAGTTTTTTGAAGATTTAAATAGAATTGTGCTGAAATATATTTGGCAGGGCAAGAAAGCGAGAATAAAACTTAAACTGTTACAAGATGCAAGAACAAGAGGAAGGTTTGCCTTGCCTAACTGGCATTATATTATCAAGCAACAAATTTGATGTGGGTAAAGGAATGGATAGATAACATTAAGGAACAGTAGTTTATTGATTTTAGAAGGGCATGACTTGTTGTTGGAATGGCATGCCTTCCTCTGGTACAAGGGAACTAAAATGCAGGGGTATTTTAGAAGACATTAAGGGCCTGTCACATAGGCCGATGGATGCAAAATGTATGTAAAAAGGACACAGCGGACGAGAAAATGTTCCATCCATTGTTATCCGCTCTCAAAAGTGCCCCGAATTTGCATAAGCAGAGTGGACAACAACGGAAAGGAACGGACGGGGGGAGGATGTAGCCAGGATGTAAAGCGGATGCTCCACGGAAGCCTAGCGGATAGAAGCGGATGGAAGCAAATGGCACAGCTGCGGGGCTTCCGGGGGAGCACAGCGAAGCGGATGCACAACAGAAGGAACAGATGCAGAGCGGATGCCAAGCGGATGAAGCGGATGCAGAGTGGACGCCTAGCAGATGCCTAGCGGATGCCTAGCAGATGCCTAGTGGATGCCTAGTGGATGCAAAGCATTCACTGCGCATGCGGGGAGGATGCATTGCGTCAGCCCCGTGGATATAAAAGGATGCAGCTCGCAAGCAGGTCACCATTAGGGGAAAGACCTGCTGCCAGACACAGCTCCAGCCAGCCAACAACAATGGGAAAGAAGAGGAAGCCTGTGCCATCTGCTGCCAGTCCTGGCAAGAAGGACAGGACCACCATCCCACCCCCTGGCCCTGACTCTGCTTCTGCTGGGGCTTCTGCTGGCGCTGCTCCTGGTGTGGGGCTTTTGCTGGTGCTTATTCTGCTGGCGCTGCTCCTGGTGCTGGTGCTTCATCTGGTGCTTACTCTGCTGGTGCTGCTCCTGGTGCTGGGGCTTCTGCTGGGTTTTACTCTGTTGGCGCTGCTCCTGGTCCTGCTGGTCCTGCTGGTGCTCCTGGTCCTGCTGGTGCTGCTGGTGCTCCTGGTCCTGCTGGTGCTCCTGGTCCTGTTGGTCCTGCTGGTCCTGCTGGTCCTGCTGGTCCTTCTGGTGCTTACTTTGCTGCTGCTGATCCTGGTCCTGCTGGTGCTGCTGGTGCTTACTCTGCTGCTGCTGATTCTGGTGCTGCTGGTGCTGCTGGTGCTGCTGGTCCTGCTTTTGCTGCTACTGTTGTTGTTGCTGGTGCTGCTGCTGGTGGTGTCATGGAGCAGCCCCTAGAACCTCAAAGCCCCTCTGATGAGAGCCCAGATGGCCCTGCCAGAGGGAGGAAGAGGCATACGTGAGAACGGGAGAGGAGGCAATACTCCATCGAAGAGGAACATGAGGATGAGGTGCTCGAATGGCTGAGGGAGAATGAGTATCTATGGCGGAAGGGACACAGGCTCTAACGAGACACCAAAAGGAAGCAGGTTGCTTGGAGAGAGGAGGCGGAGAGCCTGGGCTACACTTCAGAGGTGCTACTCAGCTGGTGGAAGCACATGCACACCTGGTAAGGGAAGCTGCACCTCAGGAAATCTGGCCAGGCCACAGTCAAGCTGATGGACCAAGACACCTACGTGATAGCCAAGTGCAGCTTCTTGGAGGGTGAGATCCACCACCAAGGAGCAGCCCCTCTGACAGCCCTCTCTCTCAGGCAGCCCACCGAGAGCCAGTCCTCCTCTAGCCAAGAGTCAGCTCCTGTGTCCAGGCAGGTATCTGTGGAGCGTCCCACGACAGAGACTCCCCTGACAGCTACAATCCCCATGGCGGAGTATGTGGAGGACCCCCTGATGCAGTGGGAGCAAGTAGAGGGCACTGACACCAGAGACCAACCCACATCCACCCCCAGCTCCACCTCCACAGAAAGCAGGCAGAGAGCCAGACCGGAGAGGCAGAGCCACACTGTCCTGCTGGAGATCAGGGACACCATCAAAAGCAGCGTAGATCTCCTCTCTCAGCTGGTACACACAGACATCCCATCCTCCAACCGCAAGCCCTTCCTCACCTACGTCAACCAGACCCTCCTGGACATGTCCGAATCACAGTACCAGGTGATCAAGGACAGGATCACCGGTCTTCTTAACAACCCTCCAGACCCAGCTGAACCTGCTCCCACCCAGTCCAGGTCTGCTCCTCCACCCCAAGTGATGTCACTGCCCTTCCAAGGCTTTCCACAGCCCCTCACCTACCAAGGCTATGGCTACTAGGAGCTCCAGCAGAACAGGCAGCCCTTCCCAGTGCACATCGTACGCCACCGGTGCCACCGATGCCACTGATGCCACCGATGCCACTGATGCCACAGATGCCACCCACAGCACAGATTCCACCCATGCCACAGATGCCACAGATGCCACAGATGCTACCCATGCCTCACCTCGCTCACATGCAGACCAGACATCCCCACTACACTCCTCCTTCCTCCACCCCACAGCCAAGCCCGGCCTCAGAACATCTGTCATCGGTCTTGGGACTGACACCCCATGTCCTGGAGGAAGGGGCTCTCAACATCACAGGACTGAGCCAGCTCTCTGAGAGCTTCCTCCATACACCATCCCCTGTTGTCCTCTCAGGGCCAGGCACCCCAATGACGCCTCAGACCAGCACTCCAGCAGCAGCCACCTCCACAGCACCTGGACCCTTCACCCCTGAGACTATGGGCATGCCTCAGAGTGACTGAGAAGAGTGCCAGAGATTGGGTTGCTACCTGATGACTTTATCTTTGCTTGGGACACTTGGGTCATTTTCTTTTACAGTTTGTTATTAAGAAAGATTATCTTTGCTTCACACACTTGCTTCAGTTCTTTTAGTCAATAAAGTCTTGGTGGAAACTTTTAGAAATGGTTTAAGCCTTTTCATGCTTGTGGGATGGATTAAGATAGCAGTGGGATGTGCAGGGATACCTTTGGGATGGGTAATAGCTGTGGGATAGATAAGCCTCCAGTGCAAGCATAGTGGGACTGTATGGTCCACCCTCCCAGGTGCCACACCTTTGGCCCTTTATTATCAATAACAATGTAATCATTGATCCACACATTTCAACATAAACACAACTCTTTATTAAATGCCCTGTTCATTGTAGGGCCACTCAACATACATGGCCCAATCTCATCTGTGTGATGAGACAGGCTGAAGGAAGCATCCATTAAGCATCTATCATCCTGTCTTGCCACTCCACTGTTCCAGCTGGGGAGTTGCACCAGTGTTTCAGGAGGTTGCGCTGCTTCTTCCCTTCGCGTGAAGCTCTGTTGGGGCCTGGCAAATCCACAGTATCTATCAGGTTTCGCCCTTGCCTCCATTCACCAGGCTCCATGTCCCCATTGCCTTGTTGGAGGTCCACGAGCCTGTTCTGCAACACTGGTAGCAGGTGTGCATGAGATTATGCAGGATGCAGCAAGCTTCCACAATCCTCCTCACAGTCTGTGGGTGATGCTGCATGGTGGTGAGAAGTACCTGGAACCTGTTGGCCAGGATGCCAAAGGCATTCTCCACCACCCACCTTGCCCTGGACAGCCTGTAGTTGAAGATCCTCTCCTCACGGGTGAGGCATCTGGAGGTGTAGGGCTTCATGAGGTAGGTTTTGAGGGAGAAGGCGTCATCCCCCACGATGAAGTAGGGCACATCTTGTGTGTCGTTGGGTAGGGGGTCTGGATCTGGGAAGCCCATGATGAGGTTGCATTCCAGCCCCTCCTTGAGGTCACTGGCATTGTATACCTGGGCATCTGAAGATGACCAGTTGCCTGAAGCATCGATGTACATGAAATTGTTGTCAGCATCGACCATGGCGAAGAGGATGATGCTGAAGAAGCCCTTGGAGTTGTGATAAGTGGACCCTGACTTGGCTGGAGTTTTGCAGGCCACGTGCTTGCCATCTATGGCTCCAACGGTGTGTGGGAAGTTCCACCTCTGATACCACTGCTCTGCAACTTTCTTCCATCTTTCTTCAGTGGAGGGGCACTGGAGGAGCTCCTCCAGGTATTCTTCAATGATGCCCTGCACCACCTCTCTGATCACAATGCTGATGGTGTTGTGTGGCACCCTCCAGCCGTACTGCATGCTCCTGTACGTGGTCCCGGAGGCCAGGTGGCGCAGAGTGAGTGCCACCTTGAGCCCAGGGTCCAGGCTGGGCTGGAAGTTGGTGCTCTGCTTGGTCAACCTGGGTCTCTGCCACTCCACAACTTTGTCAAACATGGCTGGCGGCATCCTCATGAAGTTCTGGAATGCATGAGTGTCTTCGTTCCTCAGCTCCACCATCAGCTTGTTATACAGTCCATACTCTGTTCTTCTTGCGATCCATCTTCAGACCCAGACACTTCTTGGCTGCCTCCTTTTCTTCATGTAGAACAGGTGAAAGAGCCTGTAGATGGCTTCGCTCTGTTGTAGAACAATGGTGGCTACCAAAAGGAGTGTGTGATGAACCATGGTGGAGATGACTGGATGCTGTGGAAGAGCAAGAGCAAGATGAAGTCTGAAGAGGTCTGCACCGCAGGGCTGCTGGACTGAAAATGAGATCCAGGTGAGTTCCTCCCCCTTTTTATAGGAAATATAGGTTTTCCACTAGGTGTCCTTTTGCATCCTCTAGACATCCTGTCCACATCCTAAATATCCGAGATACATCCCCTATGCAAACGTTTTTTCCGTTTTAATGCTTTGTATGCGAGCTGCATCCGCTTTCATCCTTTCTACGTCCATGCTACTAACGCTGCATGTCCATTCCACATCTGTTTTGCTTTCTCCCCGTGTCTATTTTCTGCTGGAGCGGATGTGAGTTGCGCGGATGCGCAGCGGATGCCTAGCGGATATAGTGGACGCGTAACGGATGATGACAGACGTCTAATAGATGTTCCCCGTATGTGTAGCAGATGTCTAACGGACGCGTTGGATACATTTTCTGCTCAAAAAGTTTTGTGCATCTCAAAACTTTTTGAGCAGATAAAATGTCAGTAGACGGATGCTGGACGGATAGAGAGGATGAAAAACGGACGCGGTGAGTACAGAACGGAAGCATCGCGTTAACCAATGGATGGCAAGTGTTTCTCTCCATTTTACATCATCTTTGCATCCGTTGGTGCTGTGTGACAGGGTCTTTACATTAGAGAGGCATTGTTTTTGAACTGGGAGAAGAAAAAAAGACAATATTACTTAAAAATTCCATTATGGATATCTACTGTTGAAGCTTTTTCTTATCCAGTAATATACAAAAAGGAACAAACAGTTAGATATGGTGAGATATTGAATGAAAGGGTGAACTTAAATCTATGCAAGCATTGGAAGAACAAGGTGTAAAAATGAATTGGTTTTCATATTTACAAATACAATCTAGATTTGATAAAGATTTTAAAACAGAAGGTATTTATGATAAGTTGACTGATTTAGATAAAATTCTGATGGGTACTGATGAAAAGATAATTAAAAAACTTGATGGACATTTGTTAGAATTTAAGTTGGAGGAAGAACAAGTGAAACAAACGATGATTGCTTGGTGGAAAAATTTTGCATATGGGATTGATTTAGAAAAATGGCAAAAATTGTGGTCTCAAAATTATAAAATGACAATGTCACCTGCATATAAAGCAAATTTGTATAAGATGTTTTTCAGGTGGCACTTACCCCAACGTGAATTGCAAGAATGTTTAAGAACAAATCGGATAAATACTGGAGTTGTCATCAGATACCTGGTTCACATTACCATATGTGGTGGACATGCTCGGATGGAAAAAAATATTGGACTAAAATCCACACATGGTTGGAAAAAAATGATAAAACAACACATAGTCTTTAAACCAGAGATTTATTGGGAATTATACTGGAAATGTACAATAAAGAGCTGAAATATTTGATTGGAAATGTTTTAACAGTGGCTAGAATTGTATTTGCTAAGAATTGGAAAAATGAAAAAATACCTACGCAGGAGGAAGTTATTAAGTTATTAAGAAAATTATAGACTGTGCTGAAATGAGTAAATTGACATTTGAAATTAGAGAGCAAGAAGATAAGGAATTTTATATGATATAGGATTTGTTTTATCAATGATTGTATAAAAAGGCATGGTAATGGAATAGATTAGATAATTTTGTAATAGAAGTTTAATAGATTGATATAAAATACAATATAGACATATATAACCATTGGATGGAATACAATATAAATTTTAAAATTTGGAATATCTTGTATAAAATGATGGAATAAATAGTTTAGTCATGGATGATTAATAACTGATAAATATATAAGCATGTTACTTTGACAATGTGAAAAATTATATAAACTGTGAGTAATGACAATGAAAGGATTGCACAAAAGATTTGTAACCAACTGACACACTGTATGTATATAAAATGGAAGATGGTTTTATGTTTTTATGTTTTGTTTGTATATGTTTGTCTTAAAAAATAAAAAAAAATATTAAAAAAAATATAATTGGGATTTCTCCAAAGTTGAATGTCCAACCAATTGACAAATTCAATTTTGTTTTAATCAAAGGACTAATGTTGATAGCCCACTCAGATTTTCCATTTATGGAGGGCAACAGCAGAAGCACAATAGAAGTGCTCTTTCTTGTATATAGGATGTATCTGGTCAGAAGAAATAAGGCTGTAGAGCAAAGGGTTAATGAAAATGTAGGCATATCAAAGAAGGACTCAGATGATTCCATGAGTATCTTAATTAGACTATAGAAGAATACCAAAAGTGTACCAAAGGAAAACATGTAATCTTTACCAAGCATCTTTCCAAGAAACAAGGTCTTCTGAAAACACTTCCAAGTAAATAAAAATAGTTTTTCAGCTTTAGCTGGCAATGTAATAGCCAATCTGCATCATTAAACGAAACATATTTGGGAGTTAAAAATGATGCATTGAAGACAAACAAATTTTAAGTACTGGGAGATATCCATTTTGCTCAAACCATAATCAATGTCTTTAAAAGGACACTATGTTTGCTTACTTTCTTTTCTAACCATGTTTGGAAATTGTTTGTTAACTACTGTTCAACTGTTAATAACCTTTGAATTGACAAGTCTGAAAACAATGAGTAATCCTTAATGAAAGAACAATTTAACTACAAGTTTAAGAGTTTTTTAAAATGAAATAAATAGCAAAAAACTAATTTAAAGACTTTGAAATAAGATTTTGGAATTAATTATAAGTATCCTTCCTGTGGGAAAGTTGACTTGTTTTGAATATAAAAGAGATAAACAATTTCAAAAAATGGACATTAGAGGAAACTACAAAATTTAATTAAAGGAGAAGAATACATAAACCTGATTATCAGCTATGGAATGACATAAAATATTAATAACACTGGAAATGTTGAAGGATACTTTTGAAAAATGGAATCAGAACTTAATATTAACAATATCAATATCCATGCTTCTTGTGGATGGACTATATCTGAAATATATTTTGAAAGAAATGGCAGAAGACATACAAATAAAGATTGTGTTTTTATTTGACAAGAGACAGAATTAACAATGAAGGGCTACAAGAAGACCTGGGAAAATATCTTTCATCAGAGGTCAAAAGGAATTGGCTGATGTTTTAAAAATCAAAGGGGAATTAAAAATAATAAACCAAAAGAGTGACCTGGATAGTTATTTTATACTGGATTTATAAAAGAGTTTTATTAAAGCATGGATCAATCTGTAAGAAGGGGTAAAAAATAAAATAAGAAGAAATCAAGTTCTATGACATTACTTCAATGAACTCAAGATTAAGATTGTTAGAGATAAAAGGAAGGAATATAAAGTTGACTTATTTGGTCTGATTTGACTGAAATGACAATGCTTTAGGAATTTGTTTATAGATCAGCTGTGACATGGGATAAAGAGATCATTGGTTGTAAAAAATTACTAAAATTGTTTATACTTGTGATGAATTTTTTCATATATATTCTTTTTCTTAACTATATTTGCTTTCTTCTTTCTTTCTTTCTTTCTTTCTTTCTTTCTTTCTTTCTTTCTTTC
>BLBF01000003.1:36784286-36800265 GCA_015471245.1 Laticauda colubrina | reverse complement strand
TTCTTTCTTTCTTTCTTTCTTTCTTTCTTTCTTTCTTTCTTTCTTTCTTTCCTTCCTTCCTTCCTTCCTTCCTTCCTTCCTTCCTTCTTTCTTTCTCTTCCTTTCCTTTCCATTTTCCTTCCCTTTTTCCTCTTTCCTTCCCTTTCCTTTCCTCTTTCCTTTGCCCTGTCTTGTCTTTTTTTTCTTTCTTTTAATTTGTATTAGTTTTTACTATTTTACTATTCTGATTATAATCTTTAATTTAAAAAAATCATTGTAAAAAGAGTGCCAAAGTTATAAGGGGCTGTATGTACATGAAACACTGGTTCCTTGTCCTATCTTTTTCAGTCCCATTGCAAGTCATTTGCAATGTGCCATTAGCAACAAAAGCAAAAGCAGTAATAACCAAGCCATGAGAGACTGTGCTGTACTTTCATCATCCACATTGATGGTTTAAGAGAGAAGTTGGCTTGATAAATATTCCAATAGGAGAACACCAGGGAATAGAAGACTGTAGGCTATGTTGGAAAGTTGAACAATTTTGTGGAAGAAAGGTGATAACAAGCCATTTCTGCAGTTTCTTTCCACACAGAAAACTACATATTTAAATTTATGTGGTCATCAAAAGCCAAGTTCAATTCAAAGGTGTTATCTTTCTAATGAAGATCTAATTAACCCCCATGACTATAATATAGAATTGCTGCATATATTCACCTCATAACAGGATTCCATTTTTCCAGATGTAGTTTTACCAGTAAATGTTATAAATTATGACAGGATATTTCTGCCCTATTTTTTCATTTGGCCTTTACCTAGGAGAGAGTATTTGCACAAACTTGTCACCACACAAGGGTCAATGCCAAGTATGGGTTTGAACCTGAATCTCGATAGTCCTGATCAGTGGTGGGATTCAAAAATTTTTTACTACTGGCTCTGTGGGCCTGGCTTGGTGGGCTTGGCTTGGCTTGGTGGGCATGGCAGTGGAAGGATATTGTGAAATCTCCATTCCCTTTCCACTCTTGGGGGAAGGTTACTGCAAAATCCCACTCCCTCCCCATGCCACTAACCTGCTTTCCAGCTCCATTCTCCTGTGCAGAAAAACAAAAGATGACCCAGCCAAGCTGGGATTCAGGAGGCAGAGAATAGATGGAGGCAAGCCCAGTCAGAGGTGGTATTTGCCGGTTCTCTGAACTACTCAAAATTTCTGCTACCAGTTTTCCAGACTAGTCAGTACCTGCTGAACACTCCCTCTGGTCCTGATGCAAACTCACACAGCTACACCAGTATGTTTCCGTTTAGAATGCATTGAAAATATGGAAGTCAGCTCAACCCACCTTTTTGGATTTGACTTTTTAACCAAATGCTGGCTTTTGCAACAATTAATTCATAATTCCCACAGGACAGTAAATAATAGTGTCCCTTTCCAGTCATTAAGCTTCAATTCATCTTTTCCTGTCACTTTTGTCCTCTCTCCACTGTGGACACAATTCATACATGGATACATACATTAACCACATCTGATACCTCAACAGAGAAAATTATGGTTTCACAACTGTGACTGAATTTCATGTATGATGAGGCACAGGAGAAGCATCTTGGGAGTCTAATCTAAACAAACAGATTGAGGTCAGAGAGTCAAACAGTTATAGAAGGGAGAGAGGAATGAAAGAGAAAGAAAAGCTGAAAGAGAAGATGATAAGTCCCTTAGAGGTTTTTCTGCTCCTTTTTTTTTTTTTACTGGATACCAATTTAGGCATGGGGGTTGGGCCCACCACCAACTACACACAAAAGCAGCCAAAAACTCCAAGCATTAGCTTCAGTGAAAGACCCAAAATGACAGCATTTAAAATATTCAGAGCAACACATCATGGTTGCTATTTTCTTGCCTTCACGAACATTTGCTTTTTTTCAGGTTTCACATTCACAAACCAAGCAGTAACTGCCAGTAAAGGATGTTGTCAAAGATATATTATTGATAGTGGTCAGGAGGGGAAAACACTATTAAATATAAGTTGAAGATTTGATATCTAGGCTTTATTCTCACTATCCAAAGAAATAGTTTTTTTCAATTTCAACATGGGCATTAAACCTTGAACCTCCACCGCAGTCGTATCTGTACAAATATCCAGAAGAAGCAAGTATATGCTAATTTGTTTTCTCAACTTACCAGTGCTTGTTTGGGCAATCTCAGGAGAGTCAACATGACCTCAGCCTCGAGCTCAAAGAAGGCCTCGAATCACACCTTTGCTATTGATTTAAGTTAAAAAGAGTCAACTTCTGTGTGAATTTTTTGGGGGAGGTGGGAAAATGGCGTGTTACCTTTGGCTTTCCTCATTTTAAATTTTTTATTAGGACTAGAGGCTCCAAGTAATGGAAGAGGTTTAGGGCTTATTTGAATCTCAAACAGAACTTAATTCAGGGATTTTTCAGAAATACTGTACCCTTGCATGAATACTTAATAATGGAAGCAAACTCCTGGTATTCCTTGAGTGATGGTGGCCTTCTAAACACAATATTACCACCTTATTTAATAATTACCAGCTGTATGCCAGCTGCAGACCTTTTCCACACTACATCTATCTTCACTTTAAAAAAATAAATAAAATAAAGTTTATTTAAGTTTCATATATTTAAACCATTTAAAAAGAAACAAACAAACTTATAAACAAATATGTATACAGCAAACACAGCAAACTCCAAGACCAATAAGCACAGACCAAGACTCCCAACCAATCAGGATGAAGAAAAAACCATTCTGGCACAGCGTAGGCTAGCACCAAATTTAAAACAGAAACAACTGTAAAAGTCTGATTCACAGACGAACACAATACAGAAGCCTGATGATGGCAGATGAGATTCTGCTGAAACGTTGCTACAACTTTAAAAGCACAACTATAATGACGTGGGAAAATACTCAAACAAAGCTAAATACCATAAATATATATACATATGTACATTTTGCAGCAGGTATTGAGCATTGGTTACATTTTTCTTTTCTTTTTTTCTTTTACCCCATAACATTGATGTGATCTACCTTGTTACAATACCTTCCTTGTTCTTTTAATGTTTTAATTTCACAGAATACTTTATGATTAAACACATGTCATTCATAGTTTCATAAGTTATTCAGCTGTCAAATGTTGCTTTTTCTTAAACCATTCGTACCAACAGTTCCAAACTTTGTAGTATTCACTATCTTTGTTGTTTTTTTTAGTAATTTGGTTAGGCTGTCCATCACTGGACACTCATGAATTTTTTTAATGACCATCTCCTCTGAAGGGACAATAGACAATTTCCAATTTTGAGTATGACTTATTCTTGCTGCCGTTATAATGTGCAGGATTAAATATTGATTTTTTTTTCCTATATCTGAGTCTATCATACCCAGCAAAAAGGTTTCGGGTTCAAGTTTTACTTCTTGTTTAGTTATATTTAGAATCCAATCATCAGCAAATGCTTGAAGTTTGTACTCTTCTTTTTTTAACTTTTAACCCCCTGATCTCTTGATTTTGTCGGATTTGTACCAGTGGTATCTCTTCTGCTAATATATAAAGTAGGGGAGCTAAGGGGCATCCTTTTCTTACACCCTTATTTATCCTTATATTATCTGTATTTTCCCCATTTATTAATATTTTTGCAGTTTTACAAGAACATATTGTTTTAATGAATCCTAAAAAAAATTCACCAAATTTCATGCCTGTGAATTGTTTAATAAGAAAATTCCAATTGGGAGAAGGCGGAGCCTCGTCTCGGTGCTACAGCAGCGATCTCGGGCTCTGAGATCGCAGCTGATATTTTCACCCCTGGTCGGTCCTAACGGACCTAAACCGTCCCGTAGAGACGGGGATTGTGAAGGGCACAGTCCCAGGATCCCAGAGATATCGCAAAATCTCTGGTTTGATCCGGGAGAAGCCCTTTTGCTGGCGGTGGAAAGGCAGCCTCCAAAGCTGCTGAAGTCGGGACAGCTCCGAAAAGAAAGAGGCTGGAGAGAGGGTGTGTCGGCTGGGTGAGAAACTTCCTTTTGTATTGCAAATTGGCTGAGACCTGAAAGGATATCCTGAACAAAGAAGAAACCTTTATTTTTCTTTGACTGGAATCTCCTTGAGCGGCGTTTTTTAAAGTGATGTCAAATTGAGGCTTGGATTCTTTCCTTACTATTTTTTTCTCTGAGGAATTTAATGTGATTTTGTAGCTAATCAGATTGAATTTTTTCTTATATATACTTTTATGCTTCTTTTGATTTTTTAATTTTCTTTAGGATAGAGGCCCCCTTTGTTTTTGTTTTTTTCCCTCTGAGTTTTGTATACATTACTTTTCTTTCTGGCTGAGGGGGGAAAAAAGTATTAAGAGACTGTGCAACACTGCCAACTAGAGGCTTGAAAATATTTTATTTGAACTGGGGAGAAATGTATAAACACTCCTTCTCAAGGACATTTTAATGTGATAAGATGGAGGGAGAGCACAGAAAAATATTATTACAGGTGTTTTCCTGGACTCTTATCAATGTTTTAACACTTGAGGCTTGGCTTTGAAGCTGCTGGAGAAGAGAGTCATAATAAGAGCCTTGGATAAATAAACAAAGTGCAGTGTGCAGTCCATATATATATATATATATATATACACTTGTGAAATCTCTACTCGCCAGCCTTTTTGTATATTTCAATTCTAGTAATATTTTTATTATTTTTTATTTATTTTATCCTTTTTCTTCTTTGGCTTTGGGCCATTTTTATTATTGGATTTTTCCATTTTGGATCATAATTGGCTACTCTATCAGATGGACTGAAGGTTTAAAAGAATTTGAAGTTTTTTGAAGCATTAAAGTGGAAAAAAGGGGAAAAAAAAAAGAAGAAAGTGTGAAATGAAATAGACTGTGTGTATTTGGATTGTTTGGTGACTTTGGGACTTCTGGAAACTCTTATCTGAATGATTAAAATCATTTGGATTTTACAATGGCATTACTTATGGATGAACTGAAAATGGAATTTATAAAATATAAACAAGAGAAACAAGAAGGGAAGGATTCTTTTGGCTCTATTTTTAATTTTTTAGAAATGACAATTTCTACATATGAGAAATTACAAGAACAAGAAGATTGGGATGAAGAAGAAACCATCCTTAATGAACAAGCAACTTTATTTGGGGAAGAAAGGGGAAAGAAGAGAAAGAGAATGGAGAATTTAAGACTTAAAAAAACAACCAAAAAAGGGAAAAACAAGGTGAAAAGTGGACACAACATCAGAAAGCAACAGAAAAGAGGAATACACAAAAAGGTGGAGATTAAGAGACAAGGGGGTAAAAAGGGTAGAGTGGAGAAGCAAGGGAGGAAAGAAGGGAAGAGAAGTTACAAAGGTTTGAAACAAGATGTAGAGAAACAGAATTTATTTAGAGATAATGGGTAAACATATAACTGAAAAAGAGATTCTGCAAAGATACATAAGATTGTGTTGTTGTATTTGTATTTGAAATAATGTTAGAAAATTGGAATAATATATGATTATAAAATGGGACAAAATATTTAATGTAATTTAGCGAAATTTTTTCTTTTTAAATAAAAATAAATGAAATCAAACATGAGAGAATTGAATTAAAGAAAAATGGGAACATTGTTATTGTTTAATATTTTAAAATATAAGTGAAATAGGGGGAAGTAATTAAGTAAAATCTATAAGTGTTCCCATAGAAGCATGATACTTATTTAGAAAGGATTGTGTAAAATGTTTAAGACTTAAATGAATATTAATTTGAATGATATAATTTTAATTGCTATGGATTGTTGTTTTAATTATATTATATTTTTTAAATATAGTTTCAAAATATTGAGTTTATCTTTAGAATGTACTACGCAGAATCCGAATGAAAATTATGTGTCACGTTAAGCTTTAAAACTAGGGGAGGGATAAGTATGACTCCAATCAGTCATTACAGAAGAAACTTTGTGTTAATGAGAAAAGATAAATAGCTAGTTGAAATAGAACAGACAAAGGATATAAGTATAATGATTTAAATTGAGATGAAATAAATATAATAGAATTAAGAGAGTGAAAAGAGAGGAGAAGCTATACAGAAAATGCAAAATAATAAATAAGAAATGGAATGTTATTTAAAAGTAAGCATGAACTTGAATTTATCTCTGTACAAAAAGATGTAACTCGGGATCAAACTGCCGTCCAAAAAGATATTTTATGTTTTTTATGTTTTGTGTTTGTTTGTATATGTTTGTTTGTTAAAAATTAATAAAATTCTTAAAAAAAAAAAAGAAAGAAAATTCCAATTCAAATTGTCAAAAGCCTTCTGAGTGTCTAAAAACATCAGTGCCATTGTTTTAACTGTGTGTATCTCACAGAATTCTAAAACGTCCATAATTATTCTCGTATTTGTCTTCATTTGTCTATATGGCAGAAGCCCATTCTGGTCAGTATGAATAATCCTACTTAATATTTTCTTTAATCTTTCCACCAATATTGTGGTTTAAAAGTGATATTGGCCTGTAATTTTGATTTTTTTGTGGGTCTGATTGCTCTTTGTGAATAAGGGTTATATATGCTTTGGTCCATGATATTGGTATATTAGCACTATCCAAGGCTTCATTATATAAGTCTGTCAACTCCTCCAATAACTCTTGAAACTCCTTATAGAATTCAGATGGAATTCCATCCGGACCGGGGGTTTTATTTAGTTTTTGGGCTAAATTTCTAATTTCTTCTGTGGATATTTTATTATTTAAAATGCATTTCTCTTCATCCATAATTTCCAGTAAATTTTTTTCCTTCAAATATTGATTAATAAGTTCTTCTGGTACTTCTTTATTGTATAGATTTTTAAAAAAGTCCTTGGCAATATCTTTCTTTTCCTTAGCCTGAGTACATATTTTCCCTTCTTGGTCTTGGAGAGCTACAATCGTTCTTTTTCCTTGTTCTTTTTTTATTTTATGGGCTAACCATCTCTTTATTTTATGGGCTTTTTTGCATTTTCAAAATAATTTTGTTTTACTAATTTAACTTCTCAGGCCAGGTCTTCCTGCATACTTAAATTATGTTATGTTTTACCAAATCTATTTCTTTACTAGTATTTTGATTATTTGGATCAATTTGTCTACTTCTAAATCTTTAAGTTTCTCTCTCCACACATTTTGTTGTTGTCTTTTTTCTTTTTTCTTTATTCTTTTTAATACTATAGTCAATAGTTAAACCTCTCACGTAAGCTTTTGTTGTATCCCAGAGGTTTGGGAGGGACGTATGCTCTCTCTTATTTATTTCAAGAAATATTTTCAATTCTTTTCTCACCATTTCAATATATTCGTTATCTTTTAGTATACTATTATTAAATGTCCATCTTCCAATCATTCTCTTTCCTTTCCATTTAATTTGAATAGGGTTATGATCAGCTCATACGTTGGCAAGATCTCTATATTTTCAGTGTTTTCTATTAAGCCTGGGTCCATCCATGTCTGATCTATTCTAGACCAAGAGTGATGGGAATTGGAAAAGAAAGTATATTGCTTTTTTGTTGGATATAGTTCTCTTCACACATCCTTCAAATTTAATTCCCTCACCATGTTATTAAAAGAAGATAGGAATAGTCTCCTTTTATTTTTATTTATTTGTATTTTTTGGAGCTTTTATAGACTTTGTCCTTGTCTGAAACAGCATTTAAATCTCCTACAATACATACACTTGTATATTCAGTTTCTACTATCTTGTGATGGAGTTTATTATAGAATTCTTTTTGATTTACATTTGTGGCATATACTGTAACTAACAAAATCTTTTTCTGATTTAATATTATTTCTATCAATAACATTCTCCCTTCATCATCCTTGTATACTTGTTTGTGTTGCAGCCAATCTTTTATATATGCTACGATACCCCTTTTTCTTTGATTTGAAAGAGCCCAATACATTTTTCCCAAATTGGTATCCTTTAGGAGGTCTGTCTGTTTATCTATGATGTGTACTTCTTGTATACAAGTTATGTCTGCATTTTGTTTTTTAAGTTTTTCAAATGACTGATTTCTTTTTAATGTTGATTGATATTAACTGAAATAGGATGATTTCTCTGTTTGTGTTACTGTCTGTGTAGAGCATTTTTTGTTTCTTTCCTTGTTCTGAGTTCTCTTGTACTTGGTCTGTTGTCCTCATCTTCTCCAAGTTTCTGAGATTCTGACTGTGGTGCAAGTTCTTTCTCTTTGGAGAGTTGTTCTTCCTGACTTCTTGTATTTAAATCTTCTCCACTTTCACGTTCTTCCTCAGGTCCCAGATATTGTTCGCGAAATTGATGTGCTTTCTCTATTGTATTGATTTCCTGTTTGTCTTTCTGTAGGGCTGTTGGTATCAAATTTACCATTATTTTACATAGATCTTCCTTTTTTATTTTTAACAACATTCTGGAATCTCAAATAAAATGATGCTTTTTCTAATTCTATATGCACCACGGAATCCTGAAGTTCACAATATAAGACTTTCCAATTTTGTTCCAATTCCTCTAATCTCTTTTCCATTACCTCAGTTCTTGCCTCTACTGTGTTTAATTTTTGTTCATTTTTTTGTCATTGTCTCCTGCATCTTTCCGATTTTACTATCCAAATTTTGTATCTCGTTCTTCTCGTTCTTCCTATTTCCGTTTCCATTTCTAATTTCATGCCTTCGTGATTCCTCGCTATCAGGTCATGGGTTTTTACCATCATTTCCTGCATCATAGCAAGTGTTGACTGTACTGCCTGCAAACTTTGGGCGGAACTTGTCTTTTCCGCTAGTAATATTGCATCAATCAATCTCTGTCCCAGAGGTGAAGATGTCACTGTTGTAGGTTTCTTCCCTGATTTTTAGATTTGTAGTTATTGTTGCCATTTTAACTATTTGTAGAAGCTCTCTCCAATCAACCATCAACTATCCCTAGTAAAGTTATATTGTCTTCTTTAAATACAACATACGTATTAATATATATATTGTTAAATAAGAGTTTTCTATTATACATAGTCCCAGACAGATCTTATTTCTATTTCTTAAATGGTCAAATATTCTAAGGTTTAGACAGTTAAATATTAATTCAATATATATATAGTTAATCCACTATAAATACAATTAAGTAGATACCAGTATGCTTAACCAGAAAACACCAGACCTATATAATCACGTAATTATTGTAAATAGTTAAAGCACCCAGCTCATTGATATATTTAAATATATGAATTTATCTATTTCCTTAAGATTATATATTTAATTGAAGTAAATCTAATTTCTTTTTCCCCCCTAGATTTCTTATATAGTATTTTAAAACAAAACTTGATTGAACAATAAAATAAGAACGATAAGATAAAAATAATATTATATAATTATTCTTTGACCATCTAATTCATATGCTTATAGAATCACTTTCCAACAATTATTCAATTAATCCAAAAAGTTCAATCAGTATTAAGCAATATTCTGTATACAAATTTGTAATATATTTACCTCTATCAAATTAGTTTTTTACCAATGTCACTTAAATAGGTTTGTATCTTACCAATATCTATTAAATCAGATCCAGTTTTTTTGTTAACTTTCTTACAATAACTCTTAATTCAAAATGTCCTCATTCCAAGTTGCACAGTCACTTTCTCTATTTAGTTTCTTCTTTCTGTTTGTGTATTTTCTTCTTATTCTTTTGTTCTTTTACTCCCACGCAGTCACAGTTCCACTTATAAACCTTAAATAGATCTTTCTTATCTATCCTCACTTTTACATGTAACATTTCTTGATTCACAAACTTTTATTGGACCATCGTCCCCATCAGGTATGATAAAGACTTTCCCAAAGTGCAATTCCTTGTTTTAAAAATAGTTAATAATTGTTTAATTTTTATTAAATGGTATGTTCCAGGCAGAGGGCTCTTCTACCCTGTAATATAAAAAGTGTTGCCTCTGAGGTTTATGCAAGTCTATGTATCCTTCCCCATTCAGTACAATGGTTATCCTCTGCTTAATACTTAAATCCATCCTCTACCTTTCATAGTGGTAGAGTCATTAGGTGGGGGGGGCATAGGTTTTATTTAATAATATGTTACATCAGAAACTGCTTCTATTCCCCCAGGAAAAGATAAAACGGAACTGCCTGGAAAAAGTTAGGCATTCTAAAAGATGTTTGGCATCTAAGCACTACCCATCAAAAGAAATAGCACACTGTTTGTGACCTTGAAGGAAAATCATTCATATATAACAGGCTGTGCATCAGCTATGTCACACACACAAAACTTTCAAGAGATGCCATTATATGTATGAGGGAATTAGTTCTCATTCTTCCTATGTTGAGTAATTCTGTCTAAAGCTGCAGTTAAGAGGGGTTGCACGTATGCTTCTTCATAACCAGAAAAACCAGAGAAATAAATGGAAGCAGTCAGGTGCTGGTTTTATGATTATAAGATCACCCTTTACCTCAGCTCATTACACTGTTGACATATGGATGTTAAAAAAAAACACTCTCCCCCCCACTTTTATGTTTTGAATGTAAGAATAGTAAGTGGTCAAATCATAATGTGAGATTTGCCATCACGTTACTTCAGCCCTGCTTCAGTGTGATGGCATCCATCCATAAAAGAGGGGAGGAATGAACAAGGACATATAGGGAAGGAATATGACAGGATGACAGATATCAGAGGTGCCAGGCTGGAGTAGAGCCTGACAGATCCAAAAACACAAGTGTGAGAATGGAATGCAAATGCCCATGAAAGAGGCACCAAACTTTGAGATTGTTACCAGAACACTTAGTTTGAATATCATTGGACATTTATGAAAGGAGGAAGGGGGAAGGGCTTGGGAGAAGGGAAAAGCACTGAGTTTAAGCCCCTGTCACATAGCACCAACGGAAGGAAAGAGGATGTAAAATGGAGAGAAACACTTGACATCCGTTGGTTAACGCGATGCTTCCGTTCTGTACTTACCGCGTCCGATTTTCATTCTCTCTATCCGTCCAGCATCTGTCGACTGAGATTCCATCTGCTCAAAAGGTTTTGAGCTGCTCAAAACTTTTTGAGTGGAAAATGTATCCGACGCGTCCATTCTGCATCCGCAACGCATACGGGGAACATCCGTTCTACATCTCTTGTCATCCGTTACGCATCCGCTATATCCGCTAGGCATCCGCTGTGCATCCACGCAACTTGCATCCGCTCCAGTGAAAAACGGACACAGGGAGGAAGTGAAACGGACGCAGAACGGACACAAAGTGTTAGTAGCACGGACGTAGAAAGGTTGAAAGTGGATGCAGCTTGCATACAAAGCATTAAAACGGAAAAAACGTTCACAGAGGGGATGTATCTCGGATATTTAGGATGTCTGCAGGATGCCTAGAGGATGCAAAAGGACACCGAGCGGAAAACCTATATTTCCTATAAAAAGGGGGAAGAACTCACCTGGATCTCACTTTCAGTCCAGCAGCCCTGCTGTGCAGCCTTCATCTGGCTCTTCAGCCTTCATCTGGCTCTTGCTCTTGTTCTTGCTCTTCCACAGCATCCAGTCATCTCCACAATGGATCATCACTTTTGGTAGCCACCATCGTTCTACAACAGTGCGAAGCCATCTACAGTCTCTTTCACCTGTTCTACGCGAAGAAAAGGAGGCGGCCAAGAAGTGTCTGGGTCTGAAGATGGATCGTGAGAAGAACAGAGTATGGACTGTATAAAAAGCTGATGGTGGAGCTGAGGAACGAAGACACTCGTGCATTCCAGAACTTCATGAGGATGCCTCCAGCCATGTTTGACAAAGTTGTGGAGCGGCTGAGACCCAGGTTGACCAAGCAGAGCACCAACTTCTGGCCCAGCCTGGAACCTGGGCTCAGGGACCATGTTTAGGAGCATGCAGTACAGCTGGAGGGTGCCACACAACACCATCAGCATTGTGGTCAGAGAAATGGTGCAGGCCATCATCAAAGAATACCTGGAGGAGCTCCTCCAGTGCCCCTCCACTGAAGAAGGCTGGAAGAAAGTTGCAGAGCAGTGGTATCAGAAGTGGAACTTCCCCCACACCATTGGAGCCATAGATGGCAAGCACATGGCCTGCAAAGCTCCAGCCAAGTCAGGGTCCACTTATTTCAATTACAAGGGCTTCTTCAGCACCATGCTCTTCACCATGGTCGATGCTGACTAAAAGTTCATGTACACCGATGCTTCAGACAACGGGTCAGCTTCAGATGCCCAGGTATACAACGACAGTCACCTCAAGGAGGAGCTGGAACGCAACCTCATCATGGGCTTCCCAGATCCAGACCCCCTGCCCAATGACACACAAGATGTGCCCTACTTCATCGTAGGGAATGACGCCTTCTCCCTCAGAACCTACCTCATGAAGCCCTACACCTCCAGATGCCTCACCCGTGAAGAGAGGATCTTCAACTACAGGCTGTCCAGGGCAAGGCGGGTGGTGGAGAACGCCTTTGGCATCCTGGCCAACAGGTTCCAGATACTTCTCACCACCATGCAGCATTGTCCACAGACCGGGAGGAGGATCGTGGAAACTTGCTGCATCCTGCACAATCTCATGCGCACCCGCTACCCAGTCTTGCAGAACAGGCTCGTGGACCTCCAACAAGGCAATGGGGACATGGAGTCTGGTGAATGGAGGCAAGGGCAAAACATGATAGACACTGTGGATGTGCAAGGCCCCAACAGAGCTTCACGTGAAGGGAAGAAGCAGAGCAACCTCCTGAAACACTGGTGCAACTCCCCAGCTGGAGCAGTGGAATGGCAAGACAGGATGATAGATGCTTAATGGATGCTTCCTTGAACCTGTCTCATCACACTGATGAGATTGTGCCATATATGTTGAGTGGCCCTACAATGAACAGGGCATTAATAAAGAGTTTTGTTTATGTTGAAATGTATGGATCAATGATTACATTGTTATTGATAATAAAGGGCCAAAGGTGTGGCACCTGGGAGGGTGGACCATACAGTCCCACTATGCTTGCACTGGAGGTTTATCTATCCCACAGCTATTACCCATTCCAAAGGTATCCCTGCCCATCCCACAGCTATTACCCATCCAACATGTATCCCTGCCCTTCCCACTGCTATCTTAACCCATCCCACAAGCATGCAAATGCTTAAACCATTTCTAAAAGTTTCCACCAAGACTTTATTGACTAAAATAAATGAAGCATGTGTGTGAAGCAAAGATAATCTTTCTTAATAACAAACTGTAAAAGAAAAATGACCCATGTCTTAAGCAAAGATAAAGTCAACAGGTAGCCACCCAGTCTCTGGCACTCTTCTTGGTCACTCTGAAGCATGCCCAGTCTCAGGGGTGAAGGGTCCCGGTGCTGTGGAGGTGGCTGCTGCTGGAGTGCTGGTCTGAGGCATTATTGGGGTGCCTGGCCTCAAGAGGACAACAAGGGACGATGTGTAGAGGAAGCTCTCAGAGAGCTGGCTCAGTCCTGTGATGTTGAGAGCCCATGTTGAGAGGAGAAGTGTAGTGGGGATGTCTGGTCTGCAGCTGAATGAGGTGAGGCGTGGGTGGCATCTGTGGCATCTGTGGCATGGGTGGCATCTGTGGCGTGGCTGGCATTGGTGGCATGGCTGGCATCAGTGGCATCAGTGGCATCGGTGGCACTGGTGGCATCTGATGTATCTGTGCCTGGACTGGGAAGGGCTGCCTGTGCTGTTGGAGCTCCTGATAGCCGTAGCCTTGGTAGGTGAGGGCCTGTGGAAAGCCTTGGAAAGACAGTGACATTACCTCGGGTGGAGGAGCAGTCCTGGACTGGGTGGGAGCAGGTTCAGCTGGGTCTGGAAGGTTGTGAAGAAGATCGGTGATCCTTTCCTTCACCACCTGGTACTGGGGTTCTGACATGTTCATGAGGGTCTGGTTGACGTAGGTGAGGAAGGGCTTGCGGTTGGAGGATGGGATGTTGGTGTGTACCAGCTGAGAGAGGAGATCTACGCTGCTTTTGATGGTGTCCCTGATCTCCAGCAGGACAGTGTGGCTCTGCCCCTCCGATGTGCCTCTCTGCCTGCTTTCTGTGGAGGTGGAGCTGGGGGTGGATGTGGGTTGGTCTCTGGTGGAAGTGCCCTCTCCTTGCTCCCACTGCATCAGGGGGTCCTCCACATGCTCCGCCACGGGGAGTGCAGCTGTCGGGGGGGTCTCCGTCGTGGCACGCTCCACAGCTACCTTCCTGGACATTGGAGCTAACTCTTGGCCAGAAGAGGACTGGCTCTCTGCGGGCTGCCTGAGAGACAGGGTTGTGAGAGGGGCTGCTCCTCGGTGGTGGATCTCACCCTCCAAGAAGCTGCACTTGGCCATCACGTAGGTCTCTCGGTCCATCAGCTTGACTGTGACCTGGCCAGATTTCCTGAGGTGCAGCTTCCCGTACCAGGTGTGCATGTGCTTCCACCAGCCGAGGAGCACCTCCGAAGTGTAGCCCAGGCTCTCCGCCTTCTCTCTCCAAGCAGCCTGCTTCCTTTTGGTGTCTCGATAGAGCCTGTGTCCCTTCCGCCAAAGATACTCGTTCTCCCTCAGCCATTCCAGCACCTCATCCTCATGTTCCTCTTCAATGGAGTATTGCCTCCTCTCCTGTTCTCGCATATGCCTCTTCCTCCCTCTGGCAGGGCCATCTGGGCTCTCATCAGAGGGGCTTTGAGGTTGTAGGGGCTGCTCCTCCACACCACCAGCAGCAGCAGCAACAACAACAGTAGCAGCAAAAGGAGGACCAGCAGGACCAGCAGGACCAGGAGCAGCACCAGCACCAGCACCACCAGCGCCAGCAGCACCAGCAAGACCAGGATCAGCAGCAGTAGAGTAAGCACCAGCAGCACCAGCAGCACCAGCAGCACCAGCAGCACCAGCAGCACCAGCAGCACCAGCAGTACCAGCAGCACCAGCAGGACCAGGAGCACCAGAAGCACCAGCAGGACCAGAAGCACCAGCAGGACCAGGAGCAGCACCAGCAGAGTAAGCACCAGCAGAAGCACCAGCACCAGGAGCAGTGCCAGCAGAGTAAGCACCAGTAGAAGCCCCAGCACCAGGAGCAGCACCAGCAGAGTAAGTACCAGCAGAAGCACCAGCACCAGGAGCAGCGCCAGCAGAAGCTCCAGCACCAGAAGAGTCAGCCCCAGCAGCAAAAGCCCCAGCAGAAGCAGAGTCAGGGCCAGGGGTGTGGGATGGTGGCCCTTTCCCTCTTGCCATGGCTGGCAGCAGACGGCAGAGGCTTTCTCTTCTTCCCCATGGTTGTTGGCTTGCTGGCTGGCTGGCTGGAGCTGTGTCTGGCAGCAGGTCTTTCCTCTGAATGGTGACCTGCTTGCGAGCTGCTTCCCTTTTTATCCGCGGGGCTGATGCAATGCATCCTCCCCTCATGCACAGTGAACGCTTTGCATCCGCTAGGCATCCACTAGGCTTCCACTAGGCTTCCGATCTGCATCCGCTGTATCCACTCAGCATCCGCTCTGCATCCGTTCCTTCCGCTGTGCATCCACTTTGCTGTGCTCCCACGGAAGCCCTGCGGATGTGCCATCCGCTACCCTCTGCTTCCATCTGCTCGGCTTCCATGGAGCATCCACTTTCCATCCTGGCTACGTCCTCCCCCTGTCCGTTCCTTTCTGTTGTTGTCCGCTCTGGTTATGCAAATTTGGGGCACTTTTGAGAGCGGATAACAACCGATGGAACATTTTCTCATCCGCTGTGTCCTTTTCACAAACATTTTGCATCCATCGGCCAGTGTGACAGGCCCTTTACATGGGAACATTCAGATGTGGCTTTGCATACATTGTAACCACTTGGCTTTTGTAAAAGTACACATTTCATTAAAATAGAGTTGAGGATCTTTCTTTCTTAAATGCCCAAGCGACAAAGCATTCCAGGGAAGCTAGCTTGGATAGCCAGATGGGTAGCATATCAATAAATAAATTCCTTACAGTAAGCGACATCGTTGACATAGAAGACACAGAGGGAGTAGAGAACACTCAGCTCACAGCATCTAACACCATGTACCTTCTCCTTTCCACAAAATTTATGGAAAGCGGTTATGATGGAAAGG
>BLBF01000003.1:36773317-36784276 GCA_015471245.1 Laticauda colubrina | reverse complement strand
GAAGGAAAAAAGGGCTTAAGGTACTTCATCAAATCATTTAAATCTCAATCCTGTCTAGTTCCCTTTCATGTTGCTCTCACTCAGCTCAACCACTGAGGCAGATATCAAGCAGGTTATGGGCCTTACTATCACCAAGGACAGTAGCACAAAGATGTCACTAGCCAGCTGGATGTGGTAGATGTGCTGTGTCAATATTTGCAAGGAAGAGGAAGGCAGATTTGGTCAGAAACACCACTACAGTTAAGTGAGATAGGTATATCAGCAATCGGGTACAGACCTGCAAATTTTATATTTCTCCTTCCTCTTCCCACAAATCTAATGTAAGCAGAAATGTGCCAAACAACCATTTACACAATTTGTTCTGGATGAATTTCATTTGTCTGGGTATCTAACTTTGTGCAGCTATTAGCATTTTTAAAATCCATGCTGAAGATTTCTTGCTATATACAAAATATTTTCCTAAGACTAGAACAAAAAAATGCAAACCCCCTGGCTAAGTCCTCTTGAAAGGCAAGAGGCCACCAGCACTAAGCAGGCTGTATCATATGGCTGGTGAGGCCAAGTTCCATCACATAAAATTGAAACACAAACATGGAAAAAGGACACCAAAACAGAGAATCCTAGCATAAGAGCTCCCATATTCCTACTTGATGATATTTGCTCACTTCCTCTTTGTCTGTCCATATCTACATATGCCTATTCCATTCTTTGTTTCTCTGCATGATAGCTAAAAGAGCTGTGAAAAGTTTGGGATTTCTGGAGAATCTGTGTTAGCGCAAGACTATTGCTTGGGCTTCTATGACTTCCATGCCAATAGAGTTGTGTCAGACCCACAATATGGCCCTAGGGAAAGGGAGAAGATAGAGATTGAACTAGAGCTACTAGCACATTCATGGGGTGACTGGCAGGGCAGACTACATACATGTGGTGTCAGAGGATTATGAGTGGTTAGAATGCAATACTGCAGGCTACTTCTGCTGACTGCCAGTTGCCAGCAGTTTGGCAGGTCAAGTCTTACCAGTTCAAGGTTGACTCAGCCTTCCATCCTTCCCAGATTGGTAAAATGAGGACCCAGATTGTTGAGGGAAATAGGCTGACTCTGTAAAGTACTTAGATATGACTGTAAAGCACTATGAAGCCCTAGAGCTGAACATGCCATCCACATATCTTCTTTTTGGAAATCTAACATCTCCATGATTGAGTCACTCATGCTGCCATATGGGTCTTGTGCCTTGTAGAAATGGGTCAAAACTTCCAGTCACTTCAAATGGACTATATGAGGGATCATCATGAGGGTCAGAGACAAACAACCATTTTAGTGGTAGTTGGAGTGAACATATTTCCCCCTTTTGAGAATGCATCCGTGAGGCCCATTTTCATAAATAGAGATGCTGGAATCTGACATGCTGCAGATTCCCATACAAGTAGCCCTCAATTTACAACTATTCGTTTAGGACATTTCAAAGTTACAATAGCACCTAAAAAGTGACATACATCCGGTTCTCACACAACTGTTGCAGCATCCCCATGGTCATGTGATAAAAATTTGGAAGGTTGGCAACTGTCATGTATTTATGACATTTGTTGTACTCTGGGGTCATGTGATGGCCATTTGTGAATCTTCTCAGTTGCTTCTGACAAACAAAGTCAATGAGGACAGCTGCATTAGCTTAACGACTGCATGATTCACTCAACAACTTAGCAACCATGGCAAAAGTAATAAAATTGGCTGCTACTCAACAATGCACAATGGAAATTCTGGTTCCAATTGTGCTGATAAGTCAAACATTATCCATATAGCTGTGGTTAACCAAAAATAACCATTCTACATTGACAAAGAACAAAAGCTGGTTCTTTGCTTGGTTTTTCTTTTTCAAAACTCTTTAATGGCACTTTACTGAACCACAGTCAGAAGCACTTTAATGTCTAGGTTGATTATTATATTTCCAAATCGTAAGGATTTACAATTTATAAATCACTTTATAAAGCCTTAGTAAGGCCACACCTGGAATACTGCATCCAGTTTTGGTCACCACATTACACACACACATACACACACAGAAAAGATGAAACTTTGGGAAAAGTGCAAAGAAGAGCAATTAAGATGATTAAAGCCCGAGAGACAAAATCATATGAAGAATGCTTGCAGGATTTGGATTTGTTTAGTCTAGAGAAAAGAAGGACTGGGTGGGTGGGACATGATAGCAGTGTTCCAGTATTTGAGAGGAGAGAAGCAACCTGGAATCAGGGTGGATAAAAATTGATGTTTTTTTAAAAAATAAAACAAATCAGATTTTTTTTTTTATTTAAATTTGGTTCCTCGAGAACTTCTATCTTACTTTTCTTAATGGTAGCCTTCCGTACATTTCTCTGGATTTTTTTTTAAAAATTTGCTTCTGAGTTTTTGATCCTTGAGGTCAGTGGTATCAGAAGAGGGGGGAGAAAATTATAAAAGTAATGCTGTGTTATTGTGGTTTAATCCTTCCTTTTCTACATGCATTATAGAATAGAATAGAACAGAACAGAACAGAACAGAACAGAACAGAACAGAACAGAATAGAATAGAATAGAATAGAATAGAATAGAATAGAATAGAATAGAATAGAATACTTTATTGGCCAAGTGTGCCTGGACATACAAGGAATTTGCCTTGATGTAAATACTCTCAGTATACATAAAGAAAAGGTACATACATTAAGAATATTAAGAATACAACACTTAATGATAGTCATAGGGTACAATCAACAATCAAATTATACTAGGAAACAGTTAATATAAATTGTAACAATATAAATTGACACAAGCAACAAAGTTACAGTACTACAATCACAAGTGGGAGGAGATAGATGATAAGGTGTGATGAGAAGATGAACAGTAATAGTAGTGTACACTTTGTAAATAGTTGAACAGTGTTGGGGGAATTATTTGTTTCGCAGAGTGATGGCTTTTTGGGAAAAAACTGTTCTTGTGTCTAGTTATTCTGGTGTGCAGTGGTCTATAGAGTCATTTTGAGGGAAGGAGTTGAAACAGTTTATGTCCAGGATGTGAGGCGTCTGTAAATATTTTCACAGCCCTCTTTTTGATTTGTGCAGTATACAGGTACTCAACTGAAGGTAGGTGGGTAGTAATTGTTTTTTCTGCAGTCCTAATTATCCTCTGAAGTCTGTGTTTGTCCTTTGGGTTGCAAAACCAAACCAGACAGTTATTGAGGTGCAGATGACAGACTCAATAATTCCTCTGTAGAACTGGATCAGCAGCTCCTTGGACAGTTTGAGCTTTCTGAGTTGGTGCAGAAAGAACATTCTTTGTTGTGCTTTTTTGATGATGTTTTTGATATTAAGTGTCCATTTTAGGTCATGTGATATAGTAGAACCTAGAAATTTGAAAGTCTCTACTGCTGATACTGTGTTGCCTAGTATTGTAAGATGTGGTAGTATGAGAGGGTTTCTTCAAAAGTCTACCACCATTTCTACGGTTTTGAGTGTGTTCAGTTCTGGATTGTTCCGGTTACACCACGAGGCAAGTTGTGTAACCTCCTGTCTGTATGCAGATTCATTGTTGTCTCGAATGAGACCAATCACTGTTGTGTCATCAGCAAACTTCAATAGTTTAACAGATGGATCATTTGAGATGCAGTCATTGGTATATAGGGAGAAGAGAAGTGGAGATTGCACACAGCCTTGGGGAGCCCCTGTGCTGATTGTACAGGTATCAGATGTGATGATACCTGATTGTACAGGTATCGGATGTGACGAAGCCTAGTTTCACCTGCTGCTTCCTGTCTGTTAGGAAGCTTATGATCCATTTACAAGTGTATTCCGATACCGCTAGTTGGTTTAATTTACTTAGAAGAGTGTCTGGAATGATGGTATTGAATGCTGAACTGAAGTCTACAAAGAGGACCCTTGTGTAGGTATTTGGAGATTCAAGGTATTGTAGGATGAAATGCAGAGCCATGTTTACAGCATCATCTGTCGATCTATTTGCTCGGTATGCAAACTGCATGGGATCTAACAGCAGATCTGTGATGGTTTTCAGGTGGGACAACACAAGTCTTTCAAAGATTTTCAAAACTACAGATGTTAGAGCAACTGGTCTGTCGTCATATGTCATATTATATGGTAGGTTTCAATTAACGTCAAAGCAATGTTTACTGCCTTGATGCTTTCTCAGGATGTCTTTTTAAAATGGGGTTGACCTGGCCAAAAGAAAGAAATCTCAGAAGTTGTAATTTAGCTCCAGGCTTGCAAATTACAGCAGCCTTTGGGGAGTTTTATGCAACATTTTGATCAGAAGTAAACCTAATTGAATTCAATAAAATTAACTCATAAGCAAAAGTGTAGGGTTGCAGACTTAGTGACTACATTTAGTGCTTCCAGATTTCTTCTCAGCCCAATTTCTGTTTTTGAAGCTTTTTAAAAACTGAATCGCTTGCTTATTTCTCAGCTCTGCATTGCAATAAAAATTACTTTTAATTCATCTAAGCTACTTGCCAGCCCAGAATCTAAAGCTTCAAAGTTAACACAGTTGTTGGTAATATTGGGATCACTGAAGTGGATATAAGCATCTGTCCCAGCAAATAAAAATTATTCTGTTCCTTTTTCCCTCTAGGACAGCCTGTTTACAAGATAAAGCTTAAATGGCAAGTGTTTTCTTCTGGGACACTGAGAGCCATGTCATCATTATCTCACAATGAAAAGAAGCCCTTCACATTATTTTTCTCATAAAGAAATAGGACAGAGGTGGCAAGCGAACTTAAAATATAAATGGACTGCTATTACCGTTGCTCTGTCAATAGATGTCAGTAAGCCTATTATTGGGGCTCTGTTGAGTCTGGGGTCTTACTGAGGTCATTTTATAATTGTTCCTTTGATGAATATGGTGAAGATCTGAGGTACTGTATGATAAAGGTGGGAAACTATGAAAGTGAAGTTTGAGGGAGGATGAATGGCAAAGATCAACTTTTATTGAGGAAGGGAAACTACTAATAATTTTGTAGTAGGATGTGAAGAAGACTATTAAAGGTCTTCACTGAAGTAGAAAAAAAATGTAGGAACTGAGTTCATTAAAACTGCCTGGGTCAGTTCTTTCAGATTTTTTTTTGGGTGATCTGATGGATGGAATTTTGTTTGGACTGTTTGTCAATAATTACATCTTTAACAAATAGTAGTATAACTTCTCTTCTGGTTCCCTCTCTTTTTATTCTTTTAGTTTTTTTTCCCAAACACTAGGAGCTCTCCAATAACTCTGGCCTTTGCATTACTGCATATATCCCAAAGATTTCAGCATTAGCTTCACTAGCTATGCCAGCAGTCTGCTTTTGGTTCATGCAGAAGGGAAATATTTGTTCTCTTGTGTGGACAAAGATATTCTCAATATTTTTCTCTGGTAACAGAGTTCAGAGGAATTTTTTTATTAAGTCCTTCTGATGGTTCAGCTTTTACAGCCATATTCTGTAACTCCTATAACATATACCTTTGTTGTTCATGTGAGGTCTCTGCACTTTAATATTTCATTTAGATCTGTCACATTTTTCCCCAAGTAGGAAATGTCTCACTATCTCATGAGTGCAGCTGCCACCTGGGTGAATTTTAGATCCTAGTAAGATAGTCTGTTCTTCATCTTCTTTTCCTGCGATTTGAACAGGGTTGGCACTGCCTGTTTATGTAATCGTAGCTTTTTTTAATAGTGAGCAGCAGACCAGAATTGAATACTTTCTTCTTTCACCTTCTTCATTCCTTAAGTCTTCCTCAGACATCAGAGGAACGCCTTCAGCATATCCTAGATCAGGGGTTGCCAACTTTTTGGTCCTCAGGGGCCACCAAACTCATAATTTAAAATCCTGCGGACCACTAATATGAATTTTGATTGATGGTGGCTTGCTGATGTTGGTGAGAAAGTCAGTCCCATATTCCAGAGCTGCATTAGTCACAGGACTGGCCCTTTGGTC
The DNA here is from genome assembly GCA_015471245.1 of Laticauda colubrina. Taxonomy (NCBI): domain Eukaryota; kingdom Metazoa; phylum Chordata; class Lepidosauria; order Squamata; family Elapidae; genus Laticauda; species Laticauda colubrina. Next base: position 36,778,326 of record BLBF01000003.1, on the reverse strand, counting down.
ATCCCGGAGCAGCTCATCCATGGCAGGCTGGTGCACATGGGTGGAGGAGCAACTGCTGCAGGATAGCAAGCCATTCCGGGGTGAATTTCCCTTCCCTGCTGTTACTCTTACTTTCCAGTTCCAGCTTGCGTGGCTCTACTCAAGGTAAGGTTTGTGCTTGGCCAAAGATTGAGGGCCAGCAAGTGAGTGGGTCATGTGGGTGGCACAGCCTTGTGTTCCCATGCAGTCTGGATTAACTGCTTTTGGGGGAGTGCTTTTGGAGAAGACATTTCTCTGTGGACCACTAAAATTTTCTTGTGGACCACCAATGGTCCCGGCCCACCAGTTGGTGACCACTGTCCTAGGTTACTGATATTTCTCCCAGCATTTTAAAGTATATTTTAAAGTCATTTGTTTAATCAGATTTAGCTCCATCTTTCATTCTAGCAGCATACAGTACATACCTTCCTCCTATTTTTCCTTGTGAGATAGCTTGGGCTGCAGAGAAGCTAACCCAAAATCATCTAGTGATCTTCTGTGGCTGAAAATAGGATAGAATAGAATAACAAAATTGGAAGGGTCCTTAGAGGTCTTCTAGTTCAATCCCTTGCTTAGGCAGGAAGCCCTACACCACTTCAAACAAATGGTTGTCCAACCTCATCTTAAAAACCTCCAGTGTTGGAGCATTCACAACTTCTGCAGGCAAGTTGTTCCACTGATTAATTGTTCTAACTGTCAGGAAATCCATTGCTTCTTGTCCTGTCCTCAGGTACTCTGGAGAATAGTTTGTCTCTCTCTTCTTTGTGGCAGCCTCTTAGATAATCAGAACACAGCTATCATGTCTCCCTAGTCATTCTTTTCATTCTTTGCATACCCAATTCCTGCAGCCGTTCTTCATATGTTTTAGCCTCCAGTCCTCTAATCATCTTTGATTAGAGATGACTAGATCTTAAACTTCCTGGTCCTTATCCAGTCTCTTCAACACTGCCCCTCATGTGGTTTTTTTAATTTAAACTTCTGTTTCTTTCTTGTGCATCTTTTGTACAAAACTTGTGTGGAAAGCTAAGATACTTTAAAGTAGGCCAGGTCAGAAAACAGCACAAAGACTCCAGGGATGCTACATTAGTGTTGAAGGGTGTCATAACAGAATCCTTAAATCTGGCTTCTTTCTGACCTCGCTTATGCAAAAAAATGCAAGACAAGGTTCTTTTGAGTTTCTTTCTCATACTTTCTCCAGATTCAGACATCTCATGTTACATAGTTTTTTCAAGATTATCTGTGCATATCGCTACATAAATAAAGGAGCAATACCCAACTTTGGTTCAGTCCTTTCCCCTTTTGGGGACCATTTAGTTCAGTGTCCCCAAACTTGTCAACTTTAAGACTTATGGACTTCAACTCCCAGAATTCTGGGAGTTGAAGTCCACAAGTCTTAAAATTGCCAAGTTTGGAGACCTCTGATTTAGCTGATCCATATTCTCTTTGGATTGTTTCTTCTTGATTGTGGTGCACATTCTTCATTAAGTAGATATGATGCCTAGGACATTCATTTTTACAGGGCTAGTCAAATATTTTGTGGATTACATAATCAGAAGCCTTAGATTTAGAATAAAGGAAAAAAAACCAAGCTAGTCCTTTGTCTTTTCCACTATGTACTACCTATCAGGAATATAATTTTTGATGTTCTCTTATATCTGCTGAATTCAGCGTCTACACCTGGCAATTTTTGTTTCAGGTAATGTTAAAGTTTGGATTGGAAAATCTTCATTGTAGTATAGCACTGAAATAATTATTCAGCAGTTTAAGTATTTCTTTGCAATATACATTTATCTTTTCTAATCCCTTGACTACTGTTAGGTTTTTTATATCTGCATACAAACCACATGTGGTACTTCTACTGTGTCATCTAGTATGATTTTAAGCACTTTTTGCTGTTATTCGATCAATTCCTGCAGCTTCATTAGCAAGATTTCCTAGGGTCCATTTAATTCACTTTCCAGGATGTCTGGCTCTAGTTCATTGATCAAACTTTTGTACATAACATCAGTTTGAGATCTTGTTTTCTCAGTTCTACTGTGGATAGTATTTGCACCAGCTTTTCTTACAACTTCTTTCTCCAATAGATATTGCATTAAAGTTTCAAACAAAAATGATTTCAGTTCTTCGGTTTAATAAAGTTCTTTCTGTTGAGTTGTGATTTTCCATTTTTTTGCTCTGCTTATTGAGATCTGGTTCTCCTCTTACTCTTTTCTGGAACTCTGCATTTAATTGGGCAACTGTCCTGTCTCTGTTGCCCTTTCCTTTCTACCTTTGTGAGTCATTTTCAGGGTACCAGCAGCCAGCCTTTGGCCTTCTTTAGCTTCCTGTATTTCAGGATATTTTCTTTGCTTCGGTTTTAATGATGCCACAAATCTCAGGCCAGATTCTTCAGGCTGCCAATTTATCAGCTCTAATCCATTAAATCTATTATTCATTTTTCTAGCCTAATATAGAAGATTTCTGTGAGGTTGTATTTTGTTGTTCCAACAATTTTGTTAGTTTTATGTGTAATTTTGCAAGAAGACTTTTGTGATGTGGGTGATAATCAGCACCAGATCTATTTTTTTCCCCCATTTTTTCTTTCAGAATATGTAGGTCATTTTCATCTGGTTATGACCATGTACCCAACCATGTTTTAATTTGCTATACTTTTGAATTAAATGTTGAATTTTCCTGGCAAAATCTATTAGCCTCTCTCCTTTATTTTTTTTATCAAATATTCCAGGTACTATTTTACCACCAATTTCAGCACTCAAAGCTCCTATAATTAGCCTGATGACCTTTGGAGCTGTTGTTTTTACAAAGTGTTGCAAATCACCATAGAACTACTGAGCTTCAACTACTCTGCATTTGTGGTTGAAATAAATCACTGTAATATTGATTGGTTGTTCATTCAAATTGAGTTCATTCTATCCTTTTTGAAGTCTAGCCAAACACTGAATTTGATATCTTTTTGTAAATAATGACGGCTGTTTTATTTCAACTCTGATTCTTTTTTGACTGCAGTAAAAAGATCTGGTACTTCTCTGATGGGAAATTTCTCATTATGACCCACTTTAGTTCATTGAAAGATGCCAGGGCTTTTGATGTTCCTGAGACCAATCTTTTATTTATTGTAATGGTAAGGTTTATGTTTTGGTTGTGATTAACATTAGCTGCATGGATATTTTAAAAGTGAATGAGTGAGTCCTAGGGAACTTTAAGTCAGTACTAATGAAGTTTGTTTTTGTTTGTTTCTGTCTGAGCCAATAAATTTCTCAAAGTTATTTAAAAGTACGTTGAGTGTGGTTCCCTGTGGTGTGATTGTATTGGATGCCTTTCAGTTGAATATGGTAGTGATGTAGCACTATACATTTTTATCCCGTTTAACTCAGACCTTATATTAGTTTAATTTACAGCATTCTTTTACTGATGGAATTCTCTGTTCATTCAGTGAAAATGCTGTTGCATAAGGTTGGTTTCATAGTAAAAAGAATTTCTAAAATAAGGAGCAGGATCATGTATTTGCCAAGTTTTGCCAAGTTCACACTCTGAGTTTGAACAGAACTGAAAATTACTTCAAAATAACTCTTCCCATGGCATAACAATGGGACTGGCAATGTTGTCTATATTTATAAGCAAACTCTTCCCTGTCATCATAGCCTTCTTTTCCTTGTTCTGTACATTAACATGTACATATAAAATATAACCAATGTAAAATAACAGATTGCAAGCGACTAGGTAAAGGTAAAGGTTCCCCTCGCACATATGTGCTAGTTGTTTCTGACTCTAGGGGGCAGTGCTCATCTCCATTATAAAGCCAAAGAGCCAGTACTGTCCGAAGACATCTCTGTGGTCCTGAAGCTGGCATGATTAAATGGCGAAGGTGCACAGAATGCTGTTACCTTCCCACCAAAGTGGTCCCTATTTTTCTACTTGCATTTTTACATGCTTTCAAGCTGCTAAGTTGGCAGAAGCTGGGACAAATAATGGGAGCTCACTCTGTTATATGTTGCTGGGGATTCAAACCACCAAACTGCCAACCTTTCTGATCAACAAGCTCAGCATCTTAACCACAGAGCCACAGCATACAAACTGCTTGGATTTAGTTGATACTAAACTATGTTAAGTGGCAATTGTTCTTCTATTTTGCAATTATTGCATCCTTCATAAATCATGAATTGTCCAATGCTAATGGGGGAAATCATTTCTCTCAGTATACCTTTTTTACAACGATTTCTATCCTTAATTTCATAGTGTGTGAGTTAAAATTTTAGACTGCAACATTAAAACTCTTTTTTTAATAATAATAAAAAAACCAAAATAACAAATAAAACCATCTTCCAATTCTACATATATGATGACATATATCATATATGACATATATCCTGTGTGCATAATGATATTTTCATACATTTCTTAATTATGTTTATAACCATTCTAATCAACATTTTATATCATATTGTTTGATTATTGTATTATCATTAACATTATAGTTGCTATCTTTCAAAAGTATAATCCATCCTTACTAAGTTATATTCATTCTCTTATTCATTCAAAATTAATCAGTTATAAGCAGGGGTGGGATTCTACCAGTTTGCACCTATTTGCTAGAACCAGTTGTTAGCATTCTTAGCAGTTCGAAGAACCAGTTGTTAGAAGAAATTACTGGCCTAATCCTGTCAGGAAGGCAGGAAGGAAACATTCTGGTGTTGCTTACAGAAACTGCTTCTCCGTTAACCCTTATTACATTCTTGGCAGGACTAGATTTCCTGTCTCAGGAACCTCTCTGGAGTTTTCTTTCCCTCTTTTGCTGGTACTTTGCTTGTGTGGAGTGACCATTTAATGTTACAATGAAAAATAGTGAAAAAAGTGAACTGAAAAAAGTAACTTATGACCCTTTTTCAAACTTACAACTGTTGCAGCATCCCCACAGTCATGAGAGGCCAGGTGAGGAGATGCGTCCCTCGATGTGAGTGATATTGGCCATGCTCAGCCAATAACATAACCAC
>BLBF01000003.1:36738813-36768317 GCA_015471245.1 Laticauda colubrina | reverse complement strand
AACCACCAAGACACTCCCACCAACTAAGCCATGCCCACAGAACTGGTTGTTAAAATTTTGAATCCCAACCCTGGTTATAAGATGTTGTTACTATTACCACATATTTAAGTTTATTATTCTTCTGTCTAACCATTCATAAAATAAATTCCAAATCTTATAGTACTCTTTTTCTTCCTGTACTTTGATTGCCACTGTTTATCTTGTCATTCCCACAAATTCCATTATGTTCTTGTTTCCTCCTCTGTCAGAATTTTCTCATTTTTCTAATTTTGTGCAAATGCAATTCTAGCTGCTGTAAATATATGTTATCTCTCTATTATAACTTTCAGGCAAGATTCCCAATAAAAATATCTCTGGCTTTAAATCTATATGCTGCAACATTAAAAGTCTGAGTGCCATATAGTATACACAATTTAAAACTAAACAATGGTAAAGGAATGTAAGAGGAGTGTGATGGGTCATTGGTTAAAGAATCTGAGTTTATTAGCTGGAAAGCTGACAATCCAGATTTGACACACAATGGGGTGAGCTCCCACTTAGCAATTTGAAAACATGCACATGCGGGTAGATAAATAGGCACCACTTCAGTGGGAAAGTAACAGCATTCCTTGTGCCTCAGCATATAGTTATGCTGGCCATATGATCATGGAAGTGTCTTCAGACAACTTCAGACTCCCTTGACTAAGAAATTGAACTGAGCACTGTCCCCTAGAATCAGATATGACTGGAGAGGGGAAACCTTTATCTTTATCTTAAAGGAATGAGTGCCATGCTTGGCAATTATTTGCAAATGTTTCATCACCATTTGAGGAGACATCATCAGTGTGCTTTGAATTGGGCTTGTCTGTCAGAGCATTGGTCTTCAAATACCTTTTTATGTGATGCAAATTAGTGTGGATATTGTTTGTTCAGCTACTTCTGAGTCTGAATTCAGATTGTTTGATTGGCTAGCTTTTGTTTGGTTTTAAGTACTGTCTCTGTGTTGTAAATTTATGTTGGAACACATCTCAACAGTCATTCAAGCTGTCTGAAGTCAGACCAATGACAAACAATATACATAGTAATTTGCATCACATAAAAAGACCAGTGCTCTGACAGATGAGTACAATTAAAAGCACACTGATGATGTCTCCTCAAATGGTGATGAAACATTTGCAACCAAATTGCTAAATTTGGAGCTCAGACCAACAGCCTGAGCTACTTATATTCAAACACATTTCAGTGTAGATTGTGATGTAATCTAAAGAAATAAGCCAAAGCAATTGGAGAGATCTAGGCTTTTTTTATTGAGCTAGCAAAGAATGAAGCCCAGAACTCAAAATGCACAGATCTTATACAGCTTACATCCCCTTCTAAATAAAGGCTACTTGAATAATTGTTTTTCTATTACTTAGATGAGAAAGCAGAAGGTGTTACCTGTGAAGGCAGGGTTGCCTGCTTGTCAGAATATGAGAAATAGGCAGTGGGTTATTACCTTTTATTTTTATACATAGGAAAGTTCGAGTAAGCTTATTTTCTTTATCCTTCAATAAATCAGTACAACTGAAGGACTTTTGAGCTACATATCAAAGCCTCTGTTAGAAACAGGGAGGAAAAAAAGCAATTTAAAAACAAAAGTGTCTTTTTTTTAATGCTATTTTAAAAGTTCCATTTGATGATCACTTTTTGTTTTGTTTTGCAATTTTCAATGTTCTAAAACATTTTCTTTGCGTTAACATTAAAGGCTGATTTTTGCATAGTTTTATAGTCAGGTGTTTAGATTGCTATGTGACTCCAAGGAACTGAGGAGGTGGCAATTTCTCCTGCTCTACATCCTTTTTGGTAGTGAAATATTATATAATTTCATAGATAGCTATGCACAGTTAATAGTAGGGTGATAATAAGCTGTAAAAGAGTATCGTGCCATTTTAAGACTAACAAATTGCACGCTTATGTGGACTCATCCATTCAGGAGCATCAGTTGACAGGCGAGAGAGACGAAATGTATTTGGAGGGATCAAATGATAATGAAATGCAAAAGGTACAGATGATTAATCAATTACAGATCAACAGGCAAAATAGACATATCTATTCACAACAGTCATAACTTCATTAATTTATGACTGAGAAAATCAGTACTAGGATATGTTGGTTTCTAATAATATCCCAACTACTTATTTTCATACAAGTAACAGAGGTGTTTAATCTTGCCAAAATAATTGTATTTCTCTTCTCCCCAGAGCTATCTGATCAATATAAATCAGGGATATCCAAACTTGGCAACTTTAAGACTTGTGGACTTAAAACTATCATGTAATCTGCAACTCTTACACTGCAAAAACATATGGACTACACAACTCGATCAGGGCAAAGCAATAGACACAATCTAGACACAGACTTCTGTAAAGCCTTTGATTCAGTGGTACATGACAAACTACTCCTAAAACTAAAATCTTATGGTAACTCTGGATAGAAGTCAAACAGACAACAAATGATCAAAATTGGGAGCATCCTATCAAATTCTATATCTGTCAATAGTGGTGTCCCCCAAGGTAGTGTTCTAGGACCAACTCTTTTCATATAAGTGACCTCTGTGATCATATTTAGAGCAACTGCATTCTCTCTGCTGACAATGTAAAGCTGTTCAATACCACAGACAATACTGCTACCCTTCAAAATGACCTCAACTATGTATCAGAATGGTCAAACAAATGGCAACTTCAAATCTCAACAAATAAATGCTCTGTCTTACATATTGGCAAAAAAAATATCAGAAAATAAAATAAAGGCTGAATAGTCAAGACCTTGTTGATGATCCAAATTCTGTCAAGGATTTTGGAGTACTCATCTCTAATGATCTAAGTGCTAGAGCCCACTGTAACTACATAACCAAAAAGGCATTAAGAGTTGTTAACCTTATCCTATGTAGCTTTTTCTCTGGTAATATCACACTACTAACTAGAGCATACAAAACATTTGCTAGACCAATACTCGAATACAGCTCATCAGTCTGGAATCCACATTACGTATCTAATATTAACACAGTTGAGAAAGTCCAGAAATATTTCACAAGAAGAGTTCTCCACTCCTCTACTTGTTGCAGAATACCTTATGCCACCAGACTTGAAATTCTAGACCTAGAAAACCTAGAAAACCTAGAACAATGCCGCCTTTGGTCCGATCTAAGTACCTGACTCTGTGGTTTCTTCCCCAAACCCCAAAAACTTTAGACTTTCTACTATTGACCTCACCCCTTTCCTAGAGATGTGTAGGGTGCGTGCATAAGCACACCAATGTGCCTACCATCCCTGTCCTATTGTTTCTTTTATTTTGCTTATATGTACCCATTTCATGTATTCATAACTATGTATATACTTATACCTATTATCTTGTAAACAATTGACAAATCAAAATAAATAAAAATAAACAATAAATAAAATAAATATAGCACCATCTATTTTTCTGCTCAATATTGCACCACCAAAATGCATTTCCTGCACTGAGAACCAGATATATAGAGGTTTTCTGCTGTAAATGTCAAGGAAAAAGGAAAACTACCTATTACATTTGCACTTTTAAATAAAAATTGCCAATAGCAAGCAGTATCTGGGGGGAAATTTGATTGGAAAATGCTTATGGGAAAGATTTATGAGTGCATGGTTTGTCATCCTTTACGTAAAATTGCAGCTTCATGAAATGCATAAAGTTTCATGCATAAGTTCACCAACGTGCCTACTGTCCCTGTCCTATTGTTTCTTTTATTTTTCTTATATGTATCCATGTACTCATAACTATGTTTTTACTTATACCTATTATCTTGTAAGCAATTGATAAACCAAATAAAACAAAAAAATAAACTTCCAGAATTCCTCAGCCAGCCATGTTGGTATAAACCATTCTAGAAAGAGATGAAAAGAGAGAAAAAGCATTCAGATGATAAGTAGCATTTTCCCTCCCTCCCCAAGACTTTCGGCACTATTAGCACTACAACTCTTAGTATATTTTAAAGAATAGCATATCCATGTTTTTCTATGAAAGTCTACTTCCTGAATTGGGTAGGCTTATTCTGTGTCATACCTAGGTCAAATGTTATTTATTTAAAATTGGGTAGGCTTATTCTGTGTCATACTAGGTCAAATGTCGATTATGAGTGTATGTGACTTTTTGAAGTGAAGGCTATAGGACCCATGCTTATTTTATAACCACAGCACAAATGGACCCTATCAACTCTTTTGAGATGACATGTTCTCATGCCATTGCCTTCATCTAATTGTTAACCATTGGGAGAGGCTGTCCTACCTCAGTGTTCTGCATTTAAATAACTTTTTTTCCTCTCTCAACACAGCCTTTGCTGTGAATGTGATCTATGACACTTTCCTGACAATATGGTGAATATTGTGCTGTTGGCCACTTTAGATTACTGTAAAAATAAGAGCAGGGGCATTTAATTAGAAACAAGTAATTACACATTAGATAGGGTGCAGAGGATGAAGTGGGGAGGAATAACCTTAACAGTCTGTGCAATGTTTTCTCTGTGCCTATGAGTATTTTTGAGCATTAAGTTTAAGTAGTCCTCAGGAAGAACACTAAACTAGTATCCAAAATTAAACTCTTTCAAGCCAGTGTACTGAAAGAATTCCACTCTGTTTCCTGCCCCACTGCATACCTGTGACCTGTCACTTAGTCAACTTGACATGGGGCTAAATTATCTGACTGCAAACTTATCCCTGCCCCATTATCTGTTAAGTAAAGTGATTGGTGATGGTTTTGGTAGTGGTCAGATGATGCTTGGGAGGAGGGGAAACAAAGCTGGAGGGATCCTTTTTTATTATTAAAGCTATGAAAATGGCAGGCTCATTACTTAGTCAGAATAGATGGGGCAGCATAATTTATTCTGGCACACTTTACTGACTCTAGGACTTTGTTGTGAGGAAGAACCCACTAAGTAGCTGTATGAAAGAAAACTTCATGTTTTTAATTTCTAAGTTCCTGGAATTGCCATGATTTTTGTATCTAAGCTCCTGGAAATAAAGGGGAAAAAAACATGCATACATGAAGAATAATTTCTTCTGTTAGCAAGTTCCTGTGTTAAATGATTTTATTTACCATGGCCAGGCAAATAGAACTCTAGATCACAACTTTTAAGTAAGCTGGGACTCAAGGCTAAAAAAAAGATCACATTTCCTTTTTTTTTTTTTTTTTGCTACTTAAAGCAATGGAAGATTATGAACTATCAAATAGAACAGGATGTCAAACTTACATTGTCATGACAGCATCACATGACATATTGTGACTTTTTCCCCCATTGTTAAATCGGGGGTAGGGGTGGCCAGTGTGTGATGCATTCTGCCCACAGGCCGCGAGTTTGACATCCCTAAACTAGGACATCTCCTGAGCTTGATAAGTTGTTATTGAATGAAGCATTTAACATTTGGTAAATAATTACAAAGTTCAACATTCTAATCCAAGAAAAAGTGGGGAAGAAGGAGACAGAGAGGGATGTCTATGGAGATTCTCAGTCACTAAGGTTATGGCTGTTCCAAAGGTTTTTCAAGAGGCAACTGGACTTTCTCATTTTTCTTTGAAGATGTTTCCTTTTGCATCCAAGAAGCTGGTCAGAATTGAAGAAGCAACTTGGATAAGAAGCAAAAGAAAAACAACAAAATCCAGTTGCCTCTTGAAAAAGTACCTTTGAGACAGAAAGAGTGGAAAAATCACCAATGCTAATTGTTAGATGATGTTAAATTCTCACCATCTTTGTTTTTCACTTATTTCCCAGAGACAGGATCAGAGGTGCTGGGAAAACCAGGAACCAAACCAGGAACCCAAAACAGGAACCAAGAATCTTTTTCTTTACCCTTCTGTACGCATCTCTCCTTTTACAAAACTTAGAGTTCAATGCAACCTTGACCCACCCTCCAAATTGATCATTCAGCCAATATCTCTCCATATGAAATTACCTTTGTACTTTTCCCATATCCTCTGCCTGTGTAAAGCATGTTGCTTGTAGTTAACTGGTATTAACCTATTGTTTGTGATTAGCTCAGCATCTTATATCAACCTAGCTGCAAAATCTGAAGTGGTTTGGAAATAGGTCAAAGGGAGGGGCTGTTCTTCTACTGAAGCAAAACAAAGCTTCATGCTTTTGAAATTGCTTCTTTGGTAAAGCAGAACTGAGTCACTGACAAGAGTGAGATTTTCATGCTTTGGAAACTTATTCAGTAGAAAAATATGAGAGGAAAAGATATTTGGGGGATAGTTGGAAAAGATAAAATAAGTATGTGAAGGTAAATGGCAAGCAAAATGCTTTGCATTTAAGAAAATATACAGTGTTCCATTTGGGGGAAAAGACTGAAATTCTGAAGCAGAATCTTCCTTTTTAAGCAGGTTACAATGTAACATTGTGTTTTAAATTCTTGTTTTATGCATAATCTGGTAACAATAGAAGTGTTAAAATGGATGTACTGTTTTAGATAGTAAATACTGTTTTATGTAGTAGAGTTAGGGAGCTGAGATTGAATTACACATGGCTGCATGAGGATTTGTATTAATATACATATTACTTAAATCTACTGATGTACACTGATTAATACATACATGACACCCTCTCTTCTGTGATATGTAACACTGTCAATATTAGAAACATAAGATGTTTCATAGGTTTCTTAAACTGGGGGTTAATGGTAGATATTCTTCTAATACATAACTATTCTAAACTGATAAAGCAACCAAAAGGCACATACTGTTTGCCTTTACACATTCTTTGAACAAATTTGTCAAAATATACTTTTTGTAAGATAGAAAATAGAATATTTTTGGTGCTAATTGAAATATTTTGATACTTTGTCAAAATGTTGATGTTTTCTTCAGTTTTTAAAAGTTAGATTCCTCAAGGGGATTTTTTTCCTTACTTTCCCAACCAGCTCTAGTGTGAATCAAAAAGCCATATGTGTTTCATGAAGAAGCAGCACCAGATTTGTGATGTTGGGATGCTGATGAGAGGCGTGAATTCTAGAGTTTTGGAGCAGGTCCATCTAGTTCTACACCAGGGTCCTATTCCTGCAGTAATTGGAATTCTTCCCTTTCCTAGACATTTGGAGGGCTGGAGCATATTTAAAAGTTAGAGGTTTGAATATAGTCAGGTAAGTATTTGGTAAAGGCCTCAGCTTATCTATTTTTTTTTTAAAGTAACACATATTTACCTGTTTTTCTTCTTTTGCCTTATAGAACACTTTACAGAATAACAATAGCAATAGCACTTAGACTTATTTACCACTTTACAGTGCTTTACAACCTTTTCTAAGCAGTTTACAGAGTCAGCATATTGCCCCCAACAATCTAGGTCCTCATTTTATCCATCTTGAAAGGATGGAAGGCTGAATCAACCTTGAGTCTGGTGAAATTTGAACTGCCAAATTGCAGGCAGTCAGAAATCAGTAGAAGTAGCCTGCAGTACTACACTCTAACCAGTGTACCACCATGGCTCAAAAGTTACAGAAACCATCCTTGGATGGATCTATTTGTCAGAAGAAGGTTGTTTATTGATTCCTATGGTTGATCATGGTCTTTCCTTGAGAGTGTATAGGTAGTCATCATTTAGTGACTACAATTGGTTGTTAAGAAAAGTGGTCACTAAGAAAAATTGCAATTGTACTTATGATTTTACTTCAGCTTTTCTTCACTTTATAGATCTGAGAAAGTCATAAATATGAGGATTTCTCATAGTTACTTTTTCATTCCTGTTGTAACTCTGAACTGTCACTAAACAGGGCAATTGCTAAATGGGGACTACATGTATCTATCCATAAGCCGAATAGACCTATAGATTTAACAAACTGGCCTGTATCTATCCTTTTCAGCTTGGTTTACATGTAATTTAGACACATATCTTGCTATCTAAAACCTGGAAAACTGGTGGATTATTGTTCCTAGTAGCGAGTAATTGGGAGGACCACATGAAAAATACCTTAAAGATATTATTCTAGGGAATGAAATGTGGAAGTAGACTGGAAATATTATCACTGGCAAAATTGGAATATGATATAAATTAAAGCTGTCTCGCTACCAGTGGGAATGTCCCTAAAAACCTGCCAAAGGTTTTTGTGAGTTTCCACTTTTAAGAAAGTGTGGTACTTTCTGGGAAGCTTGAATACACAAAGTATGATGTTCAGTCAAAAACTAATATGTAAGCCACCTAGAGTTGCCTCTAGGCAAAATGGGCGGCATATAAGTTTAATAAACAAATAAAATAAGTTGATTTTCATTACAGCATGATAGGTATGAACTGTGGCATTGGCCTTTTTAATGAATATTACTGATAATAGGGGTATGCAGGACTTTAGATTTTTGGTGTATAGATAGTCTTGACTGACAATTACAACTGAGCCCAAAATTTATGTTGCTAAATGGGACATTTATTAAGTGAGACTTAAGTGAGTTTTTGCCCTATTTTATGACCTTTCTTGCCACAGTTGTTAAGTGAATCACTGTAGCTGTTAAATTAGTAACATGGTTGTTTAGTGACTCTGGCTTCCCCATTGACTTTGCTCATCAGAAGGTCACCAAAATATGATCACATGTCCCCAGGACACTGCAACCATCATAAATATGCATCAATTGTCAGAGGTGGGAGTCTGAATTTTGATCACATGACCATGGGGATGGTCTTATGTTCATGAGGGTGAATAATGGTCATAAGTCATTTTTTTCAGTGCTGTTGTAACTTTGGTCACGAGATGAGCTGCTGTAAGTCGAGGACTACCTGTCAGATTTCAAGATTCCTTTCCTTTCTCTTACATCTTTTGGCTGCCATAGTAACAGGGGAGAGGGGGAAATAGTTGTGCTTTGTGGGTGTGAGAAATGTGCTGGAGGTTTTAGAGCTGTATAACTTGGGGAAAAAACTTTATTGTTTTTTCCCCAAGTTATTGTATTTATTGTTATTACTTATGTTCAGGTAATTCCCTATTAGGGAATTGAGTGCACACAGGGAGATGTAGTGAGAGTAATGTTAAATAACACACACACAGCTGTGTGTTGAATAACACACATACAGTTACACTGTATAGTAAAATGTAGGTTTTACTTCCAGTAAACAGTTAAGCAAAGTCCAACAAACAGTTCAAGTCATACATGGTTATAGCAGTCAGTTTTCAGACCAGGAATAATCCAATAATAAAGTCCAGTATCAAAAACAGTTCAGTAAAAGACTCACATCAAATCCAAGAATAACAATGATCAGTAACAGTCAGTAGGGAAATGCAGGAATGGCAACACTCTCAATAACAACAGAACAGAACAATCCAGGTTTCTAGCTCCACCTTATGGCCATTTGAGGAATCACACCCAATTACAATTTTAGCATTCCCTTAAAGAGACAGTATTAAAATGTCTATCCTGGTTTATATATTTTCCAACCCAACTGTTAGGTGACTTACATTCCTAACATTCTCCCCTTTGGGTAGGACAATATATACAATCTTACATTCTAAGTCCATAATCCTCACAACAAGCCTTATGCTTTACTGAGCCTTGGGCTTTTGTAAAATGATCTGCAATGTTATTTTCTGACATACAATATTCCAGCTTAATCATCTTACTTTGCACACATTGTCTCACATTTAAAAATGTTAAATCTGTGTGTTTTGATCTTGTCTTAACAGCAAGATTGGAAGCCATCTGTATTGGTGATTGGTTGTCTTCATAAACAACAGTAGAATCTATTACATCAATTCCCATGTCAATAGTTGCTTATAACAAACTAATTATGTACATAATAAAGACAAACATTAGAATTCAGCCTCCATTGTTAATAAACTTAAATGTTTCTGTCGAATAGACCTCCATCCAATCAACACCTTTCCCAATAATACTACAGCACCCGATGTAGATTTACATGTATTTACATCTGTAGCAAAACTTGCATTGGCATATGCAGTTAGACTTAATTCATCCTTAGGCTCCAAATACAGTGCATAATGCATTGTTTGTTTCAGATATCTTAACACACATTTGTCCTTAGCAGGATACAGTTTCAGTTCATTATAGTTATTTGGAACTGTATTCACTTGGTATACAATACTAGCTTGACAGTAACTTTCAGTTGGCTCAGCATAAAATCTTGCTAATTGCTTAACACTGTATGCTATATCTGGCCTTGACCAATTACTAAGATAAGATAAGCTACCAATCAAGGACTGATTAATACCTTCATCAAAAATAGGACTTTGTCTAAACTGTGTCACTATGACTAAACTCCTGGCTCATTGGTGTCTTACAAAGCTCCATTTTAAAATTCTTTGATAATTGGTTAATTTTATCTGCCTGTGAGATTTTGTATCCTCCCCCAGTTTTATCTATCTTTAAACCAAGATATTGTTTGATTTCTCCTCATTGTTTTATCTTAAATTTCTTTTCCAATGGTTAAAATATCTCAGTAGCTTCTTGTTCAATTTTGGTGATTAATGCTATGTCATCAGTAAACAATAGCAACAATGAAATTACACTATTACCTTTCTTTTTAAACAAACATGGATCAGCCATGCCAGCTACAAAACCTATCGCAGTTAATTCCTTAACTATACATTAGTTCCATGCATATCCTGATTGCTTCAAGCCATAAAGACTCTTTTTCAATCTTGAGCAATCAATTGTATTAGCATTTTTTTATTCCGAAAGGTTTCTTTAAATATATAGTGTGTTGCAACGGTGCATGCAGATATTCCGTCTCTACATCCAAATGATTTACAATGTATCTCTCCTTAGCTGCCCACACTAATGCTGCTCGTAATGTAGTAGCCTTCTACATTACTAGGTACAAACACCTCGTTGTAGTCATTTGCTGTTTGACTGAACCATGTGCTAATAACCTGGCTTTATGGGTAACAGTCCCATCCACACCTGTCTTTAGCTTATAAATCCATTTACACCCTATGGCAAGTTTACCTGGTGGTAACTTGACATTTTCATATACCTCCAGTTTTTTTTAATGATTCCAGTTCCTTATTCATTGCTTCCTGCCAAGCAGCCTGATCCTTAGCAGGATACAGTTTCAGTTCATCATAGTTATTTTTATTATATACAGTTATTAACTGTATTCACTTGGCATTCAATACCAGCCTAATAACTATCAGGTAGTTGTGTTACTCGGGTTGAACATCTTGGTAATTTAGGGCTTACTGGTGGACTCTCTTGTTCCACTAGCTCCTGTTCTTCTATCTCCTCCTGTGCCTGTTCTACTACTTTCTCCTGTGCCTGTTCTTTCTCTTTAATGGCTATTTCTGGTTTACTTATTTAATCTTTAGGAACTACTTTGGTGTCAATAATAACATCATTGCTGGATTCCTGTTCCAGTTTATTCCACCCAAGAAATTTTATACTGGTACTACAATAAACATGAGGTCTGCCTGGATTCCAAAATCTAAACTATCTATGGTTGGCCTCGTAACCTATGAAAAATAATTTCCTAGGTCTATGTTGCCCTTTCATTCTTACTTGTGAGGGAATATGCACCCATGCTGGAGCTCCAAATGTGCGTAGATAACTTAAATTTGGTTTTCTGCCATGACAACAAGTGAATGGCAATTCACCAGTTGTTGTGTTCACCACATTGTTTAAAACATGATTGCTACACAGTATGGCCTCACCCCACAGTGTTTCAGGCAAACCTGAATCAGATAACATAGTGTGAGCCATAGTTTGTAACATTTGCCCTCTTTGTTCTACAAATGAGTTATGTTGTGGTCTGTAAGGTGCAGAACGTTTATGCTTGATACCAGCCAATTTCAGCATAGTTTGTAATTTTTTGTTAATAAACTCAGTCCTGTTATCAGTAACTAAAGTAATTACTTTACTCCTCATTTTTCTCTCAGCAACTTAGCCAGTTAAAGAAGTGTTGGAATGTTTCTGTTTTGTTTTTCATAAGATAGCAGAAACCGTATTGTGAGTAATGGTCCATAATACTCAAAATATAGCAGGCATCTCCTAAACTTGGTTTCTTAGGACCAATTATGTCAGCAAACACAACCTCTAAAGGTTCTTTGGTCTTAAACCCATTAAGCCTGTTTGCTGGAGAAACCTTACTCTTTTCTTGGCTACAAGCATTACAATTTAAATACTTGCTACAGGGTTTCAATTTTACTCCTTCTGACAATTCAACAATTTGTTGGAGCATTTTGAAATTAATGAGCCCCAGATGTCTATGTAGTAAATGTATACATTCGTCATGTGGCTTAACATTGTTATAAATTGAGTTAGCCATCTGCAACTGGTCATCATGTATCACATATAAATCATTCTCTAAAGTAGCAGTAACACTTTTACCCTCTTTCTCTATTATACAGTTAACTCCCCTAAAGGTTATTACATAACCAATATTAGCTAAAGCTCTTACTGACAACAAATTAAATTTCAGTTTAGGTACATATAACATAGTTAAATGCTCATTTATACAAGAACAATATGCAGTACCTTCACCTGATGCTTTAATCTTCCATCCATTTGCCAATGACAAATGTTGCTTACTCATGGACATCTTTACAAACCTCTTTATTTCTTGTAATGCACCTGTGATGCTCCACTATCAACTACCAACAAATCATGGTTTACAGTTGAGTTGCTAGACATAGCTAAACTAACATTCTTCTTGGCCTTCTGGTGATTACCAGTATTCTGTCATTTTCCCTTCTTACAGAATCTAGCTATAGTCCTCTAGCCCCACAAGAAAAACATTTCTTAACAGTATAGGCAGTTGAAGACAAATCCTCTTCTTGTGGTTGTTCCTTCCTCAGTTGGTCCCTATCCAGTCATCTTCTTGCTTCTTCTAACAACCTTCTGGTAATGTCAGTCAACGTCAGTTTATCTCTGGGCAGGACTTCCAGTGAAGATACGTAATCAGCATAACTTTTATCCAATGAGGAAAGAATGATGTAAACTTGATGCAGCTCTGAAAATATCAGTTCCTTTTCATGTAGCTCTTGAAAAGTTCTTTTCATGAACTTTAAATGAGCTAAGATATCTCCACCTTTCAGAAGATGTGCTCTAAACAGTTTCCGTGTAAGATGTATGAGTGCACCTACACTGTCATGAACATAAATCCTCTTCAAATTCTCCCAACACCTAGCGGCAAACTCTTCTCCATAAATATGGACTAGCTGCTGGTCACTCAGTGTTAGTCCAATTATACAAAGAGCTCATTCATTGTTCTATTTAAAGTCAGCAAGCTTCTTGGCATCATCCTCATCATCTGGATCCCAAGCATTTACATATAGTGGATCCTGAACTGCTTTCCATAACCCTTCTCTATGCAGAAGTAGACTGTACTTCATAGACCAGGAAATATAGTTTGTTCCATCCAACCGGGTTATCAGTGATAGACGTGTTGAAGTGTCTTGTGCCATCTTTACCAGGACAGTAACCCACAATTAAACAGTAAACAGCTATCTGTATATGGTACTGTGTATTCACACTAATTCTCAGTTATCTGAGCCTGGTATGGTGTGGGCCCATAACCAATGTTGAGGTAATTCCCCGTTAGGAGAATGAGTGCACACAGGGAGACGTATTGAGAGTAATGTTGAATAACACACACACAGCTACACTGTATGGTAAAATGTAGATTTTACTTCCAGTAAACAGTTAAGCAAAGTCCAACAAAGAGTCCAAGTCAGTTATAGCAGTCAGTTTTCAGTCCAGGGATAATCCAATAACAAAGTCCAGTATCAAAAACAGTTCAGTAAAAGACTCACATCAAATCCAAGAATAACAGTGATCAGTAACAGTCAGTAGGGAAATGCAGAAACGGCAACACTCAGCAACAACAGAACAGAACAATCCAGATTTCTAGCTCCATCTTATGGTTGTTTGAGGAACCACACCCAATTACAATGTTAGTATTCCCTTAAAGAGACAGTATTAAAATATCTATCCTGGTTTACATATTTTCCAACCCAACTGTTAGGTGATTTACATTCCTAACAACTTGCTTGCTTACTGCGTAACTGCAGGTCTTTATGCAAATAGACCAAGGTCAATGGCCAGATGTCTGCATCACTACCTGAAGATGGCCCACATGACATTTTCCACATCTTTGATTGGATGGACAGTTTGAACTATTGTGGGTAGGAACATTGCCATAACTTTGTATATGTGTTTTTTTCCCGTAATTCCTCAGATCTAGAATTACTTTGATGCTACCACTTGAATTCTAGTAAAAGTTCTTTTCTCTATATTAATGGAGTTTAAGAGTGCCTTTCTTGGATTTTGAATGGAGCACCACCTGATACTACCTGTACAAAGGGGAAGTCATGGATCAACTGACTTTAACTCATGAAGGTAGCTGCATCATTTCCTAGCTGCACCTGCATCTCAAGAAAAGAATGCAGCTGCTTTCAGGAAGAATAGTGACAGGTGCTTTGTGAGAATGTTCCAGATCAACATTTCTCCTCAAAATCCAGAGCATGGCATAGTTGCATGTGGTAACCCTAGGCAGAGAATGCAGGAAATTACTTTGCCTTCTTATGTCTAATATCAATAAATTTAATTCTTGAGGTTCACAATTGGAGACTAATGAAGAAATGGATAAGTTGGCTTTGGAAGCCTTCATGCTCAGAAACTATAGAATTTCAAAGCTTTCTAACCATCTTGCAGTATCCAAACATTATTTCCTCTTTGTGGGGGGTAATGAATAAAATACTTAGATCGACCCATCAAACTAGTTACCATTCTCTCTCCTCACCCCGCTTTTCCCTGCATTTCCCCCCAAAATATAAGCTCCTGTTTTGTATGTGTTGCAGTTCCACAACATATCCAGAATTTAGTTTGAAGGTGTGAGGAAAATGTAAGTGCTGCTATACTTGTTGTACAAATGTCATTTTTGATGCACTTTGTCAGCATTTACTGGTCCTTGGTTTCCCTTGGGATGCCTTGGTGATTTATATTTTTTGGGAACAGTCTGTGATATAGCATGTAGTGTTCCATCTTCTTGTTCTTTCATAAACAACGAAAGATGAAAGAGTAAGCTTGCATTTTTTTTTCTTACTTAGATTTAAAATCTCTCCCACGCACTTTATCATCTATATCTATATCTGTATCTGGGGTGGAGGGAAGGAAAATGAATTATTGAACAGTCCTGGTTGAATACAGTTTTTTCTTGTTGGCATTAGTGGAAAATGTTGTGCATGGGTGACTGGGTTTCTAATTAGAACCTCTTTCTCTCTTACCTTTACAAACTGGAAACTTGAGACCAAAACTTTTGGTTAATAATTGTGGTAAGTTCACAGAAATTCACTGCTAGATGATGATAAGGTATAACCAAAAAAGATTCCCCAAGGACCCGAACATGTGCATATTGGATTATTAATTTCCATAAGGATTTAATGTGGCAGAAAATAGTTGGAGAGTGTGTCTTCTTCTAGCTGACTTAGAAGAGGGTCTGCTTGAACAAGCTTCACCAGCATTGTAGCTTTGCCTTTCAGAGAGGCTATGAAATTGTTGATATCATTTTGTAAATCAGGATAAACTGGACTGGGGTTCTGAGTGCTCTTTGCCAATATGCAACATTATCATATCTGAGATAAGGACAGTATTAATGCTTGAAACAAAATGCCTGTTCTTATCTTATTATTTATATCAGAGGTGACAAACTCAATTTCACTGAAGGCTTCATTAGGGTTGTGTTTGACCTTAGCATGTGTGTGTGTGGTCAGGATGGGCATGACCAGCTCAACGTCACTCCTGTTGGAGGAATCTGTGGTGGCCCATGTGCTTTACCAATGAAAACAAGCTCCCAAACTCCATTTTCACTGGCAGAGGGTTGCAGGAGGTCCTAGCAACCAAAAACGAAGCTTGGGAGCCCATTTTCTCTGGCAGAAGCACTGCAGGCGGGTCCTTTGCTGTTTCCATGGCCCAGATCTAAGTACCCTGTGGGCTGGATCCAGCCTTGAGTTTGACACCCCTGATACAGATGAAGTACAGGAGGGGAGATCCAATAACAAAAAGGAGACCCCAATCCTTTCTTTTTCTCCCAAATTGCTTCTTCCTCAGTCCCCAGCATCTTTCTCTTCCATCATTCCAAAAGGTTTGTATAGAAACTTATATCAGCCTATTCTCTAAATCAGGTGGAGATTGAACTAATTTTTTGAGTCTTGTCCCTCCAAGACCTGAACAACAGCATAACTGCGGAGCTTTTCTATAACAATATTGTTGTTGTTGTTTCCCCCTTTGGTCTCTGTAATAGTCTCCTTCTCTGACCAATTGTCTTGCTTTGAGGCAGCTGCTCAGAGATTTATATATTTATTTCCAAAAAATGATAAGGAGTTGCCACAAAATAGTCTGTATGAAGAGACTCCTTAATCTTGCCTAATGAGATAAACTTGTTCCTTATTGTCAGTCCTGCTTTGCTATACATTTTTAGACAAAGGTCTATGTTGGGACAGGTGGGAAGCTATCTCATTAGTTCATGGTCGGAGATGTGAAAATTGGCAGCTCTGGAACCAAGATCTTCACTGTTAAATTTCTTTGCTTCAGAAACTTTTTTTCCTGAACCAACAGGAAACTCACCTCAAAGTAGTAAATAAATCCTAAAATGAACAAAATCTGCCAATGTTCTTGACATAACAAGGAAGAAAACTTGAAAGACTTTTTCCTCCTTAACTGAAATGTTTTCCTCTGTTATGTACTGTTATGTACTGATTGATGTTGTGTCTCACTGAGTTCAAGAGAGTCCTGATGGATCAGGCCAGTTGTTCATTCCATCTAGAACCCAATTCTCAGCAATTGTTCATTCTGCTACCAACATATCCAAATCACATCAATTTATAAGAAACAACTTAATATCACTGAAAATTAAGCAGTTGAAATACCACCAAGTTAATGAATTATTTAATTAGTTAGCAGCAGTCAATGAGAAATAATCTTAAACCAAGTACTGTATGTTCAAATTGCACATGACAGTTGCCTAAGCTCTCTTGGACATCTGTAAGCAGAGCCCATAGAAGTCTGTCCCCTCCTTTTATCTGTAATACAGGATGTTCATGAACAGATGGCTTCCAAATGTGGTGGTTCTATACTGATAGTTTGATTGTTGATCATTATGGCTGCCTCTTTTGCAAAGTCACACCTTTGTCCAATTTGGTTTGTGTATAAGCACACCAATGTGCCTACTGTCCCTGTCTATTGTTTCTTTTTATTTTACACACACACACACACACACACACACACAATGTCATTGCAGTTGTGCTTTTAAAGTTGTAACAACATTTCGGCAGAATCTCATCTGCCATCATCAGGCTTCTGCATTGAGTCCGGATGTGGGTCAGGCTATCACAGCCATTAGTTTTAAATTTGAGGCTAGCCTATTGCTGTCCCAGGATGTTTTTTTCTTCATCTTGATTGGTTGGGAGTCTTGGTCTGTGTTTACTGGTCTTGGAGTTTGTTTGATTGGTGTTTCTGGTTTCTTCTGTCTGTTTTGTGGCTTTGATTGGCTGGCAACACTATGTTCCTATATTGGAGGCTTTCAGTGCAGCTTGGCTTCTAGTAAAAGGACGGCTATTATCTATTAGGAAGCTAGGTTTCATCTGGGTGCCTGGTTGGGGTGTGTTTGAGCTGGAGGTATCGGGGGAGTCTGTTTGTGCCCAGGTGTTTGCCTGGCTTGTGGTGTGGAGATCTTTCTATTTGAGAGTGCAGGCTTCCAAATGATTGACAATCTGGTGGAATCATCTCTTCTATTCATGTTTTCAGGTCTTTTTTCAATCTCTATGGCTTCTCTGATGATTCTGTGGCTGGGGTTTTCTATAGTGGCTAGGGTTTTGGTGCCATTGAAGTTGATGTTGTGACATGTGGCTTTCATGTGTTGGACTAGTGAGGAGGTGTGTTCTTTTTTACTGAATTTTTGTGTTCATCCAGGTGGGTACTTATTCTTCTATTCTTCTACTTGAAGCCAAGGTGCACTAAAAGCCTCCAGTACAGGAACACAGTGTTGCCAGCCATATATATATATATATGTTTTCTTAGGCTTTCGCGGGTACTTACATGTGTGCTGTTTAGCTTCCTTCGGGTATTATCCCACGTCATTGTAGTTCTGTTAAAGTTGTAGCAACGTTTCAGCAGAATCTCATCTGCCATCATCAGGCTTCTGTATGGATATGGGTCTTACAACTCCTGGTTTTAAATTTGAGGCTGGTCCATTCTGATTGGTTGGGAGCCTGGATCTGTATTCATTGGACTTGGAGTTTGATTGATTGGTGTTTCTGGTTTCTTCTGTCTGTTTTGTGGCTTTGATTGGCTGGCGACACTCTGTTCTTGTGTTGGAGGCTTTTAGTGCAGCTTGACTCCGTGTGAAGGGACGGCTGCTCTTCATTAGCAAGCTGGGTTTCACCTGGGTGCCTGGTGGGGGGGTGCTTGGGTTGGAGCTATCAGAGGGAGTCTGTTTTTGCCCAGGTGTTTGCCTGGCTTGTGGCATGGAGATCTTTCTATTTGAGAGTGCAGGCTTCCAAATGATTGATAGTCTGGTGGAATCATCTCTTCTATTCATGCTGTCAGGTCTTTTTTCAATCTCTATGGCTTCTCTGATGATTCTGTGGCTTGGGTTTTCTATAGTGGCTAGGGTTTTAGTGCCATTGAAGTTGATGTTGTGACCTGTGGTTTTCATGTGTTGGACTAGTGAGGAGGTGTGTTCCAGCTTTTTTACTGCATTTTTGTGTTCATCTAGGCGGGTACTTATTCTTCTGGTCTGTCCAATGTATGTGGCCGGGCATGATGTACAGGGAATTTCGTATATGCCTTGGTTTTCCAGGTCAATTTTGTCTTTGGGGTTCCTCAGGATGGCTGCTATTTTTTTGTCTGTTTTGAAGCCAGCTTGCTAATGAAGAGCAGCCGTCCCTTCACAGTACCCGCGAAAACCTAAGAAAACATATATATATATATATATTTCCATTTCATGTATTCATAACTATGTTTATACTTATACCCAGAGGTGGGATTAAAATAATTTAACCGATTCTCTGCCCTAATGATTTCTTCCAACAGTTCACCAAACTGATCAGAAACTTAACAAGTGGTGCGAACTGGCTGAATCCCACCACTCCTTATACCTATTATCTTGTAAGCAATTGACAAATCAAATAAATAAAAATAAATGAATAAAATAAAAATTAGAGGATACCTTTTTCTAAGTCAGCCTGATTTTAATATGTTGGCAAAACAACTGGGAAATGAGCAAACAAAATTTGATGTTCTTCTATATCAGGGATTAACTGCATCTTCATCCTGAAAGGGATTTGAATATTTTTCGCATATTCAGTCTTAAGCTTCTGATAAAACTAAATAGAGAACAAACTAATTTGTTATTTCTTTTTCCTCTGTATTAAACAATCCGTTTGTTCTATCTCCACCAGAAGTTAAGCCAGACAATATTTATGTGCCATATGAATGACACCCCCTTGTTTCATAAAGGGGGTTTCCTCTGGTTTGATGTTCTGCAGTTTTCTCATCTGCTGAGAGATTAAATTCTAAAAAAAAAAATGATTTTGACTTTACTCTTCATTCTTGTCACTCTTCACACCCTATAGATGTACATATAGTTTCTCCAAACAACATATTTTCTCCCCAAGTGTAATGAAGAAAATTTGTAAGTAATCCTATGATAAAGTTTGAAATTATAATACTAGGCCTTGTAGCATAACAAAGAGTGACAAGAATATCTTAGAGACCACTTCCTTCCATATGTATTCCTGTTCATGGAATAAGATCATCTGGCAAAATGCTGTTTGAGATGCTGCCACCATCTGTGCTATTCTTTCTCTGAAATTGTACTTTTTCTCCAATGGCACCAAGAACAGGGAAATCTGCCAAATTCATGTCAACAGAATTCTTGGGCAATTAATAATGTACAAACAAAAACCTGTTCTATTAGACCTTTTGAAATCAAGGAATTCATTCTTTATATAAACAAATGAATGTTAGGGGGTTTGTTTCTTCCTTTGTTTTAACTCCAGGTTCCTTTGTTATTTGTTAGTCTTAAGAGTGAATAGAATATTTTTGTTTACTGAAAATAAGAGACACTATTACTATTTCAGTTTATTAAACTGCCAGCAAGATTGCCTGCAACACTTCGGGTATGATTTACAATTCTGATCCTGCCTTTTTCCAGCACAAGTTTGCCTTTAGGTTTTACACCGATACAGAAATTAGGATATGAACAATTCTTGGAGGAGTTATTTTCTTATTGTTGAAGGGGTTGGGTAGGATTAATCTTGGGAAAAAATTACTAAGGAGGGTAGATTGGATTCTTCAAATTGTTGAAAGATAGAAGCCATTAGCCAGATAAATGATGCCCTCTTCCTTGCTGAATGTGGCTATGCTTTAATCTGAGTTCTTGCACTGAACAGAAAGTTTGATTTGGTAGTTAAAATGGCCTTTTCCAACTCTGTGATTCTTTTCTTTCCAGAACATCAGCATGCATCCAGTTAATGTAGTAGGAGTGTGTTCTCTATCCCTTTTTTTAAAAAAATGTTGCATTTATTCCACTTGGTTTATTGTCTTTTGTCTTTTTTCCTTTAAAATTTGATTTGACCCTCTTTTTTGTCCCTTCTGGGATCGTCATTACCTTGCGTGAGAGCCCTTGTTAACGACAGTTGTCTCAGATGGCAAGCACTAGGCACTGACGGGTGAACTGAGTTTGCTGAAAAACTCCAGCCTTGCTGGACCCCACTTCCATCTAAACCAGCAGAGCAGAGAAATTGCCTGTTACTTTGCGTCAATTTTTCATGCACTCTTAAAGTGCTTTGTATTGACACGCTGTCAGAAATGGATTGTCACATTAACCCGCTGAGCGAGACATGGGTTCTTGAGCATGTGTGATTGCACTGAGGTCCTCCCAGTCATAGGCTTAGAAGACGGGGGCTTTTTCTATATCTGCTCTCCCTTCTTATATCTCTAATTCTGACTATAACTTTATTAGCTCTTTACTGGCAATATTTATATAAGCCAAGTTTCCTTTGAGCTGAGCTCAGTTCCTGGTGACTTAATGGAGAAATCTGTGAAGTTTCCTGTAGCACGTAAGTGCTTTGTTTTTGCCTTTTCAAATTCCTACTCTCATTTACAGCCTAATTTACAGATGGTCTCCCTTCCAAATGTTAACAGATCTAATTCTGCTTAGCTTTTGAAGATCAGCTGGCTATCTGATACAATATTCATTGAAATATATTTACTGTACAATATTTATTCATGTTTTTATTTATTTTTATTAACTGAGGGGTTGTAGGAATATGCTTTGGATACAAGTCTCCAGCCCACTCTCTTGTTTCTTTAGTGAAAGATATCTGGTAGAAAATGGCAGGAAAAACTTCATAAAATCTTGGAAAATCTCTGCCAGTTGTCGTAGATCAGAGCTGCTAACCTGATCTATTGTAAGGCAGCATCCAGTCTGTTGGTTCAAATCAAAACTTTCCTACCATGTGCCAGGAACTGTGTGCATTGGCCTGTTGAACTGATCTGCCCCCATCAACTATTATTCATCTGGCTAAGAGAGAGAAGCAGAATCCAGGATCCATTCATGAAGTGATAATGATAATGTTTTTTTCTCTGATATAAAACTTGGAACTCTTTTCAGTTCTGCTTCAAATACCAAATGATGTTATGTAGAAATGATGAGGAATAAGAATTGTTAAAGATGCTGAGCTGGTCAGCTGAAAAGCTGACAGTCTGGGTTTTAGACCCAAGCGCTGTGCAACAGAGTGAACTCCCATTCCTTGCCCCAGCTCCTGATCATCTAGCAGTCTGAAAACATGCAAATGTGAGTAGATTAATAGGTACCACTTTGGTGGGAATTCTTTCTGATGATACAACTCTGGTTAAAGGACCAGCTTCTCAATGTGAGCATGCAGGAGAGCAGTGCTGAATAAATTCTGGAAATAGAGCTTGTTTTGTGCCTATTGGCTTGTTTTGTGAACTGAGATGTATCATTTTTTGCAACTCATTGCTTCATTTTCTATCCTTCTTGTCCCTTTTTCTTTACGGTCCATTATTTTCCCCTTTCCTCACCCGCCCCACCCCCATTTCATGAAGGCTTACAGATTTGGTTGGCAGCCAGGTACTGTGTTTCTTGACCTCTTCTTATCTCTCTGGTCATGTTCTCATCTCAAGAAGTAAAGGAAGAGGGGCTTTTTGGTGCAGGAGAGAGAAGAAAAGAAAAAACTTATTGGAATGGGGTGAAGGGTCAGACAAACTACAAAATTGCTACCAAGAACCGAAAGGTAGGAAATAAAAATCAAATGCAGATCGTATCATTCGCTGTTTGCCAAGAGAACCTTAAGAGAAACAGGCAACTAATTGCACTTTATTAGGATCTATAAACCAAGGTTGATTTTATATTGGAGTGTCTGTTCCCTATTTCTGCAGAGGTTAAGACATGCATATTTTCTTCTCTGTGTGAGGGTGTGAAGTTGGAAAAGCAGCTGCAGCCAGGCAGGAGAAATGCTCCAGACTCCCTCCCTATCCACTTCTCTCATGCCTTCATACATTCACATTACCCACAAGCATCTAATTTGCTGTTGTTACAGGGATAATGAAGCCACACCTGGAGTTTTCAAAGATGTCCAGAGGTATCCTCACCACACCCAAGCCCTTAGCTTACAAGCACAAGTGCTAACACAGAACTGGGAGGAGGTATAGGAGGAAAGGAGCAAATAGAACACAGACAGGACAACTGAGGTGATACCTGGAGATTGGCTGCTATTACAAGGAGGTAAGAGGACTAGGTCAATCCACAGCCAGCACCACAAACTCTGGTGAACAACAGGGTGGGAGTCTTGCCTCAAGCTTGGACCTTTCACAGAAGAAACTCATTCAAGAAATGTCTGGTCTATGAACCGTTCTAGATACTTTTTGGAATTTTAATTCTACCTGTTAAGTATGTTAAGTGGGGGAAAATATTTACTGCACCCCTGGGTTCCCCTTGCTAGGCAACATTTCCTGCAAATTGTATAATTCATCATAATTAAAGACAGGCAAAGAGAGTTGCTGTTCCTTTCCAATCTCTTTTCACCAAATCTCTCTCATACTTCCCCTCTGACCCCTCTCCAGCCTATGAAATTGATGAATGCCTCTTAAGGTCTTGTGCCTCATCCTATATAGTGCAAGAATTTTGGGGGAAAGACAAAGTTTTTATTCCATTTTATAGACTGAGACCTTTTTTTTTTTTTTTTGAAGTCAGCATTAAAAAGACTGAAGGACTGGATATTAACAGCAACTTACAAAACCTAGAAGATGGAGTTAACTTAAAGTAATAGTCTGGTGAAGTGGTGGAATTCAAATTTTTTTACTATCAGTTTTGTGGGCGTGGCTTGGTGGGCATGGCAGGGGAAGGATACTGTAAAATCTTCAGTCAGAGGTGGGATTTGCTGGTTCTCCGAACTACTCAAAATTTCTTGCACCAGTTCTCCAGAACTGGTTGGAGCCAGTATACCTCCTCTGGTCTGGTGTTGGGGAAGCTGTGTGCTGCAATAAAACATTTATGTACACATTTGCTAAGCTGTAGTTTGGGTCTAGTCCTTGGAAAGTAAAGAACTCTCATTCCAATAAAGGAGAAATACTTGTAGCTCAAGGTTGAAATGAGGAGTCCTTCGTGTTCTCTGAGCTTGGTTGTTTTCTTTCAGACATTTCATTACTCAAACTAGGTAACATCTTCAGTATTCCTCAATCCTCATACCATGGGATGTGAGATGTAAGGAATCTCTGCACCAGTTGTAGGATTCAATTTTTTTTGCTATTGGTTTTGTGGGTATGGATTGGTGGGCATGGCGGGGAAAGGATATTGTAAAATCTCCAGTCATAGGTGGTATCTGCCAGTTCTCCAAACAACTCTAAATTTCCACTACTGGTTTTCCAGAACTGGTCAGAACCTGCTGAATACCAACTCTGCTCTGCATCAGACAGGGACTAAACTCAATGATCTCCATGGTACTTTCCATTCTTTGCCTTGTTTCTTCCTTGCTACTAATTAAACAATACTTTCTCTCTTCCAATTAAAACTAAAACTGACATTTGTTTTAACAAAGTTTTGCTTGTTTTGACAATGATCAGAACAAGATCTGCAAAGAGTTTAATGCAAGGAGATGAAATACATACAATAACTCAACTTCCAAACTGCCTCAGATTTCACCCACCAAAACAAAAATCATTTGACAAGACAAAAATAGAAAGCAAAATGCCATATCCAGTTCAGAATGGGGCATTAGCCAGCATGAATAAATTCAAGTTTACAAAACTTGAAATAGATGTAAGGGAAAATATATGCATTACAGTAACAAAGTCTGTCAATTCACAGGTGACACAAGCTGCAGTATACTAATTTCCTTGTTTCTGGCTATTAACCACTCTCCAAAAATCCACACCTCCATTATTGTTCTTGGGACAAGTTTCCCCTTGTATAAAAACAGATTTCCAGCTTACTCTTGTAATAAAAAAAAGTGCAACATGGATAAGTGGCAAAAAAGTGCAACATGCAACAGTTGGCCATGGATATCTGAATGGAGATAAATCAAAGCACAGTGACATTACATTAGCACATCTGAGATCTTTTTTGGCTAGTAAGATACAGTATCCGCATTGCCTGTGCAGGAGGACAGAATTACAAACTAGGTTGCTTTGAGAGAATAAAGTTATTTACAGCCATAGCTTAACTGTGTTTATTCAGAAATCAACACCCACTATGCCATTATGCCTTTTCCAGGTCATTGTACATAAACTTTAAATCTTTACAAGGTTGTAGTTCAGAGCAGCCTGAGCCAGGAACTTGCTTCATATGGCACCATAGATAGCAGGGTCCATTTGTTTGCTAAAGTGTGATCAGCAACAGAGGCCAAGGAAGATGGGTCTGGTTGCTCCTGCTATCCTCTAAAACAGTTTAAAACAGACAGATTCTCCTTCTGGGCTTTTCGTGTGGTGATGGATTATTCCTGAATCCATACAACTTTAAAATGTTACTGGGTTGATCCTTGTCGCCTCAATTATTTTACAAGTCACCCCCTCAAAGGTAATGGAACATTTCCTGATATCTAACAGTCATAATTCTCACATGAAAAAGGGAAAGTGCAGCTGCTGTGATAAAAATAAAAATGAATCTCATTGTAATGAGATTTGGGCTTCCTGATAAAACCATTTTTGATAAATGGTATTAATTTTCTGTGAGCTGTATTTACGTAACATATCCTAGTTCTGCTTACTATTCTTTCTTAAGGATACTACTAGCATTTTTAAGCAGGATCTTCAGACCTTCTTCAAGCTAGAGATGGAACTATATTAGGAAGCTTTTTTAATCACACGTGACAGTAGTAGATTTTTGTTTTCGTGGGGTAGGGAAACTGTAGCTTTCAGGGCCCTGGGTTTTTAAAATGACTTTTCTGGAACAATTTTATTTGTTGTCTTCTGCAGACTGAAGTACACAAGTTTGGCACCTCTGGTTCCTGTTAGTGTTCCTAATTTCCCACAACATACATTCACACATCCAGCACTCTTTCCCTCCCCAACACCCCCCCCCCCCCATGGCAGTTGCTAATGAGCTTCAAAGAAAGTGAAGATAGGCAGTTGAAATGAATAGAGAGACTCAAATTAAGGCATATAAAGCTGAGAAATCTTCTCATATGTCTTCTACTTTCCTTTCTTGAAGCTGGTTCCCTGAATTTGTGAATGGGTGTTAAAGGCCCTGTCACACTGCCCAACGGATGCAAAACGGACACAACAGACGAGAAAAATGTTCCATCCGTTGTTCTCCGCTCTCAGAAGGGGCAAAAATTTGCATAACCGGAGCGGATAACACGGACGCGGGGAGGATGCAGGGTGGATGGAAAGTGGATGCAGAACGTAAGCCCAGCAGATGGAAGCGGATGAGAGCAGATGGCACATCCGCTAGGCTTCCGGAGGGCCACAGCAAAGCGGATGCGGAACAGATACAGTGGATGCAGAACGGATGCACAGCAGATGAAGTGGATGCAGAGCGGAAGCCTAGCGGATGCACAGCGGAAGCCTAGCGGATGCCTGGCGTTAATTGCGCATGCGGGGGGGATGCATTGCGCAAGCCCCGCAGATATACCGGAAGCAGCTCGGAAGCAGGTCGCCATTCAGAGGAAAGACCTGCTTCCAGAAACATCGACTGCCTTGCCTGTCCTGCCTGCATGTCTGCCTGCAAGCCTTGCTGCCAGCCTTGCTGCCAGCCTCCCTGCCAGCCTTGCTGTCTGCCTGCCTGCCAGCCTCGCTGCCAGCCTTGCTATCTGCCTGCCTGCCAGCCTTGCTGCTAGCCTTGGTGCCTGCCTGCCTGCCAGCCTTGGTTCATGCCTGCCTGCCAACCTTGGTGCCTGCATGCCTGACAGCCTTCCTTCCAGCCTTGGTGCCTGCCTCCCTGCCAGCCTTGGTGCCAGCCTTCCTGCAAGCCTTCCTGCCAGCCTTCCTGCAAGCCTTCCTGCCAGCCTTGGTGCCTGCCTGCCTACATGCCTGCCAGCCTTCCTGCCAGCCTTGGTGCCTGTCTGCCGTCAGCTTTGGTGCCTGCCTGTCTGCCAGCCTTGCTGCCTGCCTTGGTGACTGCCTCCCTGCCAGCCTTGCTGCCTGCCTGCCAGCCTTGGTGCCTGCCTGCCAGCCTTGCTGCCTGCCAGCCTTGGTGCCTTCCTGCCAGCCTTCCTGCCAGCCCCCCTACCAGCCAGCAACCCCACAACCATGCTGAAGCACAGCAAGCCTCAGCCATCTGCTGCCAGCCCTGGCAAGAGGGACAGGGCTACCATCCCACCCCCTGGCCCTCACTCTGGTTCTGCTGGGGCTTCTGCAGCACGGGCTCGCTCTTCTGGGGCTGGGGCTTCTGCTGCTTCTGCTTTTGGAGGAGCTGACGACAAGCACTCCAGCACCAGCCACCTCCACAGTACCTGGACCCTTCACCCCTGAGACTGAGCGACCCAGAGGAGTGCCAGAGACTCATTTTTGTTTTATAGCTTTGTTAGGGATAACATTGTTCACCCTAACTGTTTTAGGTGAAATATTAACTATAAATCATAGTTAGTGTATGCAGCTTTAACTGTAAAATAGCAACTGTGGGTGTGGTTATGAAAACCATATAAAAGTAGCAAGGCTACAGCTTGCTCTCTCTCTCTCTGGCTTTGATGATCCCTGATTACTGCTTGGAAGCAAGACTGCATTGCTCGAACGGGAGAGACAACAACAGACTGATTTATGAGAACTGACTGTTAGGGATAACATTGTTCACCCTAACTGTTTTAGGTGAAATACTAACTATAAATCATAGTTAGTGTATGCAGCTTTAACTGTAAAATAGCAACTATGGGTGTGGTTATGAAAACCATACAAAAGTAGCAAGGCTACAGCTTGCTCTCTCTCTCTCTGGCTTTGATGATCCATGATTACTGCTTGGAAGCAAGACTGCATTGCTCGAACGGGAGAGACAACGGACTGATTTATGAGAACTGACAATAGGATATTCTACATGGACTTTGCTAACTGAATATCCCTGAATGGACTGACTACATGGTAAATGAATATTGGACTGTTTTTGACTATGCTATAAACTTATACTGGAATAAAATATATTCTTGATAGCACAAGCGTATCTGTTATTTTTACTGTATGTTAATAAACATACAAACTTAGCTCACTCATTTATCTGTGTGCCTATCTGACTAACGCTGCACATTCTGTTTAGCTTGCCTACCTAACCCTGGTTGGGGAACCCAGGCTTAACAAGCTTCTTGTTAATAAAGTCTATTTTTGATTCATACACTTGCTTCATTTCTTTTTTTTAATAAAGTCTTGGTGGAAACTTTAAGAAATGGTTTAAGCCTTTGCATGCTTGTGGGATGGGTTAAGATAGCAGTGGGATAGGTTTAGATAGCTGTGGAATGGGCAGGGATACCTTTGGGATGGGTAATAGCTGTGGGATAGATAAACCTCCAGTGCAAGCATAGTGGGGCTGTATGGTCCACCCTCCCAGGTGCCACACCTATGGCCCTTTATTATCAATAACAATGTAATCATTGATCCACACATGTCAACATAAACACAACTCTTTATGAAATGCCCTGTTCATTGTCGGGCCACTCAACATACATGGCCCAATCTCATCAGTGTGATGAGACAGGCTGAAGGAAGCATCCATTAAGCATCTATCATCCTGTCTTGCCACTCCACCGCTCCAGCTGGGGCAGGATGCAGCAAGCTTCCACGATGCTCCTCACGGTCTCTGGGTGATGCTGCATGGTGGTGAGAAGTATTTGGAACCTGTTGGCCAGGATGCCAAAGGCGTTCTCCACCACCCGCCTTGCCCTGGACAGCCTTTAGTTGAAGATCCTCTCTTCACGCGTGAGGAGTCTGGAAGTGTAGGGCTTCATGAGGTAGGTTGTGAGGGAGAAGGCGTCATCCCCCACGATGAAGTAGGGCACATCTTGTGTGTCATTGGGCAGAGGTCCTGGATCTGGGAAGCCCATGATGAGGTTGCATTCCAGCTCCTCCTTGAGGTGACTGGCGTTGTATACCTGGGCATCAGAAGATGAACCGTTGCCTGAAGCATCGATGTACATGAACTTGTAGTCAGCATCGACCATGACGAAGAGGATGATGCTGAAGAAGCCCTTGTAATTGAAATAAGTGGACCCCGACTTGGCTGGAGTTTTGCAGGCCACGTGCTTGCCATCTATGGCTCCAACGGTGTGGGGGAAGTTCCACTTCTGATACCACTGCTCTGCAACTTTCTTCCATCCTTCTTCAGTGGAGGGGCACTGGAGGAGCTCCTCCATGTATTCTTCGATGATGGCCTGCACCACTTTTTTGACCACTATGCTGATGGTGTTGTGTGGCACCCTCCAGCCGTACTGCATGCTGCTGTAGGTGGTCCCTGAGGCCAGGTGGCACAGAGTGAGTGCCACCTTGAGCCCAGGGTCCAGGCTGGGCCGGAATTTGGTGTTTGCCTTGGTCAACCTGGGTGTCAGCCGCTGCACAACTTTGTCAAACATGGCTGGAGGCATCCTCATGAAGTTCTGGAATGCCCGAGTGTCTTCGTTCCTGAGCTCCACCATCAGCTTGTTGTACAATCCATACTCTGCTCTTCTGGTGAATCATCTTCATACCCAGAGGCTTCTTGGCCACCTCTTTTTCTTCCCGTAGTATAGTTCACAGAGCCTGTAGATGGCTTCGCACTGTTGCAGAAGGATGGTGGCTGCCAAAAGGACTGTGTTACGATCCACGGTGGACATGACTGGATGCTGTGGAAGAGCAAGAGGCAGATGAAGGCTGCAGAGGTCCGCACCGCAGGGCTGCTGGTCTGAAAGTGAGATCCAGATGTGTTGCTCCCCCTTTTTATAGGCAGTATAGGTGTCTCTTTGCATCCTCTAGGCATCCTCTATGTATCCTGTAGACATCTTTAATATCCAAGATAGGTCCCCTCTGCAGATGTTTTTTCCATTTTAAACGCTTTGTTTCCGCTTGGCATCTGTTCTGCATCCATTCTGCATCCGTTCTGCGTCCGTTCCACTTCCTCC
>BLBF01000003.1:36686907-36731575 GCA_015471245.1 Laticauda colubrina | reverse complement strand
TAATAATAATAATAATAATAATAATAATAATAATAATAATAATAATAGTAGTAGTAGTAGTAGTAGTAATAGTAATAATAATAAAAGCCAATTTGGTCTATTGGCTAAGACAACACCAGGCAAAAAAATGGGAGACTGTAAGTTCTAGTCCTGCGTTAGCTATGAACATTAGCTAGGTGATCTTGGACCAGTCACTTTTTCTCAACCCAACTCACCACATCGGGTTGTTATTGTGGGGGGAATCTAGGAGGAGCAGTGGTGAGATTCAGTGGTTCACATTAGTTCAGGTGAACTGGTTGTGAAATTACCATCACCACCATTCTGCTATCAAAGTGGATCCTGGAGCTGTGATGTGTTGCAATGGAGAAATAGACAACGGAGTGGCTGGTGCGAGGGAAGGAGAAGGCCGCTTTCCCTCTTTCTTTTCCCTCCTCCTCCTCGTCCCCTCATGCCAGCCAATCCATTTCCTGTTTCTGCATTGCAGCGCAGCACCCAGAATCCACTTTGATAGTGTGTGTATGTGGTAATTTAACAATCGGTTCATCCAGGGTCAGATTGGCCATTGCAGGAGGCTCATCCCACATGTGCCACACCTGTTAAATTGTTTGAATCCCACCACTGAGGAGGAGAAAGGAGTATTAGATATGGTTGCTGCCTTGGGTTATTTGTAAAAAATAATAAAGGCAGGATACATTTTTTTTTAAAAAAAGTCTAGCCACAGGAACTGGCGGGAGAAGAAACTGGCAACATAGTACTCACATAGGCATACATACTTTACATACTCTTAGCTACTTTATTTGAGAATCAGGGAGTCAAAATCAGAATATGATGCCAAAGAGAATCAGATCCTGTCATGAAGATGAAGAACCAATTTATTCACAAAGTGATTGACACAGTCACAATAATGGACTTGGACAACAGGTCCTTGAGTTAAATTCACCTCATATCTGTTAGTCGAGTGGGCTTGGGAATCTAATTGGCATAAGCAGTGATGGCTAACCTTTTCCATGTTATGTGCCTGCACATATGATGCAGTGTGTGCATGACTCCCCTGCCCCCTGTGCACATGACCCCCCCACACATTGCACACCCCTGCACATGTGCACACAACCCCTCGCATGCTACATGCCTCTGTGCATGTGTACATATCTCCCACATGTGTGTCACCTCTCATACATGCGTGACAAATACCCAACAATCACCTGGCTGGTGGGGGCAAGTGTGCATGAGCAGTGGGTCTCTTCTGGGTGACCTCTCATGTGTCAGCAGAAGTGGCTTTGTGTGCCGCTTCTGGCACATGTGCCATAGATTCTCCATCACAGGCATAGGGGAACAAATGATGGCAGATGTATCATGACATCATTATATAAATGATGGTTAATTACTAGTGTCAGAAGTAATGACCAAGTGTATTACTGCATTATTTTGTGATAATGTTATATGTGTGGCTTGTTATTGATATTTGTGCTGATAGGCTATGGGAAACCTGTTTCCAAATATGGTTCTTAAAGTTTTTCTATTCTATACAACTGCTGTATTTTTTACTCGAACACTAAATATTCCCATTTTGTCTTTTTTGAATGAAAACAGTTATTTTAATATGTTCTCCTTCCAAAACCTTTTCTCCATTATTTTTTAACCTTTCATCCTGGTTTCCTTTACAGGCTTACTTTTTTTATCACCATTTATGTTGGAGTACCTTTTTTAAAAAAATAAAGTTTTAATACTATATGGTTCAGTTATTGAGCTGAACTTTATTCCAGAGAGCAACAGAGGTTGTTCTGGGGAGTGGAAATTTGATAAAAAGAGTAATCAGTGGGCTATGGAATAGTTGGAATTTAAATCCTTTTCGCAGTAGAAGGATATCAATCACTATGAGTCTAGTTCATTGTTCATGTTGTACATTTACAAATACTGATTTTTAAAAATGGAAATAAATTTAGACTCTTAAATTAAACTGGTCTTTTTCCAAATAATAGTTGATGAGGTTTATTAAAAAGTTTATTTAAAAGAACCTTGTCTAAATCTGAATACATTTACACTTTTTAGTTTATGTGTCGTCATTTTCAACAGGTATGTCTTCTAAGTTTTTTCCCCCTCAATGTGGATCTATGATAAATTTTTAGTGTCTTTCTTAAACTGGATATGGTTAAACTACCCCAGTCAAATTAATATATCTGGAAACATGTCATTCCTGTCTACCAAAGCACTTCTAGAAGAGTTGCATGCTACTTCATGATATCTGTTTATTTGATAGCAGCACTTAAGAGCTTTCTTCTCATCCTATCATTTTTCGATATAGTGACCAGTCTGTGTCATTTAAAGTAATATCAGTGGGCAAAATTATTCCTTTTTTTTAATGAAAACAATTTTTAAAACATTGCAAAGAGTTAAAATCTGTCAAGGTAGATTTTTATCAAGGTTAGGAATAAAATAAAATGGTCTGCCAAAATTTCCTATACCAAGAAGCAGAACTGAAGCTTCTTCAATTCTGCTTCTTGAATGAGAAGTGAATGTTTTCAAGAAAAAAACAAAATCCAGTTGCCTTTTGAAAAAGCAACTTTGGAACAACCATGATCTGAATGACTGAGAATCTCTTACTTTATTGTGTCTCTTACACAATGGTGTTGATAAGGTCTTGAATGCCTGTTGTTAAATCAGTGGCTCCAGCAATACATGTATACAATATGAGATATATTATAGGTATGTGTGACTGGAAGATTTGCAAGAACTCAAACAAACTCTATTTTTCTTACTACACTAACCTTCACTTGGAGAATCACTCAGAGACTTTGTTAATCAGGAAATGGAAATGGGAGAAGGACAAAGAGGAAGAAGAAGTGCTGTAACTTAATTTGATTGCTGAAATCAACTAAAGGAGTCATTAGCTCATATGGGTAAATATAATTAATAAACCAGTTTAAGAAATGGTAAGTTCAAGAGAGACAGTGGGAAGATCACCATTATTGTACTTGTGACAAATATAATTTGCCAGTGTTATATAAATAAGCTCAGGTCTCTGACCAGGAAAAGTAAGAATTTTATTTTTCTTTATCCCTTTAAGTTCATCAATGTTTTTAAAATGTGCTCTTATTTAAGCCCATGTCAAACTGAACCAATGGATGCAAAGAGGATGTAAAACGGACAAAAAATCTTGCCATTCGTTTGAAAACGCGATGTACTCACTGCCTCTGTTTGGCTTCCTCTCTATCCGTCCAGCATCCGTTTATTGATGTTTCATCCGCTCCAAAAGTTTTGGGCTGCCCAAAACTTTTGCGCGGCCCAAAACTTTTGCGCGGAAAATGTATCCAGTTCGTCCGTTCTACATCTGCTAGGCATCCGCTAGGCATCCGTTACACATTCGTTACGCATCCACTATATCCACTAGGCGTCCGCTACGCATCCGCAGAACTCCATCCGCCCGGACGCAGGGAGAAAGCGGAATGGATGCAGAACGGATGCCTAGCAGATGCAGAATGGAAACAAAGCGTTTAAAACGGAAAAAACGTTCACAGAGGGGACCTATCTCAGATATTAAGGATGTCTAGAGGATGCCTAGAGGATGCCTAGCGGAAAACCTATACTGCCTATAAAAAGGGGGAGCAACTCACCTGCATCTCACTTTCAGAACAGCAGCCCAGTGGTGCAGACCTCTGCAGCCTTCATCTGCCTCTTCCTCTTCCACAGCATCCAGTCATGTCCACCGTGGATTGTAACAAAGTCCTTTTGGCAGCCACCATCCTTCTGCAACAGTGCGAAGCCATCTGCAGGCTCTGTGAACTCTACTGCGAGAAGAAAAGGAGCCACCCAAAAAGAGTCTGGATCCGAAGATGGTTCACCAGAAGAGCAGAGGACGGACTGTACAACAAGCTGATGGTGGAGCTCAGGAACGAAGACACTCGGGCATTCCAGAACTTCATGAGGATGCCTCCAGCCATGTTTGACGAAGTTGTGCAGCGGCTGACACCCAGGTTGACCAAGGCAAACACCAGCTTCCGGCCCAGCCTGGAACCTGGGCTCAAGGTGGCACTCACTCTGTGCCACCTGACCTCAGGGACCTCCTACAGGAGCATGCAGTACAGCTGGAGGGTATCATCCAACACCATCAGCATTGTGGTCAGAGAAGTGGTGCAGGCCATCATCGAAGAATAAAAGGAAGAGCTCCTCCAGTACCCCTCCACTGAAGAAGGATGGAAGAAAGTTGCAGAGCAGTGGTATCAGAAGTGGAACTTACCACACACCGTTGGAGCCATAGATGGCAAGCACGTGGCCTGCAAAGCTCCAGCCAAGTCGGGGTCCACTTATTTCAACTCCAAGGGCTTCTTCAGCATCATCCTCTTCGCCATGGTCGATGCTGACTACAAGTTCATGTACATCGATGCTTCAGGCAATGGCTCATCTTCAGATGCCCAGGTATACAACGCCAGTCACCTCAAGGAGGAGCTGGAAGGCAACATCATCGTGGGCTTCCCAGATCCAGAACCCCAGCCCAACGACAAGAAGGATATGCCCTACTTCATTGTGGGGGATGACGCCTTCTCCCTCAGAACCTACCTCATGAAGCCCTACACTTCCAGACTCCTCACCCGTGAAGAGAGGATCTTCAACTACAGGCTGTCCAGGGCAAGGCGGGTGGTGGAGAACGCCTTTGGCATCCTGGCCAACAGGTTCCAGGTACTTCTCACCACCATGCAGCATTGCCCAGAGACCGTGAGGAGGATCATGGAAGCTTGCTGCATCCTGCACAATCTCATGCGCACCTGCTACCCAGTGTTGCAGAACAGGCTCGTGGACCTCCAGCAAGGCAATGGGGACATGGAGCCTGGTGAATGGAGGCAAGGCCGAAACCTGATAGACACTCAGGATGTGCAAGGCCCCAACAGAGCCTCACATGAAGTGAAGAAGCAGCGCAACCTTCTGAGACACTGGTGCAACTAGTGGAGTGCTCCCAGCTGCTCCCAGCTGGAGCAGTGGAGTGGCAAGACAGGATGGTAGATGCTTAATGGATGCTTCCTTCAGCCTGTCTCATCACACAGATGAGATTGGGCCATGTATGTTTGGTTGGCCTACAATGAACAGGGCATTTAATAAAGAGTTGTGTTTATGTTGACATGTGTGGATAATTATTACATTATAATTGATAATAAAGGGCCATAGGTGTGGCACCTGGGAGGGTGGACCCTACAGTCCCACTATGCTTGCACTGGAGGTTTATGTATCCCACAGCTATTACCCATTCCAAAGGTATCCCTGCCCTTCCCACTGCTATCTCAACCCATCCCACTGCTATCTTAACCCATCCCACAAGCATGCAAAGGCTTAAACCATTTTTAAAAGTTTCCAGAAAGACTTTATTAAAAAAAAGAAATGAAGCAAATGTGTGAATCAAAAATAGACTTTATTAACAACAAGCTATAAAACAAAAATGACTCTCTGGCACTCCTCTTGGTCACTCAGTCTCAGGGGTGAAGGGTCCAGGTGCTGTGGAGGTGGCTGGTGCTGGAGTGCTTGTCATCAGCTCCTCCAGAAGCAGAAGCAGCAGAAGCCCTAGCCCCAGAAGAGCGAGCCCGTGCTGCAGAAGCCCCAGCAGACCCAGAGTGAGGGCCAGGGGGTGGGATGGTAGCCCTGTCTCTCTTGCAAGGGCTGGCAGCAGATGGCTGAGGCTTGCTGTGCTTCCGCATGGTTGTGGGGTTTCTGGCTGGCAGGGAGGCTGGCAGGAACCAAGGCTGGCAGGAAGGCTGGCGGGGAGGCAGGCACCAAGGCTGGCAGGAAGGCTGGCAGGGAGGCAGGCACCAAGGCTGGCAGGCAGGCAGGCTGGCAGGCAGGCAGGCACCAAGGCTTGCAGGCAGACATGAATCAAGGCTGGCAGGCAGGCAGGCACCAAGGCTGGCAGGAAGGCTGGCACCAAGGCAGGCACCAAGGTTGGCAGGGAGGCAGGCACCAAGGCTGGCAGGAAGGCTGGCACCAAGGCATGCACCAAGGTTGGCAGGGAGGCAGGCACCAAGGCTGGCAGGCAGGCATCCAGCAAGGCTGGCAGGGAGGCTGGCAGCAAGGCTGGCAGCGAGGCTGGGAGCAAGGCTGGCAGCAAGGCTGGCAGGCAGACATGCAGGCAGGGCAGGCAAGGCAGCCAATCCGTCCGGCAGCAGGTATTTCCTCTGAATGGCGACCTGCTTCCGAGCTGCTTCCATTATATCTGCGGGGCGGATGCAATGCATCCCCCCCGCATGCGCAATTAACGCCAGGCATCTGTTAGGCTTCCGCTGTGCATCCGCTGTGCATCCGCTGTGCATCCGCTGTGCATCCGCTGTATCCGTTCCGCGTCCGCTTTGCTGAAGCCCCCCGGAAGCCCTGCGGATGTGCCATCCACTCCCATCTGCTTCCATCCGCTAGGCTTCCGTTCCGCATCCGCTTTGCATCCACCCTGCATCCTCCCCGCATCCGTGTTATCCGCTCTGGTTATGCAAATTTTAGCCCCTTTTGAGAGCGGATAACAACGGATGGAACATTTTGCTCATCCGCTGTGTCCTTTTTACATCCGTTGGGCAGTGTGACATGGGCTTTATATATTTTCCAAGTGACCATGCTGGTAGCTGTCCTATTCTGAAAAGATTTATGTCTCTTATAAAAGACTCTTTGACAAAGCCTCATTTAGCAAGGCACTTGTTGAGGCCCTGGGTGTGATTGGTCTTTTTTGGTGAATATAAATAATTGCTGCCTTCCTTTAAAGACCAAACAAATCACAGCTAAGGGCTCTGCCTAAAGCACTGAATTCCACCATAACTCTCAGCAAATCACTAACATTGTTTTTCTCTTATGTTTTCTCCCCTGGTTGTGCAAAAATATTGAACTGGCACTTAAAATCTAAGCATCCTGTTCGTGTTTGTTGCCTGAGGCCAGATTTCTGTTACCAGTTACCTCAACAGCATAATAATGTAAGAACCTGCCTGGCTCAGACCAAAGGCCCTCTAATGCAACAATTTTGCTCCTCCAGATGCTAATCTGTTGGAAGACCAGAAGGAAGACACCAGCATAGTAACAGTACTAGTAACTGAAGTTAATATAATGACTGCTAGTTCTGGATCATTTTATCTTCCATGAGTTTGAAAATCCATTTTGGTAAGCTTCACTATTTCTTGCAAGAACAAATCTCAAGCTTTTTTTTGTCTGAACCTTCAACTGTTCTGACCCAAACCTGGTTCCTAGAGAGCAAACACAAGACAAAGGCAGCAGCACAACCTTTTAATATTTCATCTATGAATTCTGTTTCTTCACAGATGAAAGACTGCTTCCAACTAATTAGCTCTGACAAGAAAGAGCCTTGCTGAGTTTTTGCAAGGCTGCAAACAAACAAACAAACAAACAAACAAAAAGATAAGAAATAGTTTACAACACAAGGGTCTTCAAATACCAACTGTAATGTACATGAGGCTGAGTTTCAAAACATCTTTGCTTCTTACAAAGAACGTTTGCTTCACAGCTGGCTTTTATCTTCTTGAAGGAGGGGCCATTACCTTGCAGCCTTACTCCCAAGTTGCCCATGCTGTTGTAGCTGCTCTTTCCTGCAAGCAATCCTGTGTGCATGTGCAATTGGCACAGGCTCCTTGGGAACCTCCTCATCGCTGCTGCCAGCTTCCACAATCTCTGAAGGCAGCAGACCACTCCCTAATGGTCCTGGTCCTTCATCTGAGTCCTCACTCTCCTCAGTTGTCCACACCTGCTGCCATCTAACCACAACATCATCAAATGTTCCTCAGTACATCCTTTTCACCTCTATTTGAGAAAAAAAAAAAGGTAATAGAATAGCAGAGTTGAAAGAGACCTTGGTGTATTCTAGTCCAACCAGTATAAGGATGAAAACTTTTTTTTACTATCAGTTCTATGGGCTCAAAATGAACTAAAGCTTGCAACAAAAATAAACAACAACATCACCACCACCAATAAGCTTACAACCTGACTTATAACTTCTCTGCCGGTCTCGCTCCACTTGCAATTTGTGGGTCTCCACTTCCTCATTGTCAGTGTTGGGTGATAGATCGACGTCCTCGTGGTGCTCTGTTGTTGCTTTGTGACCAGTTTCAGTTCGTTTTTCAGGAGATGTGTTGGTCTCCAATGTTGTTGGCCAGTCAATTGCATTCATTTGTCACATCTTGGCCACTG
Source organism: Laticauda colubrina (assembly GCA_015471245.1). Taxonomy (NCBI): domain Eukaryota; kingdom Metazoa; phylum Chordata; class Lepidosauria; order Squamata; family Elapidae; genus Laticauda; species Laticauda colubrina. The sequence goes on along the minus strand of BLBF01000003.1, from coordinate 36,723,418 downwards.
ATTTCTTCATGGCTTTGGCTGTGGTGGCTTTAGCAATGGCTTCGGTAACTGTAATGTCCACCTGAGCCATCAGCCTGCTCTGGAGCATGGGGTCTCTGAGACCGAGGACCACGTGGTCCCTCAGAGCCTCATCCATGTCTGAAAAGCCACATGCACCTCCAATGTTCCCCAATGCTTCCACGAAATCCCTGATGCTCTCTCCATCCTTTTGATCCCAATGGTATAATTTGTGCCACCAGATCAGGTTTGGCACGGCTGGGGCATAGTGGTTCCGCAGTAATCGATCGAGATCTGGCCAAGTCATCTCCTTCACATCCTCTGGCTTGACCAACGCTTTGGCCATCTTGAATACAGCTGGCCCGCAATGGGTCAGGAACACAGCTCTCTTTCGGTGGTCATTTGCATCCTTGAGATTGTTGCTCTTGAGGAACATGAGGAATCTATCGATGTAAGATTCCCAGTCCTCGGTTGCCTGATCGAATGGTGTGGGTGGTGAGTTGTTGCCGGCCATCTCGTTAGTTGTTCAGCTCGGTTGTCACATTCCCGACTGGTCTCTTTGTCTCAGAATCCCACCTTCATCACCAGTGTAGAAGCATGGGAAATCAGGAGACAGGAGACCAGCATACTGGTCAAGAGACTTCAGCTCTTTCTTCAAGGTATAGATCTGTGTACCTTTAGCGAGCCGCGGCAGCTCTTCTTATAGAGCTAACTGTCGGCTCTCACCCAATGACAGCTTTCTGAAAATCCCGCGATCGGTTCGTCCAATCACGGGAGATTCCTTACTAACCAATCACCGTCATGCATCTCGGCCAATCACAGTGCAGTTTGTTTCAGCCAATCAGGTTAGGGTATTACAAGAATGTTAATATGTAACAAAAGGAATAATTTAAAGTGGGTTGTTTAGATAGAGTTTGCACTAATTATGCCATTACTTCTTAATGCTTAGTGGATTTAGCTGATCAGGATGGAGTGATGCGGTTTTAAATACTTGTTTATAGAGAATGGCATGGGATATGGGATGAAGTGATGGCTAGTTGTATTTTAAGAGATGGTGATAACACTGTTAATCTTAATTCTGCTTACTGGAGATGAAAGGGAGAGTTTCCTCTTTCTTCTTTTTTGCACTTTTTAATTTTTTTCTTTTATCTCTCTGATTTTTAAAAATCTTTTGTACTTTGTATATTTTAAAATAACTGTAATGCAGATCGGTTTGATACATTATCTTTTTTATAATAATTATATTAAGAATTACATTATAAAGATAAAAATCTTAATACAATTATTATTTTACAAAGATAATGTATTAATCCTATCTGCATTACAGCTATTTTAAAACTTAGATCAAAAATTTTTTAAGAAGGATATTTCACCCAGAAGTACTGGAAGTTAGTCAAGCAAATGCTTAATCAGTTCCTTCAGAACTTTTAAATTTGGATATGGTTTAAAATTCACCGTTTAAGCATTTGTAAAATAGAACTATTGTAACTTTTGAATTATAAAGTCACAAAAAAGAATGGTAAGAATAGTTATATTCCATGACAGATGCCATCCTCATGTAAACTTTTAAGAACTGTAAAGAGTTTCACAGAAGTATAATACATTTATACATTGTACAATTAATAAGTGGAACAACTTGCCTCCAGAAGTTATGAATGCTCCAACACTGGAAGTTTTTAAAAAGTTGTTGGATGACAGTTTGTCTGAAATGGTGTAGGGTTTCCTGTCTAAGCAGGGGGTTGGACTAGAAGACCTCCAAAGTCCCTTCCAGCTCTGTTATTCTATTCTATTCTATTCTATTCTATTCTATTCTATCCTATCCTATCCTATTCTATTCTATTCTAAATATTCATCCTGATATGTTGCAGGGTTTTTTCTCCCAACCAGCTAGATATTATTGGTATGATTGCTGAACAACCAATCTATACATTCAGTTCCAAAACTATAGATGATTAAATAATAGAGGCAGCATATGGTTGCAAGAAAGTGTTGGTGCTCCCTGAATGTAAGTCATAAATGTCAATACAGATTATTTACATTTTTCACTGAATTGTTACTGTCAACATTTATGTTCTTTCTTCTAAACATTTTTCAGATGTGTGTGAGTGATCTCTATTGTTCTAATAGGATTGTTGATAAACTTCATATTGTTTGTTGTATTGCATTGTGTATTATTTTCATGCCAAATTTAAGGTACCTTTCTTAGTACAGTGACATGTAGATGAGAGTGGCACAGTTCTTTATTTAAAAAATAAAATAAAATCAGCATGCATGGTATTCACTGTAGTTTGATCTTTGAGGAGCCTTGAAGAAATCTCTTTAGGCCCTGGTCTTTCTCCATAGTGCTGGTAAAGAGATTATAGGCCTAGTATATTCAGAGAAAAATGCCAGGCCTCTGGGCCTAGCATACTAATCCATACAAAGGATAACAGAAGCCTAATTAATTCTCATGTCTCAAAATCTGATAACAGCCCCCCACACAGGCAAGTCCATAAGGGCTTAATGAATTTAATCGACTGCACTTGATGATTTTATTTGAAACCCTGTGCCACAAATTAAACTATTAAAAATGCACTTGAACTTGATTGGCAGCTGTAATCCTAGCAAAGTCTATTTAATCCATTGAGTCAGAGAGTGTAACTTAAATACAACTTTTTTTTAATGCATTAAAGAAAGAGGTAGGGTATTCTGCATTCCAGGAAGCCTGTTCAGTTTATAACGGCAGATTAGATGAATTTGGAGAAGCAAGCAATGGAGCAATTAGTTGGAAATGAGGAGGATCATCTAAGACATGAAGGTCATTGCAGCTACTTAGCTAAATCAAGGCAATACTCTATATTGAAGGGTATTGATATAGCAAGGTGCTGGAGGCAGACAATCACTTTAGTGATGACAACAAATGAATCATTTCACACAGAAGGCTATAGTAAACCATTCCTGTATTTTAGAAAGAAAACTAGATGGGGAGACAAAAGAACAAATGTTGATACAATGACAAATGATAGGCTACTCAGGTCAGATGGCACTCAAAGCGATCCTGAAGAAGAGCTGAGGATCTTTCAGAGAACTGATGGGAGTCCATGATATGGCTAAATTAAAGCCTTTTGGACATCTGCATGCTGATATTACCATACAGAAAAAGAAAACCTGAGGTGCAGAGACAGATTGTAGTAGGAGCATGGAATATTTATTTATTTATTTGATTTGTCAATCACTTACAAAATAATAGGTATAAGTATAAACATGAGCAAGAATACAGAAAATAGGTATGATTAAATGGGGACAATAGGACAGGGATGGAAGGCACGATGGTGCACTTATGCACACCCTTTACAGACCTCTTAGGAATGGGGTGAGGTGAGTGAATAGTTTGAGGTAAAAGGAGTGGGGGTTTGAGGATGTAACTACAGAGTCAGGTAGTGCATTCCAGGCATTGACCATTTGTTGCTGAAGTCGTACTTTCTGCAATTGAGTTTGAAATGGTTTACATTGAGTTTGTATCTGTTGTGTGCTCTTGTATTGTTGTGGTTGAAGCTGAAGTAGTTATTGACTGGTAGGACATTGTAGCAGATAATTTTGTGTGCTATGCTTAAGTCCAATCATAGGCGGTGTAGTTCAAGATTGCCCAAGCCCAAAATTTCAAGTCTGGTGATATAGGGTATTCTGTTGCAATCAAAGGAGTGTTGAACTCTTATCGTGAAATACTTCTAGACTTGCTCAATTGTATTAATGTCTGATATACAATGCGGATTCCAGACAGATGAGCTGTATTCAAGTATTGGTCTAGCAAAGGTTTTGTATGCCCGAGTTAGCAATTCTATATTTCCAGAGGAGAAGCTTCGTAAGATTAGATTTACAACTCTTAATGCCTTTTTGGCAATGCTGTTACAGTGAACTTTGGTGCTTAGGTCATTAGATATGAGTACTCCTAGGTCCTTGACAGAGTGAGGGTCATCAATGAGGTCATATCCACCTAGTTTGTATTTGGTGTACTGATTTTTTTTACCAATGTGTAGGACAGAGCATTTGTTGGTTGAGATTTGGAATTGCCAATTGTTGACCATTCAGACATATAATCAAGGTCACTTTGAAGAGCAGTAGCATTGTCGGTGGTGTTGAATAGTTTTACATCTTCCGCGAAGAGGACATAGTTGTTTATAAGGTGATCCCAAAGGTCATTTATATAAATTATAAAGAGTGTGGGTCCTAGAACTCTGCCTTGGGGGACACTGCTGTTAACTGGAGCAGGGTTTGATATAGTGTTCCCTATTTTTATTATTTGTTGCCTGTCTGACAGGAATGCAGTAATCCACTTATGAAGGGATCTGGAAATACCATAAGAGTTTAGTTTTAACAGTAGTTTGTCATGTACCACTGAATCAAAAATGTTGCAGAAGTCTATGTAAATTGTGTCTATTGCTTTACCCTGGTTGAATAGAGTAATCCATATGTTTTTGCAGTGTAGGAGTTGTAGGTTACAGGACAACGTTTTCTTGAAACCAAATTGTTTTTTGGAGAATAGGTTGTTTGACTCTAACTGGAGGGTGATGAATTGGTTAATGATTGATTCCATGACTTTGCATGTGACACAACACAGTGAGATTGATTTGTATGAGAATTTGTCTGTATGAGAATTGGTCTGTATGAGAAGCGTGGTCATGAAAAAGCTCAACAGTGAAAGATGAAATTATTAATCTGTTATATAATGGCATCTTAGGCCAATTGAAATGAACTAGAATGCACACTCAGGAAACATGCATGCATTCAGAGACACATACGCACAATATATAGCAACCAGTCTCAGAACTGATACTAAAATCACTGAAGTAGTTGGCAGTTTCTGCATTTTAGGATTAACCATCAAGGCTAAAAGATCCAGCATCCAAAAATATATATATTTGAACTTTGTAGGTAGCAATGAAGATCTTGGAAATGATATGCTCATGTATGATGTATTTGCACCTATAAACATTAGAATTGTTCAAAGAAAATTTTTTTCTTGTGATGTTCCATAAATGTAAAATTTGGACTTTGAAAGAGTCAGATAGAGGAATGGCATCTGTGAAAGTTGGTTCTGGAGAAGGTTCTTGAGGACATCACAGAGAACTAGGAAAACCAACAAATAGATCATAACACAAAAAAGAAAAAAACCCAGAATTCTTAGTTAAGAGGCTAGTAACCAGGCTTAAACTATAATAGTTTGGACATTCAGGTAGAGTTGTCTGGAAGTTGAGCCATGGCAAGTGGACTTTTTTTTTATATGAAGACCCAACTCTCTTGAGAGGTCTATAATGCTCAAAAAAGTTAAAGGAAAGAGGGGAACCCTCTTTAAGGAGGATGGATTTAATTACAATGGAAATTGATAGATCACTCGTAAATTTAAAAAGGCAGGCTGAAGACAAAATATCCCTGAGAACATCTATGTGGTTAAGAGTTGATACACATTTGATGGTACATAATCATCCATTTTATACATTTCTTCTATTTTATTTATGCTGTCTGTTCACCAGCTTCTGCAATATGGCTGTCTCTCATCATATATAGCCATTGATGAAGAATTGTATTGGAGGTCAATATAATCAGCAACTGCTGATGTTCTCTATGGAAGCAAGATAATTGTTTTTGATTCTTGAAACCCTGTGGGCTCACTGCTGGGTGTTAATCCCACTGTTCCCTTCAAGTAAATAGAAAAGAGGAGCAAGACTTGCTACCAAGGGCCTCCTCTGTCAGAGAGGTGAGATAAATTTGGCCCATATGGAAAGGGAACAAATAAAATATATGGATCATTTTGAAAATAATCTGACCCAAGACTCCTCTAAATTTAAAGCCTACACTACCTTGATTTGACTTGGAAAATTTCTTCAGAGTTTTTTGCCTCAATTTTTTATTTGCTTTACATCTTCAACCTTAATTTTCCACTTTACAGATTTCTTTTTTCTGAGTGATTTGTCCCCTGTAGAATGAAATTAACAGTATTTAATCAGAAGTAAGTTCAATATATTCTGCAAGAAGGGACTTTAATTCAGAATGATGTGATCTGTTAGTTCCAAAACTTATTTAATTTATTTATTTGATTTATCAATCAAAAGGCATGATGGTGCATTTATGCACGCCCCTTACAGACCTCTTAGGAATGGGGTGAGGTCAATAGCAGATAGTTTGAGGTTAAAGGAGTGGAGGTTAGAGGATGTAACAACAGAGTCAGGTAGTGTATTCCAGGCATTGACCACTCTGGTGCTGAAGTTGTATTTTCTGCAATCGAGTTTGAAATGGTTTACATTGAGTTTGTATCTGTTGTGTGCTCTTGTATTGTTGTGGTTGAAGCTGAAGTAGTCATTGACTGGTAGGACATTGTAGCAGATAATTTTGTGTGCTGTGCTTAAGTCTAACCATAGGTGTGTTGAATTCTTCTTGTGAAATACTTCTGGATTCGCTCGATTGTATTAATGTCTGATATGCAGTGTGGATTCCAAACTGATGAGCTGTATTCGAGTATTGGTCTGGCAAAAGTTTTGTATGCTCTAGTTAGCAATTCTATATTTCCAGAAGAGAAGCTTCATAAGATTAGATTTACAACTCTTAATGTATTTTTGGCAATACTGTTACAGTGACCTCTGGTGTTTAGGTCATTTGATATGAGTACTCCTATGTCCTTGACAGAGTGAGGATCATCAATGAGGTCATATCCGCTTAGTTTGTATTTGGTGTACTGATTTTTTTTACCAATGTGTAGGTCAGAGCATTGGTTGGTCGAGATTTGGAGTTGCCAGATGTTTGACCATTCAGACACATAATCAAGGTCGCTTTGAAGGATAGTAGCATTGTCAGTGGTGTTGAATACTTTGATGTCATCTGTGAAGAGAACGCAATTGCTTATAAGGTGATCCCAAAAGTCATTTATATAGAGTATAAAGAGGGTGGGTCCTAGAACGCTGCCTGATTGTTCAATTTCTTACTGTGAGTTATTTTTCTATATATAGAGGGAGTTACCGGCCTAGTTATATACACTCAAATATTCATTATGAGCCTGATTATTGTTCTTTTCTCCCATTCCATGGTACATAAATCTTGTAGCATGAAGCTTCAAAAGACCAATTTTCCATTTATTTACATTGTAGGAGGCTCAAGCTTTTTGACAGAGCAAAACCTGTTACCCTAATCATTATTCTATTCAAATCAAAAGGTTATATTTACTCCACTCCTTGCAAACATTTTCAACCTTCCAGGGAAAGAAAAAGTTATCAGTATGCAGGTTTTAGCTCCTGCTGCTAATTCCATCAGGGGCAGCACCCTGGGAAAACCTTCAGTTTTCAGACTGTCTCAGCCTGTTCAGGCATATCATCCAATAGCTGATCCAGGAGGCTGGTTCCACGAGCAACGGTGTGGGAGAGAGCAACTGAGAAAGTAAACACTATTTCATTTTTGTAGTATGTAGTTTCCTGTTTCCCCAAAGATGAATGGAAATCTGTGTTTTGTTTTTAGTGGTAAATTTGCTTTTACCACCAGTTCTGTGGGCATGGCTTGGTGGGCATGGTCAGGGAAGGATACTGTAAAATCTCCATTCTCACTCTACTCCAGGGGAAGGTTACCGCAAAATCTCATTCCCTCCCCACCAGTGGTGGGATTCAAATGTTTTTTACTACTGGTTCTGTGAGCATGGTTTGGTGGGCGTAGCAGGGGAAGGATACTATAAAATTTGCAGTCAGAGGTGGTATTTGCTGGTTCTCCGAACTACCGAAGATTTCTGCTACCGGTTCTTCAGAACTGATCAGAACCTGCTGAATAGCACCTCTGCTCCCCACCCCACTAACCTGCTTTCCAGCTCTGTTTTCCTGTGCAGGGCAACAAAAGAAGACCCAGCCAATCAGCTGGGATTGGGAGGCAGATAATATATGGGGGTGGGACGAGTCAGAGGTGGTATTTGATGGTTCTCTGAACTACTCAAAATTTCTGCTACCGGTTATCTAGAATTGGTCATAATCTGCTGAACACCACCTCTGGTTATTGGGTTCCTCCTCCCTCCTTATTCTCCTTTTATTGTGTTGAAAGCCTTTGATAATTTGACCATTTTCGGATTTTAGGAAGCTTTTTGAGATAGAGACTTATGCCAATTAGAAAAACTTATATTCTGAAATGGTTTGGGTAGAGATTGTTTTGCAGTATCAGAGCAGGTCTATTCTGATCTATATCAGTCTGAAATTGATCTGTAAGGTCCATTGTTTTTAACTATGCAAGATCACAGTGGATTTAAAGCCCCTGTCACACAGCACCAACGGATGGAAAGAGGATGTAAAATGGAGAGAAACACTTGCCATCCGTTGGTTAATGTGATGCATCCGTTCTGTACTGAGTCCGTTTTTCATCCTCTCTATCCGTCCAGCATCTGTCTACTGACATTTCATCAGCTCAAAAAATTTTGAGCTGCACAAAACATTTTGAACGGAAAATGTATCCAACGCATCCATTAGACATCCACTACACATATGGGGAACATCCATGATACATCCGTCATCATCCGTTACACATCCGCTATATCCAATAGGCATCCGCTGTGCATCCGCACAACTCGCATCCGCTTCAGCGGAAAATGGACACAGGGAGGAAGCGAAACAGATGCGGAATGGACACCCAGCGTTAGTAGCACGGACGTAGAAAGGATGAAAGCGGATGCAGCTCACATACAAAGCATTAAAATGGAAAAAACGTTCGTATAGGGGACGTATCTTGGATATTTAGGATGTCTGCAGGATGCCTAGAGGATGCAAAAGGACACCTAGTGGAAAACCTATATTTCCTATAAAAAGGGGGAGAAATCACCTGGATCTCACTTTCAGTCCAGCAGCCCTGCGGTGCAGACCTCTTCAGCCTTCATCTGGCTCTTGCTCTTCCACAGCATCCAGTCATCTCCACCATGGATCATCACACACTCCTTTTGGTAGCCACCATCATTCTACAACAGTGCGAAGCCACCTACAGGCTCTTTCACCTGTTCTATGCGAAGAAAAGGAGGTGTCCAAGAAGTGTCTGGGTCTGAAGATGGATCACGAGAAGAGCAGAGTACGGACTGTGTAACAAGCTGATGGTGGAGCTGGGGAACGAAGAACCTCGTGCACTCCAGAACTTCATGAGGATGCTGCCAGCCATGTTTGACGAAGTTGTGGAGTGGCTGAGACCCAGGTTGACCAAGCAGAGCACCAACTTCTGGCCCAGCCTGGACCCTGGGCTCAAGGTGGCACTGACTCTGCACCACCTGGCCTCAGGGATGACGTACAGGAGCATGCAGTACGGCTGGAGGGTGCCACACAACACCATCAGCATTGTGATCAGAGAGGTGGTGCAGGGCATCATTGAAGAATACCTGGAGGAGCTCCTCCAGTGCCCCTCCACTGAAGAAAGATGGAAGAAAGTTGCAGAGCAGTGGTATCAGAGGTGGAACTTCCCACACACCGTTGGAGCCATAGATGGCAAGCACGTGGCCTGCAAAACTCCAGCCAAGTCAGGGTCCACTTATCACAACTCCAAGGGCTTCTTCAGCATCATTCTCTTCGCCATGGTCGATGCTGACAACAATTTCATGTACATCGATGCTTCAGGCAACTGGTCATCTTCAGATGCCCAGGTATACAATGCCAGTGACCTCAAGGAGGGGCTGGAACGCAACCTCATCATTGGCTTCCCAGATCCAGACCCCCTGCCCAACGACACACAAGATATGCCCTACTTCATTGTGGGGGATGATGCCTTCTCCCTCAGAACCTACCTCATGAAGCCCTACACTTCCAGATGCTTCACCCGTGAACAGAGGATCTTCAACTACAGGCTATCTAGGGCAAGGCGGGTGGTGGAGAACGTCTTTGGCATCCTGGCCAACAGGTTACAGGTACTTCTCACCACCGTGCTGCATCGCCCAGAGACTGTGAGGAACATCGTGGAAGCTTGCTACATCCTGCACAATCTCATGCGCACCCGCTACCCAGTGTTGCAGAACAGGCTCGTGGACCTCCAACAAGGCAATGGGGACATGGAGCCTGGTGAATGGAGGCAAGGGCGAAACCTGATAGACACTAAGGATGTGCAAGGCCCCAACAGAGCTTCATGTGAAGGGAAGAAGCAGCGCAACCTCCTGAGACACTGGTGCAACTCCCCAGCTGGAGCAGTGGAGTGGCAAGACAGGATGATAGATGCTTAATGGATGCTTCCTTCAGCCTGTCTCATCACACGGATGAGATTGGGCCATGTATGTTGAGTAGGCTTACAATTTTGACATGTGTGGATGAATGATTACATTATTATTGAAAATAAAGCTCCATAGGTGTGGCACCTGGAAGGGTGGACCATACAGTCCCACTATGCTTGCATTGGAGGTTTATCTATCCCACAGCTATTACCCATCCCAAAGGTATCCCTGCCCATCCCACAGCTATTACCCATCCCAAAGGTATCCCTGCCCACCCCACTGCTATCTTTACCCATCCCACAAGCATGCAAAGGCTTAAACCATTTCTAAAAGTTTCCACCAAGACTTTATTGACAAAAATAAATTAAGCAAGTGTGTGAAGCAAAGATAATCTTTATTAATAACAAGCTGTAAAAGAAAAATGACCCAAGTCAAGTGTCCAAAGCAAAAATAAAGTCAACAGGTAGCCACCCAGCCTCTGGCACTCTTATTGGTCACTCTGAGGCGTGCCCAGTCTCAGGGGTGAAGGGTCCAGATGCTGCTCCTGGAGTGGCTGCTGCTGGAGTGCTGGTCTGAGGCGCCACTGGGGTGCCTGGCCCCGAGAGGACAACAGGGGACAGTGTGTTGAGGAAGCTCTCAGACAGCTGGCTCAGCCCCGTGATGTTGAGAGCCCCTTCCTCCATGACATGGGGTGTCAGCCCCAATACTGATGACAGATGTTCTGAGGCTGGGCTTGGCTGTGGGATGGAGGAAGGAGCAGTGTAGTGGGGCTGTCTGGTCTGTAGCTGGGTGAGGATTGGCGTCAGTGGCATCAGTGACGTGGGTGGCATCTATGGCGTGGCTGGCATAGGTAGCGTGGGTGGCATCGGTGGCATCAGTGGCACCGGTGGAGTATGATGTACCTGTGCCTGGACTGGGAAGGGCTGCCTGTGCTGCTGGGCCTCCTGCTAGCCATAGCCTTGGTAGGGGAGGGCCTGTGGAAAGCCTTGGAAGGGCAGTGACATCACCTGGGGTGGAGGAGCAGGTCTGGACTGGGTGGGAGCAGGTTCAGTTTGGTCTGGAGGGTTGTGAAGAAGATCGGTGATCCTGTCCTTCACCACCTGGTACTGGGGTTCCAACATGTTCATGAGGGTCTGGTTGAAGTAGGTGAGGAAGGGCTTGCGGTTAGAGGATGGGACCTTGGTGTGTACCAGCTGAGAGAGGAGATCTACGCTGCTCCTGATGGTGTCCCTGATCTCCATCAGGACAATGTGGCTCTGCCCCTCCGGTCTGCCTCTCTGCCTTTCGGTGGAGGTGGAGCTGGGGGTGGATGCGGGTTGGGCTGTGGTGGAAGTGCCGTCTCCTTGCTCCCACTGCATCAGGGGGTCCTCCATGCGCTCCGCCAGGGGTAGTACAGCTGTCGGGGGGGTCTCCATCGTGGCACACTCCACAGATACCTGCCTGGACACAGGAGCTGACACTTGGCCAGAAGAGGACTGGCTCTCAGCGGGCTGCCTGAGAGAGAGGGTTGTGAGAGGTGCTGCTCCTCAGTGGCGTATCTCACCCTCCAAGAAGCTGCACTTGGCCATCACGTAGGTCTCCCAGTCCATCAGCTTGACCGTGGCCTGGCCAGATTTCTTGAGGTGCAGCTTCCCATACCAGGTGTGCATGTGCTTCCACCAGCCGAGGAGCACCTCTGAAGTGTAGCCCAGGCTCTCCGCCTTCTCTCTCCAAGCAGCCTGCTTCCTCTTTGTGTCTCGATAGAGCCTGTGTCCCTTCCGCCAAAGATATTCATTCTCCCTCAGCCACTCCAGCACCTCCTCCTCATGTTCCTCTTCGATTGTGTATTGCCTCCTCTCCCATTCATGCATCTGCCTCTTCCTCCCTTTGGCAGGGCCATATGGGCTCTCATCAGAAGGGCTTCGATGTTGTACGGGCTGCTCCTCCATGCCACCACCACCACCACCAGCAGCAACAAGAACAGTAGCAGCAAAAGCAGGACCAGCAGGACCAGCAGCAGCAGCAGCAGCAGCAGCAGCACCAGCAGCACCAGGAGCATCAGCAGCACCAGCAGGACCAGGAGCACCAGCAGGACCAGCAGGACCAGGAGCACCAACAGGACCAGGAGCACCAGCAGGACCAGGAGCACCAGCAGGACCAGCAGGACCAGGAGCAGCGCCAGCAGAGTATGCACCAGCAGGACCAGCAGGACCAGGAGCAGCGCCAGCAGAGTAAGCACCAGTAGAAGCACCAGCACCAGGAGCAGTGCCAGCAGAGTAAGCACCAGAAGAAGCACCAGCACCAGGAGCAGTGCCAGCAGAGTAAGCACCAGCAGAAGCACCAGCACCAGGAGCAGTGCCAGCAGAATAAGCACCAGCAGAAGCACCACCTCCAGAAGCAACATCAGCAGAAGCCCCAGCACCAGAAGAGCGTGCCCGGGCAGCAGAAGCCCTAGCAGAAACAGAGTCAGGGCCAGGGGGTGGGAGGGTCGCCCTGTCTCTCTTGCCAGGGCTGGCAGCAGATGGCAGAGGCTTCCTTTTCTTCCCCATGGTTGTTGTGTTGCTGGCTGGCTGGCTGGCTGGCTGGCTGGCAAGCTGTGTCTGGCAGCAGGTCTTTCCTCTGAATGGTGACCTGCTTGCGAGCTGCTTCCCTTTATATCCGCGGGGCTGACGCAATGTATCCTCCCCGCATGCGCAGTGAACGCTTTGCATCTGCTAGGCTTCCGCTCTGCATCCACTTCATCCGCTTGGCATCCGCTCTGCATCAGCTCTTTCCGTTCCGCGTACGCTTTGCTGTGCTCCCCCAGAAGCCTTGTGGATGTGCCATCCATTCCCATCCGCTTCCATCCGCTAGGCTTCCATGGAGCATCCGCTTTCCATCCGCCCTACGTCCTCCCATCGTCCGTTTCCTTTCCGTGTTGTCCGCTCTGCTTATGCAAATTTGGGGCACTTTTGAGAGCGGATAACAATGGATGGAACATTTTGCTCGTCCGCTGTGTCCTTTTTACAAACGTTTTGCACCTGTCGGCCAGTGTGACAGGGCCTTAAGGGAAGGGAGCATATAAATCATAAACCTAGTAGCCCCCTCTTGTTTGTATTCCTCAAAAGCTGGTATACAGACACAGAGAAATTGTCTAGAATATATAATGGGACTTCAAAGTTATGTTGGGAATATGAACATTTTATCATGTTTATCAAGAAGAAACATTTTACCACGTTTAAAATGTTTATACCCAATGTGTAAAAAAGGTAGGAAATTTTGGATTCAAATAAAAACACTGATTCAGAAGATATTAATTGTAGAACTTTTTTTTATATTTGATAAATGCAGCAAGATTATTATGTGCACAAAGATGGAAAGATTTGGCATAATTCACAATGTAGAATGGTTGGTGAAAAGGATAGAACGTGCTAAATTAACTCCTTTGATCAAAGAAAAAAAAAAATTATTCCTGTCTGGGGAACCCCAGTGAACTTTTTGGCCAAAACAAAACCATTCACTTCTAATTTATGATTTTGATTTGAGACAGGATAGATTATAAAAAGAATCAACAGAGTAGATAGATTAAGAAGAAAATTCATAGGTATAATTGTTGTAAAGAAGATTAGATGCTATTTCTTTATATCGTTTTTCCTATTTTCTTTTTTTTTCTTTTACATTTTTTTCTTTTTAGCACCTTTAGCTTTTAATTTATTTATTTTTTCTTATTTACATGACCTTTAATTGGTATTGTCTGTCTATCATTTATCATCTACTGGTATCTATATTTCATATATATATGTATGTATATGTATATGTATATGCATATGTATATGTGTATGTATTTTTAAGAACCTGGTAGTACACAGAGGCATCACAAAAGAAAGTCGTCATGATGTCCTTGGTAATTATGTCCTTCATGAATTTTTTTCTGAAGCTGTAACATCTTTGCAATATTTAATAAATCCAATGGTAGCAAATTCCATTCTTTTTTAAAAAAATTATTCCCATTCATCTTCACTGAAGGACATAAGTCTTAGTATTACAAGAAAATCAGGAAGGTTTTATGCAAAGTGAAGAGAAACAGCTACATTTTTCCATCTACTATTTTACCCTTTGCATTTTTTAAAAAAATAAATCGCTTTTATGCTGCTCTTTCATCAACTTTTTTGGCACCAGATCTGTTTCTACAGTATACATTTGGAGAGAATGTGGCTCAAGATTTATGTACTTTAGTGTAATTTTGTATGGTTATTTTATAATATTGGTAATTTATTTTTAGACTTTTTTTCAGTGTTTGATTTAAGCAGTCATTGAGCTATATGCTACATCTCCAAGATCTCTTTAGTGATCAACATCATGGAGTTGGATTCCATTAACCCATAAGTGAAGTTAGGATATTTTTTTCAAATGTACTTACATTTATATATGCTTACATTGACCCTCACTTGTTATTTTATAAATTTCATGGACTGGGGAATTCTTCAGGATTATTTCATTGTTTTTTATTTTTTTTAACTGCTGCAAATAACTTGTGTTCCGTCCGGAAAAACGCGAGGTAGACCGGGTTCCAACAACAAAGTCTTTATTATATACAGCAGTGGAAAAACGGAACATTGGCTCAAGCCGCGGCAGCCTTTTTATAGGGATTTGCCTGCCGGCTTGTAGCCAATGACAGGTATTTAGTTTTGCCGCCTTTTGAGCGGTTTCTTGGACTGGTTCCTATTGAACCATTTTTTTGTTTTTTAGCCAATCAGAATCCTGTGTTAGGAGTCTACTATTCTATATACAGAACAACTTGGTTCATTAACAAACACGATCACTTCACTGCAGACACTGATTGTACGACTTAAGCCCAACAGTTGGACTTTTGTGAAAGAGATACATGGAGCTTTTGTTAAATGTCTTTTGAAAGCATGATTTTAAGCTGATTTTGCAAAATCCCATCCTCTTAGTTTCACATTGATATCTTCAGCAGAGAAATCAATGTGGGTGCTTCATTAAGTATCAGGCAACTTGCAGTAACATTACATTTAAGTGTGATGTTTAATAATATATAAGATGTTAAAAACATCTCCCTATCCAATTTTTCTATAGGAGGCATTCTTTTGTATGTCTCTATCATGTCCTTTACCATACTTTTAATGCCTGTTATCCTGTAAGAGTACAGTCACCTCCTCCATAGTGCAATTATGTTTGTTTGGAGAGAGTTAGGTTAGCCTGAAGATGTGTACACAAGTTTAAAGTAAGGGAAGAAATTAGCTTTACAAAAGCTAGTTTGCTTCTTGCAGTGTTTGTCTGACAAATATTGACATGCAATAACCCCCTGAATCCAAGGCTATGAATACTTGCACTACATTGCTCCTGGAACACAGTTCATTTTTTTGTATTCAGTGGACCACAAGAAACCAGATTAGATGTAGTAATAAAAGAGATATGTGTCAGAATGGGGTCATTGCTGATTCTATGACAGTGAAGGAGATTTTTAAAATACAATGTGAAGAGTTGGAGAGATAAGCAATGTGGCAAACAATACCACAAGAGGTAAACAATATAAAAGTATAAAAGAAAAACCAGCCTTTTTCTCCAAACATCCCCTTACTTCTGCATAAGCAATTGTTGAATTTATAGTACCTGGTTTTTGCTTCTTCCTATAAGTATTATGTTTTATTTCCTTTCATGAAACAAAACATGAAATAGCTTAGTAGTAGGGACCAGTTTAAGTATACTTTTGATGGAGTCCAATGAGATCCCTCAGTGTATGTATCAGTCATTATGTTATCTACAGGAAAGGATGTTAAAAAGCATTGCAATTGTCAGCCCCATTAGGTAGGCCAAACCAGGAAATCAACTCCAAGTGAAAATTAAAACTACTTTTTTGGTATTAATTGTAATAATTAAAATTGTAATATGATTTTAATTGTATTTTATAGCATGTGAAAATTCCAATTTCAATTGAACAGTGTGTTGTCTGGGTACAAATCATTTTAGGAAAGAATCACAGTATTTACAACAATATTCATTGCATTAATATAAATTATATTAACAATAATCATACTATTTGTTTAACTAAGTTAACGTATCTTCCTTATATCACTAATCCTTTCTTATATTTCCCTGTTTCTAGCTCCTGTTTTGTCAAAATTAAAACTACTTTTATTGAGATTATCTGAAGCAGAATTCTGTAATCTCCTCTTCTGATTTAGGGAGGTATTTATCTGAGTAAATGTCATTTCATTGTGAATTTAAAAATGCTTCAGTCCCTTTTTCCTAACTAACAGATCCTGCCTACCTTCTTGCTTAGTCTTTACAGTAATAAGACTGCTTTCTAGTTAAGTATATTCTGTACCTAAGAACAGTAATATTAAATATATGTAAAGCTATATGCAAAGATGCATGAAACGAAATTAAGTTTGTCCTGATCTCATCTGTTGTAAAATGCAGACCTGACAGATAATTTAATGATCAAGTGTGTCCCTTGGCCAGAAAAATAGGGCATCTCTATTTTAATCCTTTATTGTATTTTCAGTAAATATCATGAGGCTGGACTACTGCAGAGAGCTCTATGTATGGGTGCCCTTGAAGCCCATCTTGAAGTTTCAGGGTGGTTTAGTTCAGAAAGCAGAGGCTTGTTTAAAGAGTGGCCTTAGCACTGCTGATGTTACCTAATTTGGGTAATGAAACTTTTGTAAAAACAACCAAGCTCAGAGAACACCAAGGACTCCTCATGGGTGATACTTGCTGCCATGAATATATTATACATCCATTGGCTCCCAATTAGCTTTTGAGTACAAGATGCTTCTGTAGTTTGGCCCCCAGCTTCAGGACAACCTTTGCCAACTACAATTGCCCTGCTTTTTTGTCCTAGGAGAAATAGAAGGTAGCTCCCTATTTCTATGGGGTGCACAGTAGAAGTTCATAGGTTCTATTTTCCTAAATGTATAACTAAAAAACCCAAATGTGTGTAGGTGAAATGTGTATCATTCATAACTACATTAGCATTTATCTGCTTGGATGTAAAGTTTCTGCCCATTCAATTATTGGACTTGGAAAGGAAGGTTTTGTCAAAAAGTATACTTTATTTTGTTTAGATGACATTTTCATCTGTGACACTGATGGTTGTTCTTTGTTCTTCCATTGCAGAACATCTTATTATCTATTTTACACATCGCCGTATTTTTTCCCCAAAGGCTTTCCAAGAATAAATTGCTCAACTTTTGAGCAGATAATCCTACTTTTGAGTAGCAGGGAACCAAAGTTCCTGAAAAGAATGCACATGGGTGATAAGGGTGTGATTGTACTCCATCATAGTCACATTTTCACTTCTGTGATTGGGCACAGCTGTGACTTGCCTATAATTACTTGCTTGAAGTTCAGACAAAGTTGCTCAATGAAAAGCCAGTTTTTCAGTTCAGGAACCTATATTATGCTCCTGCTATAATTCATACAATTTGGAAAGCATGCATCTTTGTTATCAAGCTAAGTGTCCTTGTCACTCAGCTTCCTAACAATTAGGTAGATATTTTCAAAGGGCATGGTCCAGATATCCCAAACAGTCTATTAGGTAGCCTTGGTAAGTGCAGTAAAAGGTTCTTTTGAATATAACTATATTTAAAAAGTTCTTCTTCATGCAAAACACAATTAAGCTATGAAATTTGCTACTTCAAGTATACTGATATACTGTATAAAGACAAATTCAAGGATAGGCATTATTATGGCATTATCACTTTACTTCTAGTATTAAAAATGATGTGACTTTGAAAGATAGCTGCTAGAATTATAGTTGGCAGATATATTCAGATGCTTAATACAATCAAATACTGTTAGTGTAAACACTAATAATTAGAAACAAAATTCTATTAATATTGGGGTCAGGCTGCAAATCAATTTATCATCATAAAATGATAATATCCTGAGATGGCTCAACTACCAGTTAAATTCTGGGGGGGGGGGGGAGAGGGAGAGGGAGGGAGAGAATGAAAGAAACATAACAGTATGTTAATTACAGATGAATTCTACTTGTTATGACAAAGAATTTGACAAAATGTTAAGCTAGAATCTTCATCAGACAGAAGAGTGTTTGCATAAGATCCATCTGATTATCAAGAAAAAGAAGTATTTGCCATTATTAATGTGTTGCCTATATCTCTGTTGAAAAGAGTATATTATAAATGATACAGATTTTGCTGTTCTATTACCATAAGGACATAACTTTTTAGCACAGCAAATCTTCTTAAATTTGTCACTGAGAATGGCTGAAGCTAAAATATTGAAGTGATAGTTGTGACATTTAGGTATAATAAATTGATCAAAGTACTATATGCAACTGGTTAGAGCTTACTCAGCTCCAACTCTTTCATTCAGCATATTTGGATATTCTGTTATGTTCAATATTGAATTCCATATCTAATATCTTTATCAGAATGTGTACATGTCAGCCTTTTGGGGTAGACTGTCAGGAAACAGCATAAGGCTTCCAGGAATACTACTTTATTGTTGTTCAGTTTAATAACTGAATCTTTTCCTCTGCCCACTCTTATACCACAAAGACTCAGAGCAGGGCTGTTTTGAGAGAGATTTGTGTGTGTGTGTGTGTGTGTGTGTGTGTGTGTGTGTGTGTGAGAGAGAGAGAGAGAGAGAGAGAGAGAGAGAGAGAGAGAGAGAGAAGCCTTCTCCTTTCTTAAAACTGGGTTGTCTCTTATTTTGCTTTTTTCAATATTATTTTTGAATTCCTCTTTGGTATTAGACTTCTCATAATTCATGATCAGCACCACCACCAGTGGATTAATATATCTAAGAGGACTGATCATGATTAACCTAGGTTAAAGGGTCCATAGAGAGCAGAAGGTAATATGCAGCCTTTTCTTCATTAAGATTAGATAGCCTTGTATATGTTAAAACTGACACACTTTTCAGCAAAAATATCCAATATTGATTTTGCTAATAATGTACAATAGACTGGCAAGCATTAGATGGATTATTCTCCATATTTTTCTTCAATATGGCACCTATAACAGCCAGACCCCAATTTTTAGGAATTCAGGTAGAAAGTGCAAACTGAAGTTGGTATTGGCATCCAGCAATCTATGTAACTTTTAATCAGCTCAGGGAAATAGAATTGTAGTCAAGTGACTTTCCCTATCTTAAATGGTAGTTCAATTTACACGTCTTAAACTGAGATAAACCGGGAATTCATATCTATCTCCCTATGGAATAAAGAAAAACCATATTGGTTTCCTAATGTAACTTTGCTCTAGGAAGCTGAATCTTTCAAAGAAGCAAAAACCTAACAGATTTTGGAAAAATATCTTTAAGGCTAATTTGCATTAAAAACATAATCTTGAAAATTGTAACAACAAAAAAATCTCAGCCAGATTTCTGCAGTAATGAGCTTATTAAGGCAGAGTTTTCTGAATGCTTTCCTCTCATGTCTTTTACGTCTGCATTGTGTTGCCTTTTCTCATCTAATTTACATTTTGTTACTTTCTTTCCATTGTTTCCATACAATATAAAGATTCCAGGATTCCTGCATAGTTTGGCTTCTCCTTGCACTCACGAACACTATTTAATTAAAATATTCACCTTGAGCAGGAATCTGGACTTGTGCAAGTAGTCCTTCAAACACCATGTTCCTAAATAATAGGTGGGTTTTTTTTGTAAGTTTCAATTCCATATTTCAAGTGACAAAGGCTCACCTTTGAATTTAATAACATAGTCTTAGAATTCTAGCTTTGCTACAAAAAAAATCCTGGATAATTTATACTTATATGCCTTCTAGATTCATGCAAGAGCTGCCAAAGCTATTTCTGTTTGCTTCTTTTGATCCTGAAATGTCTATCCCTCATTTCCTACTGAGACAGCACTGACAAAGGGAATAGAACAAGCAAATGCTCCAAATAACTCTGAGAAAAATGTGGAACAAAGCAGCAAAATGCCCAATGTATTTTGGTGAAGCCCAAGATTTTTTTGTGGGGAACATCATCAGTATGTTGATGACTTTCAGCCTTCTTCTTTTTCAAATAATGAACCCCAGGGATAGTTTGGAATTTTAGAAGTGATTAGAAGTAAGAAGTTAACATTTTATTTTGGAAAATTAACCTGGACGTACGTTTTTCTATTCATGTTCTTAGATGGAATTCCACTCATTTCAAAAGACTTATGCTTCTATTTGGGGAGTCTTTCTACTCTTGCTGTTTATCTGAGAAGATACAGATAATTTGTTGGTCAGGGCTGCTTCCTATATTTTCAAATACAGCAGTTACTGCTTCTGGAGAAAGAGATTATTGATCAGGAAGAAGACAACAACATACATTATCATAAAGCTGAAGTGACTTTCCAGTGGCATAGCTTACAATATTAAATATGTTTAGTTTTGCAAGAAGCTCTTTTTTTTAGGAAGTGACCTGATGTTAATTGAATTCTCTCCCAAACTATATATTTGGATCTTTTGTTATCAAGGGTTTTAGTAGCCCTTTGTGAATGTGATATTAAAGAATCATTCTTTTGTTTGTTTTGGTCTGCTTTTAATCTAGATGCTCAGTTGAACGAATAACTTGCTGGTTTTTACTTTCATCTTGAATATATGGAAGAGATGCTATTTCTGTCAACAACTTAGTAGATGGTCACAGAGGAACCATGTTCTTTCATTATTTGCTTTACAGGAATCATCATGTCGATCTGCTTTACAGGGTTGTTGTCAAGATGACTGAGAGGAAGTATGTGAAGAGCTTTGAGCATTCAATAACCATGTCAACTCTTTTTTCTTTGTAGGGGAGTTGCTAAAACATGCTTGCTCAGGTTGAAAAGAAAATAGCATGGGTGTAATTGGGAGCAGGCTTGAAGAAGGTAGAGAGGGAAATAAGAGTTCTGGATGACTCTCAATGACTGTTACATGAACAGGAATCTCTCTCTCTTGGTGGAAAGGGAACATACTTTAGTTGTGGAATTCCATCAAGAACCTGCTCTGCATTTTATTTACAGGAATTTACCATCAATTATTTATGATCTGTAGTATTGACTATAGTATTTTTCTAAAGATACTGTTCTGACCCAATTCTTTTCAAATCAAACAAACACAAAATATGTTTAAAAGCAAAACTTTTAATGCAGCGCTGTGAATTCTGTTCATTCACAGCCAAGAGTCATTCAAAACTAATTGTCCCAGATAAAAGAAAAGCCCTTTCAAGGTTGTGAAAGGCTGCCAAGAACAAAAGACGAATTGCAGATAAATATCCAAAGCCAGAAGTTTCAAAAAACAAACCAGAGTAAGCAGGGCTTCAATGAAGACTTTGAGTAGAAAGAACTTCTTTGCTTCCTGCAAAGAAGCCAATCTAAAGGCTGGCTTTTATCCCTTATGGAAGGGGCCATAATCTTTCAGCCATACTCCTAAGTTGCCCCTGCTGCTTCAGCTGCTTTTTCCTTCAAGCAACCCTGTGGACACGCATACTGAGCACAGGGTCCCCAGGTCCCTCTTTGTCACTGCTGCCAGACTCCACAACCTCCAAAGGCAGCACCCCACTCTCCGACAGTCCTGGCCCCATCCCTGCATCACACGCAAGCCCCTCATCTGAGTCCTCACTCTCCCAAGAGCTCAGCCTTCTGCACCTACTGCTGGCAATCCACAACAGACACTGAAATATATTTATTTGTTTATATTTATTTATTTATTTATTTATCTATCTATTTATTTATTTATAAAATATTTATTTTTATATAATTTTTAATATATTTTTATATTTATTTATACAAATATATTTATTTATTTATTTTGATTTGTCAATTGCTTACAAGATAATAGGTATAAATATATACATAGTTATGAGTACATGAAATGGGTACATATAAGAAAAATAAAAGAAACAATAGGATAAGGATGGTAGACATGTTGGTGCACTTATGCACTTTTTGTATACTGTATATTTTATGCACTGTTTGTATATTTTAGCATAGCGTGGTGCTAATGCAATTCAGACTACACTTTTCACCGTGTTATATTGAACTGTCTTCATTAGTTTGTTCACTGTTAAAAATGAAATCTTGCGTTTAGAGTTTAAGTTGCTTGTTTGGGGTAGAGCGGCAATGAAATTTGAATCAAGGGCTATTCAACTATGGAATCCAATCAACTGTTTCCATACCAAGACTTCTTCTCTTGAAGTAGGACCTGAAGACAATGCCTCACTTCCTTTGACACCACAAAGAGAGTTCATCTGAGCTAATTTGATTTGCTTATAAGGGCTGCAAACCCAATGCTTGCAAGCAACAGATATGAATCCTCCCTTTCTTAAATCAAAATGGTTTCCCTCTCTCACTGTTTTAGGCATTTTTTGTGTGTGCACGGCTGGGTTCAAGCGGAGTCTCCTATGTTCCAGAGGCTTTCCCCATTCTTAAATCCCACTTTAACTGCTAGTGAAAGAAAGGGCTGCTTTGCGCAAAAATGCATGTGAAAGGAAGTGTGGGATTAATAGGAGAAGATTTGTTCATATAAACCTTTATGAAAAAGTGGAGCTGAGGCTTTGCAGGCATGTGTAAATGGAACGGCAAGATTAGCTTTGGGCTTTTCTTGACAAGGGCTCATATTAAGAAAAATGCCTGCCATCTCTGTGTAAATAGAGAAGGGGTGAATGTGATATTAAAGAATGGTTCTTTTACTGGAGACAGTGATGCTATCTGATTAGAGAGTAGGGGAAATGGAGAAGCCTGTTCCAACCAAGGCTTCCCGAGACCGTAATTTAGCACAAGCTTAATTAAAACAACTATTTTATTTCAATGCTGGAAATATTTTCATTACCTGCTGGTAATGAGTCCTAAACAGTCCCTTCGAGATAAGCACCCACCTTACTTTCCTTTGAAGTGCTGCCAACAACTAGAGTGCCAAATGAATTATAAAAAACCAACCAAAGTACAAAGTCCACACAGAGCTTCAAGGATTAATCCAAACAGAATAAATGACTTTGCTTCCTGCAAAGGTTTCATCACCTTTGCCTGTCCTTTATATCTTATGGGAGGGGCAATCACATCCAAGCCTTACTCCCAAGTCACTCCTTTTGTCTCAACTGCTCTTGCCTTCTAGGAGCTCTGCACATGCAAACTGGGAACAGGCTCCCCTTGTTCCTCTGACTCACTGCTGCCAGACTCTGGAGGCTCTGTAGTCAGAACCCCACTCCCAGATGGTCCTGGTCCCATCTCTGCATTGGATACAGGACCCTTTTCCGAGTCCTTTCCAGACTCCCTGACTGGTCCTTGTTGTTCCCCACTGTCCGATTCTACTGTTGTCTGCACAGGCTGCCAGTGAACCACAACAAAGCCATTTATTGGAAGAAGAAGAATTCCATCAACAAATAGGTGACTAAATGAGTTCATAGAAAATTTCAACTGTTTGGAACCTCAGTTTTTCTACCAAATATGTTTTGTCTCCTGTTTTCAAATTTTGGGAGCAGCATTGCCAGTGAGACAATGTAAAACGAGACAAACATTTTAAAGGTATTAAAAGTGCTGGTCAATTGGATAAATAATCATGGGATGGATTCGCTGAATAGACGGATGCTCAGCAGACATATTTTTTTCTATGTAATAAATTCATTGTGCTTTTTCTTTTTTGATGCAGGCTGGAATTGGTTTTTCTTCTTACAAATGAATGGTGGAACAGCTCTTTTGAGTAATCCATGCAAAAGGCTAAATTGACTATAACATTTATTGACTTTTTATATCTGCTGGGTTGGATGCCAGACATTCATTTAATCTGTAATCTCACAATAGTTTTTCATAATGAAGCTAAAAATGTAAATAATATTCCAATATCCATGGCTGAGCAGATAATAGAAATACCAAAAGAATGTATCTCAACAAATTTGTGTTTTCAGCTGCATCCCCATTGTCCAATATGTAACATCTGTTCTCATTCCAAGACAGCTGAGATTTGATGTTTTCCCAGTGTGATACACGTGTCAACACATCGCCTGGATTCTGTTATCTTTGCTACATTGAGTATAGAATTAAATGAGCTGATAGCTTTCTTAAGAAGCTATTTTGGACTATATTAGCATTAGCCTGAAGTTCCAACTTTCAGAATCACAGAGCAGCTGATGTTGCAGTTCTGTGCAGAGCACTTTAATTGTTGAACGGACCAAATTGATTTCACATAGCCTAGTGAATCTGAGAAATAGCATTGGCACTGCATCCTGTTTTCATCATATTATCAGAACTACTTTCAAGTGTCTCAGCCCAGCTGTCATTCCTTGAGGAATATTATTTTAAAGAAAATAATGGATTGAATCACTTTTCTATAAATATTACAGAACTAGAGGGTTTCTTTCTTTCTTTTTCTCCATTCCTTCCTTCCTTCCCTCCCTCCCTCTCTTCCTTCTTGATATTTTTACTATATCTGATGGTAAGTTTCTAGTAGGACCAAAGACTATAAAAATAGATGATATAAACAGTGCTTCATGTAATATCTAAAATGTTAAGGTGAAGGGATTTTTTTAATATGCTGGGTTTTTAAATTAAAATTTAGAACAACAAATTATCACTTCATGTTTCTTTTTGTCTTATTTTTCATTTTGCCCAAACCTGTTTCCCATTATATAGATCTCATTCACTTATGATATTGAATGTAGTAAAGTAGAAAAAGATGAGCAAGATTGTTTCTTCTGAGATTCTATATTCATGGACAGGTGCTACACTGGTATTCATCTACATGTGGGATGATTAGTAACAGAGGTTGTGCTGGCATTCCTGCTTTTCCTGAAGGACATTCAATGTCACACATGAATAAAGCTAGCACCAAAGGTTACGTAAATAAAAAATGTTTGTGTTTATCCACATACATTAGCATGTGCAGGTATATACAACCATGTACAATATAGTGTGATACAATGTGCTAGAGTATGAAGCCATTTTGAATTGAGTTGAGTTTATTAATTATCCTGCTTTTATTATTTTTATAAATAATTCAAGGTGGTGAACATACCTAATACTTCTTCCTCCACTGTGACTGTTTGATGTAGATTTTTAGGAATGTTTATGTACTTCAGCTGGCCTATAGAAATTGAGTCAACAAAGTCAACAACTATTCTGGTCTAGCATTATAACAGTATTATCAAAGGAGCAACAACACAGGGTTATGCTTGCAGACTGCTCATCATAAATGCTAATTAAACACATCCTAAATGAAATATTAAAATAGGAAATCTGAGAAGGTGAGGAAAAGATCGCAAAAGAGAGGATGATGCTTTTTTTAAAAAAATATCATACATAAGGCTTTTGGGAGAACAGATAACTCTCCCTCAAATATTTTCTTTATAAGAACAATTACTTAATTTTACAGGAGATTGTGAATAATTTAGAATAACCTATCCAGTTTGAGCCCTTTTGTTTTCCTACTCTGAAGACTTCATGAGTAAAGGAACTACAGGATTTCAGAATTAGAAATTATAGAGAATATCACTTCCTTTCTTGCTATATTCACAGCCACATTCATACATGCATGCATGAAAAAAACTTACGTCTGCTATTGGTTCCTGATTCTTTAAAAAAATGGTCTCCAGAAGATCAGATGTATAAAGTGATCTATAAATATGGATGGACAGAATAGGAAATTTTCCTTTACATGCTTTAGGGCAATTTTTTTCAATTTTGGGAACATGAAGATATGTGGAATTCAACTTCCAGAATTCCCCAGCCAGCAAGTAGAACCTCAAATATGATCATATTTCCCCTTACCTTATTAATATCAAAAGCAGTGAGTACTGAGAGATATGAATCATAATATATAAATTCAAATGTATAACAGTACATTTATTACATTATTTTCTAAAATATGTTCAGACTGATTTAGCTTTAAGCACATTGAAGGCATTCATTCAGATAATGTGCTTTAGACCAGGGGTCCCAATCTTTGGTTCCTGGACCTGTACCAGGTCATGGCATGCTAGAAACTAGGTTACACAAATGAGTGGATCTCCATCTGCAGGATGCAGGCAGCATGCGAAACCACGTCCCATCCAGTCCACATATACATCTCTTTCCATGGAACCAGTCCCTGGTGCCTAAAAGGTTGTGGGCAACTGCTGTAGACCACAGAGCTAACAATAATCAGTCCTGTTGATCAGTAACTTTCCTCTTTAGCATCTTATAACCTTTGCAAAACATTAAGAAAACCAAGAAACATTAATAAAACTAAGATCATGGCACCTGGCCCTTTCAATTCCTGGAAAATAAATGGGGAAGAAACAGATTTTATTTTCCTGGGCTCCAAGATCACCGCAGATGGGGACTGCAGCCAAGAAATTAAAATACGCTTGTTCCTGGGGAGGAAAGCTATGGCAAATCTAGACAGCATACTAAAAAGCAGAGACATCACCCTGCCAACAAAAATGTGTGTAGCCAATGTTTTCCCAATTGCAATGTATGGCTGTGAAAGTTGGACCATAGGAAAGGCTGAGCACCAAATAATTGAGGTCTTTGAACTATGGTGCTGGAGAAGACTCCTGCAAGTCTCTTGGACTGCAAGGCGATCAAACCGGTCAGTCCTAGAGGAGATCAACCCTGACTGCTTTTTAGAAGGCCAGATCCTGAAGATGAAACTCAAATACTTTGACCACCTAATAAGAAGGAAAGACTCACTGGAGAAGAGCCTAATGCTGGGAAAGATTGAGGGTAATAGAAGAAGGGGACGACAGAGAATGAAGTGGCTGGATGGAATCACTGAAGCAGTCAGCATGAGTTTAAATGGACTCCAGAAGATGGTAGAGGACAGGAAGGTTTAGAGGAACATTGTCCATGAGGTTGTGATGGGTCAGACATGACTTTGCAACTAACAACAACAACAACCTTTGCAAGGTTTGGCACTTCAGACATGTATTTTTATTTCTCACTAAAAAAATGTCCTGAATAGCTTCAGGCCCATTGAGTACAGATTGAGGAAATGCTATTTTTATCCCTTAGAGTAAAACTCCTCCTTCCCCAGAAGAAATACAAAATAGGAATAACAATATCTTGCAGCAGTCTTGGACTCTAATGTGTTTTTTAAAGACTTTATAAGCTCTTTGGATGTAAATAAATGAACTTTGAAAGCTCTTTGGTTGTGAACAAACTATTTCCTGCCTTGAAATTCCATGCATTACCATGGTTTAAGTAATCCAGTTTTCACCAAACCAAGGTGATTCTGTGACTTAGGACCCAGATTCAGAAACTGCAATAGGTGAAATACCATCCTGGGACTGTAAGATGTGAACACTGCTGTTCTGAGCTAAGCAAATATGCAATGCCACGGTATTTAGCATACTCCTGCTTAAGGCCCTGTCACACTGCCCAACGGATGCAAAACGGACACAATGGACGAGCAAAATGTTCCATCCGTTGTTATCCGCTCTCAAAAGGGGCAAAAATTTGCATAACCGGAGCAGATAACACGGACGGGGGGAGGACACAGGGTGGATGGAAAGTGGATGCGGAACGTAAGCCCAGCAGATGGAAGTGGATGGGAGCGGATGGCACATCCGTGAGGCTTCCGGGGGACCTCAGCAAAGCGGACACGGAACAGATACAGTGGATGCAGAGCGGATGCACAGCGGATGAAGCGGATGAAGTGGATGCAGAGCGGATGCACAGCAGATGCACAGCGGAAGCCTAGCGGATGCTGAGCGTTAATTGCGCATGCGGGGAGGATGCATTGCGTCAGCCTCGCAGATATAACGGAAGCAGCTCGGAAGCAGGTCACCATTCAGAGGAAAGACCTGCTTCCAGACACATCAACTGCCTTGCCTGTCCTGCCTGCATGTCTGCCTGCATGTCTGCCTGCATGTCTGCCTGCAAGCCTTGCTGCCAGCCTCCCTGCCAGCCTCCCTTCCAGCCTTGCTGTTTGCCTGCCTGCCAGCCTTGCTGCCAGCCTCCCTGTCAGCCTTGCTGTCTGCCTGCCTGCCAGCCTTGCTGCCAGCCAGTCTGCCTGCCAGCCTTGGTGCCTGCCTTCCTGCCAGCCTTGGTGGCAGCCTTCCTGAAAGCCTTGGTGCCTGCCTGCCAGCCTTCCTGCAAGCCTTGGTGCATGACTCCCTGCCAGCCTTGGTGAATGACTCCCTGAAAGCCTTGGTGCATGACTCCCTGCCAGCCTTGGTGCCTGCCAGCCTCCCTGCCAGCCAGCAACCCCACAACCATGCAGAAGCACAGCAAGCCTCAGCCATCTGCTGCCAGCCCTGGCAAGAGGGACAGGGCTACCACCCCGCCCCCTGGCCCTCACTCTGGTTCTGCTGGGGCTTCTGCAGCATGGGCTCGCTCTTCTGGGGCTGGGGCTTCTGCTGCTTCTGCTTCTGGAGGAGCTGATGACAAGCACTCCAGCACCAGCCACCTCCACAGCTCCTGGACCCTCCACCCCTGAGACTGAGCGACCAAGAGGAGTGCCAGAGACTCATTTTTGTCTTATAGCTTGTTGTTAAAAAAGTCTATTTTTGATTCACACACTTGCTTCATTTCTTTTTTTTAATAAAGTCTTGGTGGAAACTTTTAGAAATGGTTTAAGCCTTTGCATACTTGTGGGATGGGTTAAGATAGCAGTGGGATGGGTTGAGATAGCTGTGGGATGGGCAGGTCTACCTTTGTGATGGGTAATAGCTGTGGGATAGATAAACCTCCAGTGCAAGCATAGTGGGACTGTATGGTCCATCCTCCCAGGTGCCACACCTATGGCCCTTTATTATCAATAACAATATAATCAATCATCCACACATGTCAACATAAACACAACTCTTTATTAAATGCCCTGTTCATTGTAGGGCCACTCAACATACATGGCCCAATCTCATGAGTGTGATGAGACAGGCTGAAGGAAGCATCCATTAAGCATCTATCATCCTGTCTTGCCACTCCACCGCTCCAGCTGGGGAGCTGCACCAGTGTTTCAGGAGGTTGCCCTGCTTCTTCCCTTCACATGAAGCTCTGTTGGGGCCTTGTACATCCACAGTGTCTATCATGTTTCGCCCTTGCCTCCATTCACCAGGCTCCATGTCCCCATTGCCTTGCGGGAGGTCCACGAGCCTGTTCTGCAAGACTGGGTAGCGGATGCGCATGAGATTGTGCAGGATGCAGCAAGCTTCCATGATCCTCCTCACGGTCTGTGGGTGATGCTGCATGGTGGTGAGAAGTACCTGGAACCTGTTGGCCAGGATGCCAAATGCGTTCTCCACCACCCGCCTTGCCCTGGACAGCCTGTAGTTGAAGATCCTCTCTTCACAGGTGAGGTATTTGGAGGTATAGGGCTTCATGAGGTAGGTTGTGAGGGAGAAGGCGTCATCCCCCACGATGAAGTAGGGCACATCTTGTGTGTCGTTGGGGAGGGATTCTGGATCTGGGAAGCCCATGATGAGGTTGCGTTCCAGTTCCTCCTTGAGGTGACTGGCGTTGTATACCTGGGCATCTGAAGAGGACCCGTTGCCTGAAGCATCGATGTACATGAACTTGTAGTCAGCATCGACCATGGCAAAGAGGATGATGCTGAAGAAGCCCTTGGAGTTTAAATAAGTGGACCCCGAGTTGGTTGGAGATTTGCAGGCCACGTGCTTGCCATCTATGGCTCCAACGGTGTGTGGTAAGTTCCACTTCTGATACCACTGCTCTGCAACTTTCTTCCATCCTTTTTCAGTGGAGTGGTACTGGAGGAGCTCCTTCTTGTATTCTTCGATGATGGCCTGCACCACTTCTCTGACCACAATGCTGATGGTGTTGGATGGCACCCTCCAGCCATTCTGCATGCTCCTGTAGGAGGTCCCTGAGGCCAGATGGCGCCGAGTGAGTGCCACCTTGAGCCCAGGTTCCAGGCTGGTTCGGAAGTTGGTGTTTGCCTTGGTCAACCTGGGTTTCAGCCGCTGCACAACTTCGTCAAACATGGCTGGAGGCATCCTCATGAAGTTCTGGAATGCCCGAGTGTCTTCGCTCCTGAGCTCCACCTTCAGCTTGTTGTACAGTCCGTCCTCTGCTCTTCTGGTGAACCATCTTCGTACCCAGACGCTTCTTAGCCGCCCCTTTTTCTTCCCGTAGTAGAGTTCACAGAGCCTGTAGATGGTTTCGCACTGTTGCAGAAGGATGGTGGCTGCCAAAAGGACCGTGTTACGATCCATGGTGGACATGACTGGATGCTGTGGAAGAGGAAGAGTCAGATGAAGGCTGCAGAGGTCCGCACCGCAGGGCTGCTGTTCTGAAAGTGAGATCCAGATGTGTTGTTCCCCCTTTTTATAGGCAGTATAGGTGTCCCTTTGCATCCTCTAGGCATCCTCTAGGCATCCTCTAGACATCCTTAATATCCAAGATATGTCCCCTCTGCGAACGTTTTTTCTGTTTTAAATGCTTTGTTTCTGTGCTGCATCTGTTCTGCATCTGTTCTGCATCCGTTCTGCATCCGTTCTGCGTTCGTTCCGCTTCCTCCCTGCGTCCGAGCGGATGCGAGTTGCACGGATGCGCAGCGGATGCCTAGCAGATATCGCGGATGCATAACGGATGCAGAATGGATGTGTAGTGGATGCGTAGCGGATGCATAATGGACGAATTGGATACATTTTCTGCGCAAAGGTTTTGGGCAGCTCAAAACTTTCTGAGCAGATGAAACATCAATAGACGGACGCTGGACGGATAGAGAGGAAGCAAAATGGAGGCAGTGAGTACATCGAATTAACCAACGGATGGCAAGCTTTTTTGTCTGTTTTACATCCTCTTTGCATCCGTTGGTGCAGTGTGACAGGGGCTTAAATTCTTGCATCTGATACAGAATATGGAGTTTGCTTTGTGCTGAATAATAATCATAATTCACTTATTAATTTAGTGTATGATGAGAACATGACAGAAGAGATGTAAACATGTACATGCAGTCCACATAATTATATACAAAAACATTTATGCATATATATGCAATGGCCTTATAACTGAATGTCCAATTCAGCTTTTCAGGCTATCTCCTCTGGGATTGCTTCATGCAGTTCTTTTAGGGAACCAGAGAATGCATGTTGTGGGCAACTTTACACAATTTGTTTAATAGTTTTCATATTGGAAAAGTGAATCTTTCCGCTCCCACTGATACAGAGACCCTTCTTCCAGTATTATATTAATTCTGTTCAGTTTCATTCAGACAGAGTGAGACCGGTCAAAACCAGGTTGCTTGGTAGTGGGATCATTAATGGTCAGGCCACAAAAAGGTACCTTGGACCATTCCTCAAGGCAGTTTCCAAATGAGGACTACCGATAGCAAAGTGCTTTTTCAGAGAACCCTCAGTGAAATATTTATATAGCCTAATGAAAATAATGTGATTTAAAATTATTTAGCTCCATGGTGGTAAATGTCTTAGCAATATTGTTATGTTTTGAGAATATTTTAATATTAAACAGAAAAATTAAGTGATGATGCAATTTTTCCATTCCTACAGATTGAAATGATTATTGGAAAACAAATTACACTAGGGAGGGAGTAGTAATGAGGCCAATTCCGTTCAACAAACACCAACAAATTGTATGTCCAAATTATTAATCTTACAAGTTTTACATTTTAAGGTTTAGCCATATATTATTAATACAGTTCTATTTGTCTTTTCTTTTTGAAGTGGATGCTTTCTCAGAGATAAACTTATGAAAAATTAATTTTTTACACAGTAAGACTGAGTTATTCTTGGTATAAACATTTCATGCTATTTCTTCTTCTAAAGCCCATGTCACACTGCACCAACGGATGCAAAGAGGATGTAAAACAGAGAAAAAAGCTTGCCATCCGTTGGAAAATGCGATGTACTCACTGCCTCCGTTTTGCTTCCTCTCTATCCGTCCAGCATCCGTTTATTGACGTTTCATCTGCTCAGAAAGTTTTGGGCTGCCTAAAACTTTTGCGCGGAAAATGTATCCAATGCATC
The DNA here is from genome assembly GCA_015471245.1 of Laticauda colubrina. Classification (NCBI taxonomy): domain Eukaryota; kingdom Metazoa; phylum Chordata; class Lepidosauria; order Squamata; family Elapidae; genus Laticauda; species Laticauda colubrina. The sequence continues at coordinate 36,691,411 of BLBF01000003.1, read as the reverse complement.
AGTTCTGCATCCTCTAGGCATACGGGGGACATCCGTTCTGCATCCACGACACATCTGCTATATCCGCTAGGCATCCGCTGTGCATCCGCACAATTAAAATCCGTTCCAGCGGTAAACGGATGCAGGGAGGAAGCAGAACGGACGCGCAGCGTTAGTAGCATGGATGGAGAAAGGATGAAAGCGGATGCAGCTCATCCGCTCTACATCCTCTACACATCTGCTCTGCATCCTCTACGCATCTGCTCTGCATCCTCTACGCATCCTCTACGCATCCGCTCTGCATCCGCTCTGCATCCTCTACGCATCCGCTCTGCATCCTCTACGCATCCTCTACACATCCGCTCTGCATCCTCTACGCATCCTCTACGCATCCTCTACGCATCCTCTATACATCCGCTCTGCATCCTCTATACATCCACTCTGCGTCCTCCCCACATCCGTTCCTTTCCGTGTTATCCGCTCTGCTTATGCAAATTTTTGCCCCTTTTGAGAGCGGACAACAATGGATGGAACATTTTGCTTGTCCGTTGTGTCCTTTTTGCATCCGTTGGGCAGTGTGACATGGGCTTAAGCTATTTTGTTCTAATATTCCAATATTAATTGGATAATTCCTAGGCTGCTGTCTGGAACTCAGATTTTCAAACATTAAAACTGTTATTTCTCAATAAAAAAAATAATATAGTAGTAATAGGAACTATAATAATAAAGACCGAGGAAAAAATTCTACAACATCACCTCCTGTCCCAAGTAGCTTCAAAACATGACAAGGGAAGAGGTTATCAGCCATTTTCCTTTGAAGACATGGAAATAAAACATTAGTATTTTGACTTAACAATATGAAAAAAGAAGAAAAATAAATGTCAATGTAGCTTTCAGTAGTCAAAATACCCGAACAATGAACCGGGACTAGTTGGAATAAAGCAATTAATGTTAACCAGCATTTCAAATATCAATCACACATAAAATGCAATGGGAAGATTATACCAAGTTTCCAGATGGATGGGACTAGAATTGCAAAGTGCTTAAGATTGAATAAAACACAAATGAAATGTGAAGAAAATTTCATAAACTTAACAGAAAGATATAAGAGATAATATATCCAGCAAAATTTATCTTGCTGAAGAGCAATACTTTCTAAAATCAGAGACTTTTTAACTATACAGTAGAGAGTGTATACCAAGCTGGATTGCAGATATGATTCTTGAAAGAATGCTTCCTCTTTCTCTCATACCATTGTTGGGCCATAAATGAAAGCCTTTCCATCAAATTTTAGGATTCAGATAGATTGGTTTGAGGGAATGATATCTGGTGAGGTCCTTGTGAGGACCATTATAATAGGTCTGTAGAAACTCATTGGCCTTCTTGCTATTCTATAGCAAATAACCCCATACTATAATAAATTAGTTTAGATATAACTAACACATGTTTTACCATGTGCTGGGTCTGACTCTAGAAGTACAAAGTGAATCAAGAAGCATCCCCAGACTAAAAATGGATCAGTTAGGGTTATTCCATCCCAGCCAGACTGAAATTCTATTTCACTATCTATTTGCTTACTGATTAGAAATACTTCTGCTTTGTTTGCAGTTAGTCTTACTATAATTGCTCTTAGGCATTGATTCACAATATCAACAGTTTGCCTTGTAATACATGAAAAAGAGAAATAGAGGTACATGTCATCTATACACAGCTACAATTGCTTAATGATTTTTTCCATTAGCTTCATGCAGATGTTAAATACTGAAGTGAATCATAACCCAATTCAGAGGAACTGAATGTCCATCTGCAGCATAACTTTCTAACACTGATCCTCAAAGAAGGATTTGAATCATTTAAAAATGGTAGCTCATAAGTCTGTTCTCATCAAGTAATCCAGAAAGATATGCCTTTGAGAAGATAAGAAGAATGAATTGGGTGAGACTCCAACTGTCTAGTTCCTGGATTGATAATCTACGAGGGTGACCAAAACTACCCAAATTTCAATCCTGGCCTGATGCCAGAAGGATTCAGCTGCTGTCTAATCAAAGAAACTCTACAATAGTTTTTTTTTTTATCCAAAATGATATATCAGAAACTGCTCTAATTATGCAGCATGGTGAGAGAGGTTTTTTACATTTCCATTTTCCTAACAGCCAGTTTAAGACTAGATGTCACTAACTGACTAGATGTCACTAAGGAAATTTTGAGTAGGTCCAGGAAATAGGCAGGCATTCCCTGACTAGTTTTAATGGATCTATGACAATTTGCTACAGCCAACTTGTTTCAGGGCAAGGATTACTCTCATGTCAAATAAATAGTGGAATTGAATTATTTAAAAAAAGATGCAAAAGGAGGGACAAAATGTAATATAAATGGCAAAAATTAAAATGATTTTTAATTTATTTTAAATAAATAGAATTGTTAACTTGTTCGGCAGTGAGTTGTCTCATGGCAAGTGGGTTATGGTAAGCTGACTGTGGTGAGTCAGCAATAGCAAGTTGGCTATATCCCAAGGTGATTTCTTAAGAGGCAACTGGACTTTCTGGTTTTTCTCTGAAAACATTTTACTTCTCATCCAAGAAACTTGACTGGATGGTGGGGAATGGAAGGATTTATATTCCTTGCAGAAAGCTGTTCATTTGCATTATTTTTAGAGAGCCATTGCAGCCACTTCCAGGTTTATCTGTGTCCTCAGAGTCACCTGAGGAGTGCAAATAGATGTGGAGCCTTGGAACTGCTGAAAGGACTGTGTTGTGGATCTGTGCTTTCTGCAGGAGGTGACCCTGAGGAAACAAACCTGCAAGTGGCCTCAATGAGCCTCTAAAAGAATGCAAAAGACCAGCTGTCTGTAAGCAATATAAATCTTCTATTCCCCACCATCCAGTCAGAGCTGAAGAAGCTTCTTCAGTGACAAACAAAGTGTCTTCAAAGAACAACAAAGTCCAGTGCCTCTTGACAAAGTACCTTTGGGACAACTATGACCTGGATGACTCAGAGTCCCCATAGACAAGTTGGCTGTGGCAAGTTGTCCCATTCCGAGTTTTAATTTATCAAGAATAGTAAGGATGCATCATTTGTGTGGTTGGCCTTGGGCTACCTGGAATCTTGCTCATATATTTGAGCCATACAAGGAAAGACTTTGCTATCACAGTTAGATAAGCAGATAGGTGCAACATATAACTGAACAGAATATATTACTCATAAATTGTCTAACAATAGAGTCACAGCAGGTAGCAGAGTTTTCTCTCTTAGCTTTTCTTTCTCCCTAACATAACGGGCTTTTTGCAATTTAGAATAACTGTGCTGGGTGATTCTGTGTGGATACAATTTCCTTGCTTGAGAAGATTCATCCTGTGACTTCCTCCATAATCTCATCAGCTATTAAGATGGTATTTCATTGCCCCGAACTCTCTGAAAAACCATCAGAAAGGAAAGAGAATATTCAAAAGTGTATGTGTCAATTGCCCAAGTCCATTTCAGAGTCATGGAGATTGATCAGGGTATTGACAGAATCTCCACATGAAGTGTGAGAAAATTACCCAGAGCAGTCAGAAATCTATCAGATCTTTCAAAAAGATCATCTCTATATAGATTAGGTGTATATACTACAAATGTATGTGTGCAGTGGGTGAAGTATCAAGCCACATTATGCCAGTACATGAAGCTCTGGTTTTAAATACTTATTTTCTTTCTCTAAAATAAAAAGTGTAGTGGAAATTTAAATGCATACCCAAAAGTTTAAAAAGTTGCCTTTAGGAGGGATAGGAGAGGATAGGAAATTGGATTGTACCATACTATTGGATTATAGTATTATTTCAGCAGGGTGACTTTGGGGCAGTCACTAACTCTCATGTTCATATTATATTAATATATCACTTGTCCATGTATGATATGTCATATGCTAAATAAAATAACTCTCTCTCAGCCCAAGCCACCTCATAGGGTTGTTGTTGTGGAGAAAATGGGATTAGGAAGGATTATTAGTTAGCTGTCAAAATTAAAGAATTGTGGTCTGCCAATGCTGCAGGTTGCTCCTATAATTTGATCAGAAAAACTACTACCACCCCATTGTAAGACATAATTGGGAAGGTTGACTTTCTCTGTGGTAGCCCTCACTCTGGAACACACACACACACACCAGAGTTATGGTCTTTATATTTCCTGCATTTTGCAAGGAAATAAAATATGTTAATATTCTTAAAAGTTTTTAGCTCTTGTTGCTTAGGCTGAGGACAGTTGTCTCTCTCTGTCACACACACTTTCTTTTTATGACCCTGTAATCTCTTCTTTGGCATGGAGCTGAGTGTTTACTGGCTGGATGCCCTTCCTGATGCCTACATGGACTTTGTAGCAGATATTTTCTCTTTGTGCCCCAATAGAAAAACATCTATTACTGTCTAGGATTGAACTTTCAACTTTATGAATGGGAGGTGACCATAGGCACCATACCATGCCATGAGATACACACACACACACACAGAGAGAGAGAGAGAGAGAGAGAGAGAGAGAGAGAGAGAGAGAGAGA
>BLBF01000003.1:36644218-36686897 GCA_015471245.1 Laticauda colubrina | reverse complement strand
AGAGAGAGAGAGAGAGAGAGAGAGAGAGAGAGAGAGAGAGAGAGAGAGAGAGAGAGAGAGAGATATTTGTATATGTGTTGCTATGTCTGGTGGGAACAAACTATATTTTTGAGGACTGCTGAGCGTGTAAGAAATTGTGTTGCCAGCAAGAAGTGGTTCGGGTTGTTTGCTGTGTCATGCTGTTATGAGTGTGTTTTCTGGAATAATAAATAATATAGGTGGTTTTTGCTGAACTACCACTCATTCAGGTGACTGTTTGAACTTATGATGGGGGTGAATAAGAGGAACTTACAACTTGTCCTTCACTTTTCAACAGTCATGGAAACCTCATAAACTACATTATTGATGTATGCCATCATCTTCCTTTGAATATTTTTGGTTGATCTATTTTAAGCTTCACTTTATATTCTTCTATTCTGCAAATCTCAGAAGATTAGGACACCACCAAAATAGAATGGCTTGAAATATATCAGGTATATAATATCCACATCGCTGATCATGCAGTATGGAAATGAGTTAAAACTGACAATGAGAGTGAGGGGAGGCAGCCATCTGTAATGTCCAAGAAGGGTTTGCTTTCTTTTGCACTGCTCTTCAGCAGATACTTTTTGTCTCACAAGGCAATCTCAAATGTTCTGGCTAGTGATATAGTGATATAGGAAGTCAATCAAAACAATTCATATCTTTCTAAGCTTCAGTCAGTTCTAGCCTACCCCATGTCTATGAATGGAACAATTAGATGTTTTGCTTCTTGTCATGTCCTATGTCTACTGTTATTAAAACAATTTCCACGGAAAATATCACAGAGGATAATATTTTACTGAAATAGAGTAAGTTTTACCTACTGGATTCTATTAACTGATAGCAAATAATGTCTAAAAGTTGCTTAACTTTTCAAGATCTGAGTTCCTAGCCTGTAAAGATTAAGAATCCAGTGTTCAAACAGCAGAAATAATTTATTTGCTGATTCATAGTAGAGTTGAATTCCAATTTAATTAAGATATATGTTTATTTATTATTTAATTTATATGCTGCCTACCTCACTGTCCCAAAGGTATCTTCATATACAAAAGATACAAAGAAGTTGCGACTTACCTTCTTTACAGCAGTTAATAAGAAAATTTTTATTTCCTAGTCTATAGTTATAACATAAATTTCTTCTTTCTGTAGTCCCCCCCCCCCAACTCCATTCTTGCTACTTTTCTGGTGGTTGCCATTATGATATTACAATCCAAAAATGAAAATATCTCAAACAAGGGAAAAAGAAAAATTAAGCTTGGCCCTTTTTTCTCTTTTGTCTTCCAGTGCCCTTAATACTTTCATCTCAAGTGGCACTCCATAGTTACTGTCATTATCACAGTCATCATCTTCAGCATTACATCACACTCTACCTTTATGTTTTGTTTTGTAAAATCCATTGATTTTATAGTAAATAATAATGGTAGTAGTAATAATAAATAGTAGTTATTAAAACTATGTGGGACTTCCGAATATAGACTGATAAAGTTTTGGAATACAACACCCTGGATATCACGATTCTGGAGAAGAAAAAAGTGTGGATTGTCGACATTGCCATACCTGGTGACAGCAGAATCGATAAGAAACAACTTGAAAAAATCACCAGATATCAGGACTTGAGAATCGAAATGCAGAGACTCCGGCATAAACTAGTGCAGGTGGTTCCAGTGGTAGTCGGCACACTAGGTGCTGTGCCTAAAGACCTAGGCAAGCACTTGAAAACAATTGGAACTGACAAGATCACCACTGGTCAGCTGCAGAAGGCCACCTTACTGGGATCTGCTCACATAATCCGCTGATACATCACTCTTGGGCAGTGTTTGACTAGTGACTTATGTTCTGAAATCCAGCATAGTTATCTTGTTTGCTTGTACACTGTTGTTTTTTGTGTATAAAAACTAGTAGTAATAATAATCTCCATGAAGGTCTGATTTAATTTGTCCAATTTAATTCCAATTTGTTCAAAAGCACTTTCATAAAGAATTAATCCTTAAGTATCATTGACTATTTTAAACTTTCTTACATTGACTCCTTGCTAAGTTTTGTGCCAATTTTTTTTCTTTGTTTCTCTGTGATCCAGAAAAAATAATAACTCACCAGATAGAATTTTCTTATTTTGCCAGTCAGCAAATCTCTCTTTAGCTAAAAGTTAAATGTGAACAAACATCTGAAAGAAGTTACAGACTCCATCTTCAGCTATGATGAAATCCCTTGACTTCCAGCCTCTCAACATATGAACCCACTGTGAGAATTCTTTATCTCCAGTCTCCTGAAGAGCAGCTGTTTGGAATGCAGATGGACAATCTCACAATCTCTCCTTTTTTTGGTAGAGACTTTGTCAGCCAGAATTCTCTGTGGGGCTACTGATCTTCAGTGCCATGTTGCACTTATTTCTTCAGAGATATCTATTTTGCCACCAGAAGCTCTTCACTGTCTGATATTCTTAATGAATAATTACTATGTGGTTGACCTAGATCTATTTTTAATCCACCAAGGTCACTGTTGGACAGATTAAAAAAAAACAATAAACAGTAAGATTCTGTAATATAAGCCTGAATAGTAGATTCCCCACTACTTTATTGTTGATTGGTGATTGTGGAACTCAAAATGACATGGGCTCTATGAACACTCTTTGAGAACGGTTCATAAGTGATGACAGAAATATGGATAGTTTTCAGAGAAATACAGTATCTCAGTTCCGTAGGGAAAAAAAGTCAATGGGTTCACCTCTTAGAGTAAGGGTCTGACAACTATCTTCATTTTTTTTTGTCTTAGCAAAATGTTTTTTTATAAGGCTATTTTAAAGTGCTTTTTCTAATAACTCAATCAGATTTTGCTGGTTTAGTCTCAGTGGAACGTTTAGAACAGAGGTGTCAAACTCACATCGTCACAGCAGCATCATGTGATGAATCAGGACATTTTCCCTCTTCGCTAAACCAGGCGTGGCCAATGTGTGACAAACTCGGCCCATGGGCCAGGAGTTTGACAACCCTGGTTTAGAATTTTATCAACTGCAGGTGACACTATGCTGGAAGGAAATGATAATTATATGCATGTTTACATACATCTACATTACAAATCATCTCTGATTTGTGCATTTATTGAAATCAGTATATTTCTATTTTTTAAAACAGAAAAAATTTGTACTAATTCATTCTTTTCCTTACCCATTGCTTCTCCTGGGTGGAAAATAGGTAGTTCTTTTTACCCTTAAAATAGGCACCTTATATTTAGAGATCCAGATTACTTGAATCCTTTCATTTTGAAGGGCCATGTGCTGAAATTCAATCTTGTCAGATATTCAGAGGTTGCATTTCATTGCAGTGAAATTTTCCATTTATTGTGTGAATTTATAAGAAAAGAAGATAAAAATTATGAAGCAAATTCATCTTTTTCTAATTAAATTAATATTTAATAGAGATCAGCTGCTATCAGAATTCATACATACATATTGTAGTTATTATTTCTCTGATTACCAATAATAGTAGACAATCCCTATTATTTTGTTATGATTCTTGGTATCTAAGAAAACCTAGAGCTGAGATCAAAAGACCAAAAGATAACTTTGCTTAACCAAGCCACCTGTTTAATTATTTATTTTATGGCATTTATGAGCTGGTTCAGTTGAAGCCAGCTGTGTTGATGGAATGAAGCTAGCACATATTGCTATTACTTCAATTACTTTGAGCAAAGTTTCCAGAAATTTTGAAACTCTCTTAGGGCTTGATCCAAGAAACTGATTTCACAAGAATCACGGAAATGAAACAGGTAGTATTTCTACTTGACTGTCTGAATTACCTACAGAAGACTGCAAAGATGTTTTGACCTGTGACATTACGACCTGGAGGATGGATGTAGTGGCCTAGTCAAATTGTTGGGGTCTTGGACAGCTGTCTCAAGCTGGAAAGCAATTCTTTTTTCAGGCACAATCATACATCTTACTTAACAAGATTTGTCAAGGTGAAAGGAAAAAATTCAGTACCTAATCTATTTTCTCTTAGAATCAATATTAAGACATTAAAGTGGAGCCGTTCATGGTATCTTGTTATGTCTTTTCTCTTAACTGATGTGGAGATGGGTTTTTGTTTTACTAATGATGGGTTTAGGAAGGCATCTCCTGAATACAGTACCTGTGATGGCAAAGCAGCAGAATTTGCCAGATGTTGTAATCTTATTGCTAATTTTATGTTCCTGGCTTTTCTTCTGTTAGTAGAGGCTTTTGTAAGAACATTCAAGCCTGAATACTTAGTGATGTATTTTCTAAATATGTGCATGGATCAACATCAGGAAAGCCTGATGTTTATTCTGGCATCACTTCTTCAATCAAGGAAGTGACTGCAGCAATACATCTGACTGAAACTTTGCAGAGTGATAGGCTGAGCTATATTCACAGTGCTATCACTTTTGCTTATATTTCTTTTGACAGTTGACTTGTCCAAAAATCTTTCATTTTTGAAGTTTAAAAATTATTCTTCCAGTATGTGTCATGTCTTCTGAAAGATAATGTGCAGTGAATCAATGTTATTACCTGACCAGTAATTAATTAAGAAGGGATCAAGACTGTTAATGCTCTATAATCCCTTTGTTCAGATAATTCTGCATAATAAGCCTTTAATGCTAATGATTCCAATGGTTGACAGAGAAGACATGGTGCTTTATTGGCATAATGCTATGGCTGATGGCTTTTTTCTCTCCTCTTTTCTCTATAGCAGTAGTAAATTACAGATAATAGTTCAAAAAAGTTTACATGAGTTGATTTATATGTAAAAAGTACAATCAAAATACTGACCATGTTCCATAACAAACAAGTGCCACAAGAATTATTCAGATTTATATCTGAATAAATATACTGACATCTAGACTGCAGGGGTGATAAGTGACAAATTTCATAAATATCTAGTATTAACTCATTATTTATGCAGAAATATATTTATTTTACCACGACTAAATATGTTAATTTGTCAATAATATTACAGAATTAGAGGTTCAGTAAAGTAAACAATGGAAGAAACTGGGATAGTGATATTGATGATAGTTGCATACTGCCAACTTTTTCCAGACTCCTTTACAATAATACAATGAAGATTCAAAGGTCTATAGCAATTGTAAACCAAAACCTATAATCAACCTTGCAACAGCCTGCATTCAGTCTTGGATTCCTGCTGGTTGTTCCATGGAGACACCCAAACACATGCTTTCTGCTAGGTAATTGATAATACAAGCTGAAATTAAGACTTAATTTAGTTTCTCATAGTTTCTCATAGAGAAATGTTCTCATAGGCAGAAGAGGAGTTGTTATTGTGCTGGCATCTGAAGTGGAATCTAATTCAGAAATGATTTTGACAAGAACTGGAAGAACTTTGATGGAACAGTTTAATGACTAGAACAACCTAAATAAATCTAGACAGCTGTGGTTGTTGAAAATGTAGGCTGGTAAACCTACATACATTGGACCAGGCAGTATTGTATTTTTGAAAGCTTGTTATTATGAAGCCATATCCAACAAGGCTGCTGAAGAAATTTGAGTGAAATCAAAAGACTCATTGGAGACCCAGAGATGAGGGTGTACTTTTGACTTTCCCTTTGCTCTGTTTTCAGAGTTTCGGGGTCACCACAAGGTAATATTTCCTGATCTCAAATGTTTTTAGTTCCTTAAACTGGAGCTCGGCAGCTTCTGAGGTGATTACAGTATCTTGGATGGATCAACTCTTACTGTACGTAACTCAGCACCAAGCTATATTGCTTATTTGTTGCAATTTTCCTCATAGTAATGCATCTTTTCTAGCTTTTTTTTTTTCCTCAATGGAATCTTATTGTTGCTGAAAATGTGGTGCTTTTTTCTCTTTTAGATGAACTAAAGGCTAAGTCCCACTGGCCGACGGATGCAAGACGTATGCAAAAAGGACACAGCGGATGAGCAAAATTTCGGGGGTGGCTCCATCCGTTGTCATCCGCTCCCAAAAGTGGTGAAAATTTTCATAAACAGAATGGAAAAAAACGGAAAAGAACAGACGGGGGTAGTATGTAGCAGGGATGTTAAGCGGATGTTCATAGGAAGCCTAGCGGATGACAGCGGATGGAAGTGGTTGACACATCTGAAGGGCTTCCAGGGGAGAATTGCGAAGTGGACGCATAGCGGAAGGAGCGGATGCGTAGTGGATGACACGGATGAATCATGGATGCCTAGAGGAAGCAAAGTGGATGCCGAGTGGATGTATATCGGACGCAAAGCGTTCACTGCCCATGCGGGGAGTATGAATTGCGTCAGCTCCGTGGATATAAAAGGATGCAGGTCGCACGCAGTCAGCATTCAGAGGAAAGACGTGCTACCACATACATCTTCAAAGAACACCATGGTTCATCAGTCAGGGAAGAAGAGGAAGCCGATGCCTACACGTGCCAGCCCTGGCAAGAAGGATAGAACGAGCATCCAACCCCCTGGAGGGAGGGAAACTCTGAAGCTGCTGGTGCTGGTGGTGCTGGTGGTGCTGGTGGTGCTGGTGGTGCTGGTGCTGCTGGTGCTGCTGGTGCTGCTGTCGCTGCTACTGTGGTGGACCAGCCCCAAGGCCCTCAAAGCTCTGCTGCTGAAGGCCCTGCTGAAGCCCCTGCCATAGGAAGGAAGAGGCAAGGGAAGGAGAAGGGAGAGAGGAAACTGTACACTGTTTCCGAGGACCATGAGGAGGAGGTGCTGGAATGGCTAAGGGAGAACGAGTATCTGTGGAGAAAGGGCCACAGACTCTATCGCAACACCAAGGAGAAACAGGCAGCTTGGAGAGACAAGGCAGAGAGCCTTGGCTACACTGCAGATGTACTCCTGGGATGGTGGAAGCACATGCACACCTGGTATGGCAAGCTACACCTCAAAAAATCTGGGCAGGCTGTTGTCAACCTCACTGACTGGGAGATGTATGTCATGGCCAAGTGCAGCTTCCTGGAGGGTGAGGTCCGCCACTGAGGAGCACCCCCTCTGACATGCCTCTCCCTCAGACAGCCCACAGACAGCCAGTCCTCTTCCAGCCAGGAGCCAGCTGCCCTGTCCAGGCAGGTGTCTTCAGAGGACCCCCCCAACAGCTGCACTCCCCATGCTGGAAGACTTGGAGGATCCCCTGTCACAAATGGAGGAAGAAGTGGCAGCCCACAGAGACCAACCCACTCCCACCCCCACCCCCAGCTCCACAGGATGCAGGTAGAGAGGCAGACTGGAGGGCCAGAGCCACACTGTCCTGTTGGAGATCAGGGACATGATGAAGACAAGCACAGAACTTCTTTCTCAGCTGGTCCACTTGGACAGAGGATCCTCGAGCTGCCACACTTTCATCACCTACATGAGCCACACTCTCTGGGATATGCCCGAGGCCCAGTACCAGGTGATGAAGCAGAAGATCACAGCACTTCTGCAAAACCCTCAAGGCCCAGCTGAAGCTGCTCCTACCCAGTCCAGGTCTGGTCCTTCACCCCAGGCGATGTCACAGCCCTTCCACGACTTTCAACAGCCCCTCACCTACCAAGGCTACCACTACCAGGACTTCCCACAGCAGAAGCAGACCTTCCCAGACCCGGCCCAGGTTCATCGCACACCACAGAGTCCAGTCCTCACCCAGCTGCAGACCAGACAGCCCCACTACACTCCTCCTTCTCCATCCCACAGCCAAGCCCCTCAATGGACAATCTGTCATCTGTCTTATGTCTGACATCCCAGGTACTTGATGAAGGGCCTCTCAACCTCACGGGACTGAGTCAGCTCTTGGACAGCTTCCTGAACACACCATCCCCTGTTGTACTCTCGGGGCCAAGCACCCCACTGGCGCCTCAGACCAGCACTCAAGCCATAGCCACCTCCACAGTCCCTGGCCACTTAACAGCTGAGACCATGGACATGACTCAGAGTGACTGAGAATAGTGCCAGAGACTGAGTTGTTACTTGTTCACTTTATCTTTGCTTAAGACACTTTACTTGGTTCATTTTGCTTTTTTAATAAAGTCATACAGTTAAGACAGTTAATAAAGGTTATCTTTGCTTAACACACTTAATTCAGTTTACTTGGTTCATTTTGCTTATTTAATAAAGTCATAAAGGATACCTAAGAAAGTTAATAAAGGTTATCTTTGCTTGAGACACTTGGTTCATTTTTTTTACTTAATAAAGTGTTGGTGAAAACCTTGAACAAATGGTTAAGCCTTTGCATGCTTGTGGGATAGATAAGGATAGTTGTGGGATGGATAAGGATAGTTGTGGGATAGATAAACATCCAGTGCAAGCATAGTGGGACTGTATCGTCCACCCTCCCAGCTGCCACGCATATGGCCCTTTTCTATCAATAACAATTTATTCACTGATCAATACATTTCAAAATAAACAAAGCTCTTTATTAATGCACTATTCATTGTAGGGCCGCTCAACATACATGGCCCAATCTCATCAGTATTATATTATATCAACAGGCTCAAGGAAGCATCCTTTAATCATCTATCATCCTGTCTTGCCACTCCACTGCTCTAGCTGGGGAGTTGCACCAGTGTCTCAGGAGGTTGCACTGCTTCGTCCCTTCATGTGAAACTCTGTTGGGGCCTTGTACATCCACAGTGTCTATCAGGTTACGTCCTTGCCTCCATTCACCAGGCTCCATGTCCCCATTCCCTTGTTGATGGTCCACAAGTCTGTTCTGCAACACTGGGTAGCGGGTGTGTATGAGATTGTGCAGGATGCAGCAAGCTTCCACGATATTCCTCACAGTATGTGCCTCATGCTGCATGGTGGTGAGAAGTATCTGGAACCTGTTGGCCAGGATGCCAAAGGCGTTCTCCACCACCTGTCTTGCCCTGGACAGCCTGTAATTAAAGATCCTCGCTTCACGGGTGAGGTATCTTGAAGTGTAGGGCTTCATGAGGTAGGTTCTGAGGGAGAAGGCGTCATCACCAATGATGAAGAAGGGCACATATTGTGTGTCATTGGGTAGGGGTTCTGGTGCTGGAAAACCCATGATGAGGTTGCATTCCAGCCCATCTTTGAGGTCACTGGTGTTGTATACCTGGCTATCTGAAGCTGACCCGTTGCCTGAAGCATCGATGTACATGAACTTGTAGTCAGCATCAACCATGGCAAAGAGGATAATACTGAAGAAGCCCTTGTAGTTGAAATAATTGGACCCTGAGTTGGGTGGAGCTTTGCAGGCCACATGCTTCCCATCTATGGCTCCAACGGTGTGGGGAAAGTTCCACCTCTGATACCACTCTTCTGCAAGTTTCCTCCAGCCTTGTTCAGTGGTGGGACACTAGAGGAGCTCCTCCACGTATTCTTCGATGATGGCCTGTGCCACTTCTCTGACCACTTTGCTGATGGTGTTGTGTGGCACCCTCCACGCATACCGCATGTTTCTGTATGTGGTTCCAGAGGCCAGGTGGCACAGAGTCAGTGTCACCTTCAGTCCAAGGGCCAGGTTGGGATGGAAGTTGGTGTTTGCCTTGGTCAATCTGGGTCTCAGACGCTCTACAAGTTCATCAAACATGGCTGGTGGCATCCTCATGAAGTGATGGAATGCACAAGGGTCTTCATTCCTCAGCTCCCCCATCAACTGGTCATAGAGTCCAAACTCCATTCTTCTCCCGATCCATCCTCGGACCCACACAGCTCTTGGACGTCTCCATCTTCTCCTTGTGTATAAAAGGTGAAACAGTCTGAACAGGGTTTGGTGCTGGTGATGAATGATGGCAGCTACCATACGGACTGTGTCATGATCCATGGTGGAGAACAATGGATGATGTGGAAGACCAAGACCAAAGGTGAAGAGGTCTGTACACCACGGCTGCTGGACTCATACTGAAATCCAGGTGATTTCCTCCCCCTTTTTATAGGAAATATCGGTAGTCCGCTAGGTGTCCTTCTACATAGTCTAGACATTCTGCAGACATCCTAAATATCTGAGATACATCCCAGATACAAACGTTTTGTCCATTTTAATCCTTTATATACGAGATGCATACACTACATCCTTTCTATTTCCATGCTACTAACACTGTATGGATGTTCTGTGTGCCTTTCGTTTCCTCCCTCTTTCCGTTTTCAGCTGCAGTGGATGTGAGTTGCGAGGATGGCCAGCGGATGCCGAGAGGATACAGTGGACATTTAATGGATGATAACGGACATAGAATGTTTGTTGCCCGTTTATGCCGCGGATGTAAATCTTACGTGGCGGAAAGTTCATCTGCTCAAAAAGTTTTGTGCAGCTCAAAACTTGTGCGGATGAAATCTCAGTGGACGGATGCTGGAGGGATACAGCGTATGAAACATGTATGCAGTGAGTACACAACGGATGCATCGCGTTTTCCAACGGATGGCAAGCTTTTTTTAATGTTTTCCATCCTCTTTGCATCTGTTGGTGCAGTGGGACAGGGGCTTAAGGAGAAGGTTGTCACCACAGATGGAGCTTTCTATGTCTTGTAAGCATGGGATTTCCCCCAAACTATATTTAAACCATGACTATAGGGCATACTGTAGATCTACATTCGACCAGGCAGTATTTTATTTTTGAAAGTTTATCAGTATGAAGCCAGATCCAACAAGGCAGATCCAACAACAGACAGTTCTTCAATAAATGTATATCTGTTTCATTGATCACTCCATTGACAGTTAAGCACATATGCCTTCTACATCTTGTCCAGGGTTATTTTTTCTCACACAGTTAACAGATCTGTCAACTAAGCAACCAAATAGCAATGATGAGCATTTTGTGTGGTCAGATGTCCAGTTATTAACCTCAAAAGTCCTAAACAAAGAAGTCTCCAGGGTAAATTTGATCTAGTTAAGGTGCCTTAGATACATTCAATTTCCATTTTTGTTCAACAATGAGTATATTCTGTGCAGGAATGCAAGGCATAGTTACATACAGTAAATAAGTGCTAGCATCAAAGGCCTATACAACTAGACTGGATGCAGGCAGGATGGATTTTCAAGGGCGTTGTTAAGGAGCAGCCTGTCCTCTGGGATCTCTGAGTTTTCAGAGTAAGAGTTCCCTCAGTTTTGGGTGGCTGAGAATTGAACACACTGGTCATACATTCCTGAAGATGAACAGTGGAATCTCCATGCTGATTGAAATACTGATGTAAAGACCATTTACAATGAAAATCCTCAAATCCCCCTTCACTGTGTATTTAATAACACAGAAGTCTGTAAAGCAAATGCCAGCTGATTATTGGAAAACAAATTTACTAAGAGGTTTGTAGTAATCAAACACTACTGCTAAGTATTTCCTATCATCTTAGAGGCATGCTTGCAAGTTCCTTGTGAGAGAGTGTGATTCAGTCCGAATAGCACCTGGCTGCTAATTTTTATCATTTCCAAATTACACTTGACTTAAATTGAAATTTTATAGAAAGTGTGGACTTATATTTATATTCACATATAGCAGTGATGGCGAACCTTTTCAGCACCGAGTGCTCAAATGGAATGCACATGGAGTGCCAGAAACCTGAAAACAAGCTGGCTGGTGCTCACATGCTTGGTTTTTGGCTGTTTTTAGACTGTTTTTTGGGCCATTTTCAGTCTGTTTTTCAGCCCCCTTTCAGGCCATTTTTGAACCATTTTCAGGATGTTTTTCAGGATGTTTTTGGCTCAAAAACAGTCTTGGAAACATCTGAAAAAAAATGTCCTGGAAACATCTGAAAATGTCCTGAAATGGCCCCTAACCAACCCCCAAACAGGCAGTTTTTTGTCCATTTCTCAGGCTGTTTTTTGGTGCTCCAGTGCCTGTGAAGACCAGCTGACCAGCACGCATGTGCATGCCAGAAACCAGAAGAGCAGCTTTTGATGGTGCATATGCCGACCAAGTGGTCTCTGTGTGCCACCTCTGGCATGCATGCCAGAGGTTCGCCATCTTGGATATATAGTAGAACAGGATTGGAGTGGGTCCTGACAAACCTAGAGTCAAGACCCCATTCAGTTGTTGCTTTCACTGCATCAATCCCTACCTCCCTATTCCTACACAGAGTATTGTGAAGATAAAATGTAGGGTGGCCTCTGTTGGGATGCCTCAATTTCCTCTTCTGACTTATCACTCAGTGACTTCTGGACATTTCTTTGATTTTCCTCAAATCTCAAGTCTCTATTCACTCTCTGCATGGACATAGGGAATGCAATCTGACATCCTATGGTTAAGCTGTCTTTTTATTCATCAAAATAAACAATGCTGTATGCTTTACTGGTTTTGTGTGGCTGGATCTAGGATAGTATATATCTTTCAATGCTATCAGTATAAACCATCACTCTTTTCTCATATCTGACTTCAGTTTGATTCTTTCTCTAGTGGGGTGGACACTAGAACAAATCATGTGTACCTATAATACAACCTGAATCTGTAGCCTAGGCTGGGTATCCTTCTATGCAGAAACTCCTATGGTATTGCATCTGAAGTTTTCATCAGGAGGCTATTCTCCAAGTCATTGGCTTGTCAACCAATATTTGTCAGTTTCCTCTCAACACTATTCTGGCTCTGATCTTTTCTGGATAATGGATTTATGTACAGTTGTTTGCTGTATTTGTCTGTATCTTCATGTTCATTGTTTGGACTAATGTATTACGTACAAAAAACACATATTCTTTTAAACTTTCCCAGGACTTGATCTTCACTGAGTTAGTAGCAACACTTCTTGTACACTCATCTGTGAAAGTAAGGATGCTTCCAAGTAAGGTGGTAACATGAACTAATGTCATTCTGCAATAGTTCTAATGGCTTCTTCCCTGTTTTTCTTTTCTCTTCTGATTTATTAGCTTAGTGTCTTGATTCTCACAGAGCTGCAATTTTAGTCCTTTGGTCAAGTCCTTCCATTTACAAACAGCATTAAAGTCCCTGTTCCCCATTCTTTGGTCTCGTTTGGTTTCATAATCTTTCTGATTATAATTCTTTGATGTTCTTGCTTGATCTTCTACATAGGCTAATTCAAAGTGTCCATTTTTGTGGACAATTTGCTTTTCATAAGCAATTCTCCATTCTTAGTGACATAAAAAGAATTGCTTTTAATAATCAATAATCCTACATGACATTCTTTCCCTCTTATGTATTTTATTGACAGCAGACTTAACTTCAAATCTGGAGTATTTAAGCTGTCCTTAATTGTTAAACTGAACACCTCTCCTTTGTGGAATCAGGACAGAAACCTACAGAGCCTCCCTTGGCTGAGATTATATTTTCTCCACTTGCCAAGTAAATGGTAGATTTACAATCATGCAGTTCAATAAACCTGTTTTTCCCTATATTGAAATTAGAAATGGTGACAGAATCAAAACAGATGCTATCTGATAACCCTTTCATTGTGGAATTCATTGCTCTGTCACCTTTCTGGTTTTTCTTATACTGGGCTCAGCTAAGTCAGTAGCTTTGGAAGGCAATCTAATGAGTTTGCCTTGTCTCCCTTTCCTGGGACAATTGATTTGTAAATGATTCGAGTTATTTCAAATGAAGCATTTCCTTTCTTTTTTCCAGGCCTTATAAGCAAATTCTTGACTGAGAGCTGCATATTCTCCCTCAAAATTATGTAAATTAAAGTCTTACAAGTGCTTCATCATCCAAATAATATCAGCTTCTTCTTTCATTTCTATTGCGTGAACCACAGCTTGGTAACTTCTAGATAGTGAATGTAAAATGAAGGCAGCTAGCATTTTTTTCCCCTGCAGGCATGTTTAGCTACTCAGGTTGATTTGCAATATTTTTTATTTGACTTATATGCAAATTTAATTCAACCCCTTCCCCCTCCCCATGTTTGTTGCATAACTTTCTTTCATTTTTATATAAACCTGAGGAGTTTGCCTCATATCCTTGGTTTATAGAGTTCATGATGTTCTCAGAGCTTGGTTGTTTGCTTGCAGATGTTTTATTACCCAACTAGGATACATCATCAGCAGTGATGGGATTCAAATTATTTTACTATTGGTTCTGTGGGCGTGGCTTGGTGGGCATGGCAAGGGAAGGATACTATAAAATCTCCAGTCAGAGGTGGTATTTGCTGGGTCTCCGAACTACTCAAAATTTCTGCCACCGGTTTTCCAGAACTGGTCAGAACCTGCTGAATACCATCTCTGATCATCAGTACTCACACTGATGATGTTATTGTGTTGGGTAGTGAAAGATCTGCAAGCAAACTACTCAACTCATATAGCACTAACAACTCCACAGTTCAATCTGAGCTCCAGATATTTTCTTTGGTTGAGTTTTTGGTTTAAATTAAATCCCCTAAATGAACAAAAGAATGTAGCTTTGTATTATAATAATGTAGTACACGAGACAAATCATTATAGCTGGTCTGCCATTTAAAACATCCCAGGCTCTTTGCTACTCTCCTGGTTCTATGGCCCAACACCAAAGTGTTCTCTGGAAGCTTCAGAAATATTTTCATCTTGGATGACCAGAGAGAGTGTAGGGAGGAAAGCAAATATTCCATGATTCAACCTTTCCCTGCCTCTTTCTCTGACTTTTCAATCAATTTCCAGCAATATATTAGAGATTATATTTAAACAGATTTAATACCAAGCTTAAAAAACAAGGTTGAAATTAGCAAGGCACATTTAACACCAAGGCTGAAATTAGCAAAAGGCATCAGTCTTCTCAAAGTCAGAGACTTCCCCTTTCCACAGATTTTCTCATTAACAAAAGGTTCTTCATTCCCGAGTTCATCACTCTGCTTTGTAATGCAAAGACCACAAACTCAGCAGGGTGCCTAACCATCAAGCACCCTCTTTTGACTGGCGACCTAATTGTGGTCTTCCAAAAAGAATTTGTAGAGGGCAAGCTTTGTTTGCATGCTTTCAAGGAACAACAGAGAGACTTTCCTATTAAAAAAACCACCTCAGGAAATTAACATGTGGCCACTTTTGAACAGCTGATCTTTGTTTGTATTGTTCTTTCAGAAATAAACTTCCTCTTCTTCAAGCAACTTTCTTGTATATTTTCAGTCCCTGCTTTGAATGAACTGGATTTCCTTCTAATAGGAGGTTTCTGATTGTTCCACTTTCTCTATATGCTTAAACTTTCCTGATCCATTCCTGGTTTCATTCTGTTTTCTTTCCTAATTTTCTTTCTGCTGTTCAGGATACAAATCTATTTCTTTCTCCTTTATGGAACTTCTTTGGATATTTCTTTCTGTTATAGGAGCCCAGAATTCTGCTGAATCTTGGATATGAAAGCGTGCATTCCTGACAGTGGGAATCTACTCTGAGATGGAGTAATGCAGTAAAGAAGTTATATAATTGTAATAAAGATGAATTTACAGGAAACATAGCAGGGGTGTCAAACTCAAGACTTGGGGGCTGGATCTGATCTGTGGGTGCTTAGAACTGGCTGACGGAGCCACCATGGAAACAGCAAAGGACCAGCTTGCAGTGCCTCTGCCAGTGAAGAAGCTCAGGAGGGCTGCATGAGGCCCTCCTGTGCTCTGTTTTCACTAGCAGAGGATTGCAGGAGGCCGTCACAGCCAAAAACAGAGCTCGGGAGCCTATTTTTGCTTTCAGTGCACTTGGGCCAGCACAGGCATCCCTGACACAAGTGATGTTGAGCTGGCCACACCTACCCTGGCCACGCCCATCCCAGTTCCCCAAGATCAAACACAATCCTGATGTGGCCCTGAATGAAATCAAGTTTGACACCCCTGTTTTATAGGAATAGGCAAAGGGACACCACATAATTGCATCCTTCCTGTTAAGCCTGGGTTCCCCAACCAGGGTTAGGTAGACAAGCTAAACAGAATGTGCAGCGTTAGTCAGATAGGCATACAGATATATGAGTGAGCTAAGCTTGTATGTTTATTAACATACAGTAAAAATAACAGATACGCTTGTGCTATCAAGAATATAGTTTATTCCATTATAAGTTTATAGCATAGTCAAATAACAGTCCAATAGTCATGTATCATGTAGTCAGTCCATTCAGGGATATTCAGTTAGCAAAGTCCATGTAGAATATCCTATGTCAGTTCACTTACAAATCAGTCCTTTGTTGTCTCTCCCGTTTGAGCAATGCAGTCTTGATTCCAAGCAGTAATCAGGGATCATCAAAGCCAGCGCAAGCAAGCTGTAGACTTGCTACTTTTATATTGTTTTCATAACCACTCCCTTAATTGCTATTTCACAGTTAAAGCTGCAGACACTTTAACATGCAGTAACTATGATTCATAGTTATTATTTCACCTAAACCAGTTAGGGTAAACAATGTTATCCCTAACACTTCCAGAAGGATAAAAACATGCTCTTTGAAAGAATGGTGGAAAGAAGTCACCTGTGGTGAGATGGGCAGCAAATAAATTTAAACAAAGAAACAAATAAAGTCAAACAGCAAGGTGAGTGACACATTAATAGGAAATGTAAAAGAAAATCCTTAGCTCTCCTTTTACAGCATTCTGCTCCACTGTGGTCAGTAGATATGAGGTGCCAAAGAGTCATGCACATTACAAGCTTATTAGAGGAAAGATATACACTATAAATGCTGTATAATTGGAGTTTGACTCCTAATGATTTCATGGACCTATTACTTTTACTATTTAATGTGGAAGTCATTTGCTATTACCTACTGGGATTTTTCTTCTTTCATTTCTCAGACTAGCCTAATGTCCTTGTGTTCCCTGGTTGTCTTTCACTAATGGAGCAAACTCAAAACTGCTTATCTGAACTCAGAGCTGGTACGTTCCCCAAATTCTAGTTTTAGAAAATCTCTTAAAAAGAGAGAGCAAGGAAAAAAACTGCATACATTACAGTTTTATTAACTATTCCTCTCAATTCTTTGGAAAACTTTCATTCCTCACTGGTCTCTAGCATGCTGGCACAAAGGACCTATGAACAGTTTTGTGCCCATTACAATTTAGAGGAAGGAAGGAAGGAAGATTAAAATCCTAAAGTCAAAATTGTGAAGAACTTGAGAGTTGAGATTACTGAACAGATTAACTTGTCTTTGTGGGAGATAGGCGGTTTAGAAACACAATATATAAACAAGCAAGCAAGCAAACAAATAAATTTTAAACATTTCCACATGACAGCATTTGATGTGCTTCTCTTTTGAGGGTAAAGTTTATTTATTTAATATTTAGACCACCTGGTTGCTAAATAACTTTGGGTGGCTTACAACTAAAACCAACACATAAAAGAATACAACCGACTGGAAAAGCAAAATATAGGTGTAAAACCGCAGTAGAGCAAGCTAAAAAGAATAAAACAAATGGCTTCATTCTTTTAGGATGAACAGTTATAAACTGATGAAAAATAGTAAAAAAAAAAAAAAGGAACAATAGAAGAACATGTTTCAAGAACTGCATATTCCAAGATTTCTACTGCCTGCTTCCTATTGTTGAGAGAGAGTGACCGGTCTGAGATGACTTTGTACTTAAGGTGGGATTAGAACTCAGTTCCTGGTCCCTAGTCTGATCCCTTAACTACTACACCAAACTATCTCTTTTTATGTATAATTATTACTATTTAAATAGAAAGAGAGTACATAACTTTATAGAGAGAGACTGAGCAGATGCTTCTATTGTTCCTACTTGAATCTGCTGTTGGACCATCATTGATGAATAACCTTGTGGTTCTTGCTATTGCTCTTCAAAGATTAATATCTTTAAAATGGGAATTCATATTTTAAATAGAAGACATCAACCAATGGTCCTCAGTAATGTGGTATGCACGGCTACCTTGATCCTATTTTCTATTTTGACCTCGAATGATTCTAAGGGTTTGAGGAAGACAAACTTTCACCTTCTTGGCTAACTGTACTTTTTAACTAGAAATGACTACATGAGGTGAGCAATGGTAGGATTCAATTTTTTTTACTACCGATTCTGTGGGTGTAACTTGGTGGGCATGACAGGGGAAGGATATGGTAAAATCTCCATTCCCTCCCTACTCCTGGGGAAAGTTACTGGAAAATCCCATTTGCTCCTGTTCCCATTGAAAATCCCATTTCCAGATCCGTTCTCCTGTGCAGGGCAATAAAAGAAGACCCAGCCAATCAGCTGGGACTTGGGAGACAGAAAATAGATGGGGGAGGGGCTAGTCAGAGGTGGGTTTTGCCATTTCCATGAACTACTCAAAATTTCTGCTACCGGTTCTCCAGAACTGGTCAGAACCTGCTGAATACCACCACTGGGGATGAGGGAATTGCTATGACAATTTCCAATTCCCTCATTGGGTATTGCTGTTTATAAACTTTATTTGGGGAATTATTGATGTTAAAGTGAGCTAAAACATATATTACTGTGCCTTCTAAGTATTTCCTAAGAAATAGTTGTTATGATTATGTGGTTGTGAATTGAATGTATTCATCTGTAAATAAGGTGAGGAGAACAAAGAAGGAAAGGATAGCGGAAATATATGAAGAAATATATCTTTCGTCAACTTAACATAATCAATTTACCTCAACCAGTTATTCTACATACTATGAATGGCAGAAGGGCTCTGTCCTCTTCAGCAAGAAGGATCAGTCTATTATTCCCATGTTTTCATCAAACCAAGTCCTTTCTCCATTTCCTCCAGGTCATCTGTGCAGAGGAACACTTAATTTTCACAGCTCATAACCCTTTATTGAAAAATGAGCTTTAAGTGTCTTGCATAATATGGGTCACTCACTCACAATGCAGGTTTATATTTTAACTCATTTTTAAGCAGTTAGCTGGCTTTTGGAAAGAGGAACTGTTCTTTCCCCCGTACAAACTATTGCTAAGTTAAAGAGGAAAAGAACCGAGCATACAATAAAATGTTCTGCCTTAGTTTGAACTTTCTGGCAAGGTCAGATTTCCCCATCACCATAATGATGCCTAGTTATGAAATCTAGAGCACCGAGAGAAGCTCTTTTCTCTTGATCTTTCTTTCAAGACATAGGTGAAAAGAAGGTAGTGGTGCAAGTTTGAAGTTTGAGAAGAATAAAGAAAAATACTGAAGGGATGGATATTTTCTATCTGTCTTCCATGCTCGAAATGTTAGATAAAAAGTTCAGGAGAAGTAGAAACTCAAGGAACAACAAAGACCTTTTACCGACAAACTTTTATTTTACTTTGTTACAAGCTAACCTGAGGTTCAGGTGCTGTGAAGCAAGAGGTCTGCAGTACAGTGAGGAAAAAAAAATCTGCTATCTCCAATTATAACAGCAATAAATATTTGTTTAGTGGTATGTGAATTAAAGGAATAAGGATCAGCTACAAGCTCTTTTCTATTTGACAGGAGTACGCTTCCACATTGTTAAGCTGAACTAAAACCAGGCAACTTACCAGGAGCTATTTGAAGGGCAACGGAGAGTTTTCTCAAGTAAAAAAATATCAATTCCAGCTTAAACTGAAGCATGATAAATAGAGGTGCTATAAAGCTAATGCTACAATAACTGCTCTGAAAAACAGGAGCCAGTATAAAAGGTTTGTGGTTTGGCTCCTATTATAGATCCACATCCAGGCTTTTGACATGTTAGAAAGAGGAAAAAGAATGGGAGAAATCTTAAGACAGGTATTGTCCTAGTTCTGGGAAATATGGCTCATTAAAACTTCTGCTGAGTTTATTGTGCTTAGCAGAATGACTTCTATTATAAGAAATCTGAGCTTCAGAAACAGAAACTGCAGGTTAGAAACATAAGTGAAAAATGGAAGATAAGGAGGTCCGTTTCTTAGAGAATTAATTGTGTCTTCTTAGGATGTCTGATTCATGGAGGGAAATGGCTTCCCTATTTTTGTATCTATGTTTTATGTATTTTTGCTCTACGTGTGATGATTTGAGAAAAGCTAGACTGAAACATAGATGAGTGGAAAATCTGCACCTTTACTTGTGCAGCTGCTAAAAACAAAGGTGTACACTGTACAGGCTTCCCATTTTCATGTCTTTAGTCTGCCCCATGACATGGTAATAGGGATAGCGGCACACTTTTTCCCCAGAGAGCAAACAGTAAAACATGATGGCAGTTACAGAAATACCTAAATAAGAATTCTCAAGATTTCAAGTGTGAGGTCCCAACTGAAAGCCCTAATAACTGGCCAGTTATTTTCCAAATGGCAGCAAGTGGAAGCAAAAGTGAGCATAAAGGCGTTACTGTTGAAAGAAAATAGAGCAGAGCTGAAAGGGACCTTGGAGGTCTTCTAGTCCAGCCCCCTGCTCAAACAGGAGAACCTGTACTATTTCAGATAAGTGACTGTCTAGTCTCTTCTTAAAAACCTCCAGTGATGGAGTGCTCATGATTTCTGAAGGTAAGCTATTCCACTGGTAAAATGTCCTCATTGTTAAAAAGTTTCTCCTTAATTCTAGGTTGCTTCTCTCTTTGGTTAGTTTCCAACCATTGCTTCTTGTCCTGCCCTCTGATGCTTTTGGACAATAATTTGATCCCATCTTCTTTGTGGCAGCCCTTAAATACTGGAATACTGCTATCATGTTGCCCCTAATTCTTCTTTTCTTAGACTAGCCAAACCCAAATCCTTCAGCCATTCTTTGTATGTTTAAGTCTTTATGAAGAATAGATTAATTACAATAAGAAAGATAATCCATTATTATTATGTCAAGAATAAACATTTCAATTTCAGCCCATCCTAGCAGGAGAAAGGAAGGTCTAAGATTTGCCTGGAACCAGTGGTGGTATTCGACCAGTTCCGCCTGGTTCTGGCAAGCCGGTAGGAGCGATGAGCAGTGGAGACCGAACCGGTTCTCTCTCCTGCTCTGCTGGCTCTGCTGTTGGGTCCCCAATCATCTGGGCTCCTATACTCACCTTTAACCACTGAATTTGAAGCGCTGCTGCTTTGCGTGGCACAGAATAGTGCCATGCTGCAGCTGCTGAAGCGACCAGGATCATGCAGGCTTGCAGGAGGCAAGTTAGAACACCTCTGCGCCTGCAGAAACGCCTCTGCGCCTGCGCAAAGTGTGTGTTTTGCATGTGCGTGCACACAAAGTGGGTGCATGTGCACAAAGTGTGCCCACCAAGCCACGCCCACCAAAACAGTGGCAACAATATTTGAATCCCACCACTGCCTGGAACCATTTGCAACCCAAATATGGAGTTAAGGTCCAGAGTTTGAAGGCCAAGATCATAACTGAAGATACTAGCTCTTATTGGCCCCCACCACAGTTTTGTTGGAAGCAATAGAATTTCCCCTCCTTTCTTTTCTGTTTGAATAGGCTTTTTCTGTTGTTTCTCAGTTTGTTTTTGCTTGGTGGAGGAACTTAACTGCATGTTATTATAATTTATCTAAACTGCCACTTTGAAAAGAAGGGTGGAACAAATAGATCCAACAAATATCATTTACAATTTTATAAAGGTGTTCCAGTGGTGGTATTCAATTTTTTTTTACAACTGGTTCTGTGGGCATGGCTTGGTGGATGTGATGTGGCTTGGTGGGCATGGCAAGAATACTGCAAAATCCCCATTCCCTCCCCACCCCACTAACCTGATTTCCAGCTCTGTTCTCCTGGGCAGGGCAACCAAAGAAGACCTAGCTGATCAGCTGGGACTCAGGAGGCAGAGAATAGATGGAGGCAGGCATGGGTGGGATGCAAATATTTTGACTAACAGTTCTGTGGGCGTGGCCTAGTGGGTATGACATGGTTTGGTGGGCATGGCAGAGGAAGGTTACTGAATAATCCCCATTCCCTCCTCACCCCACTAACCTGCTTTCCAACTCTGTTCTCCTATGCAGGGCAACCAAAGGAGACCCAGCTGATCAATTGGGACTTGATGGGAGGCAGAGAATAGATGGGGTTGCGAGCCAATCAGAGGTGGGATTGGCCGGCTTTCCCAACTACTCAAAATTTCCGCTACCAGTTCTGCAGAACTTGTCAGAAATGGCTGAATACCACCTCTGGGTGTTCCTATAATGTTGACCAAGGCCTCTCCCAACTGCCATGGAGGATTGTAGCAACTAGCAATATGTTCCCAGTGTGAATTCACTACAGTCTTTTCCCTGGCAGGATAGCCTCCTCCTACAGTTGTCAGGGGTTGAAACTCTTTATATGCAGAGCATATTCTTGGAATCAAGCAACGGCCTTTCCCCTTTGGGTCATACACATCTGTTGCTGAAAAGTAGTAGGTAGAAAAAGACGCACATTAAACTGGAAAGGAGGGGCCAATGAATCTCTTCCATATGCTTCAGCTAGTGAGAGGTAGGGACCAATATGAAACCAGAATATTCCAAACTCCACTGCAAGGCATATTAATACTTTTCTAAGCTATACAATAAGGTTACTAGTGCTTGTCTATGGTTGCATGGTGATTACAATTTAAGAAAGATTCTAATGATCAACATCCATGATCAACATGTTAAAAAAGGCCCCTTGCATACAGCCATATTATATCTCAATCAAAACATGTCCAGCTGCAGTAATTACTGTGTATTAAACAAAACAGCTATTGGTTATTGGTTAATTTAAATGCTCTAATGAATATCTTGGTGTGAATCTCTCATGGTATTTAATTAACATGCAGTAGCTATCCCTGTGTGACACTTTTCTGCATTTATGTGTTAATTTGTGCTTCTTTTTTTCTTTTTTCCTTTTGGTGAACTGCCAGCCATATTGGAGAGACTGTGAATTAAATATAAGTGAGGGAAATAATTCAAAGAGGAACTAATAAAATTAAGGATGGGTAGGTGACAAGAAATAGGCATTACTAAGGACAAGATTATAACCAGCATCTCTGAAACAGTATAATTGCCAATACCATGGTCCAATCAGCAACAATCTTATTTAATGATGAAATGACAGAGATTGTTCATTGATATGCATGGCCTAGTCATCAGAGAAAGCCTAGCAGAGAGTTGCTGATCATTAGTTCCCTTCGTCTGCTGTAGCTGGTCATTTAACACTCACTTTTTATACAAACATGTATTGATGCTTCTGTACAAGGATTGCAAAATTTATATGCTTATGGTTGTCATATATAAAACAGGATGAGGTTCATTGGTGCTTATGTGACAAATGAAGGCTTATTTATAATGGAGTATTATGGGTGTATGAGTTAGGGCAATAATGCAGTTTTGGTTACTGCTGCCGTTTGCCCATTGAGTTAAATCTCTGTCTATAAGCAGTACATGAACTGTGGCAATATTTGAACTGACCATCTTACCAAAGAAAGACATGCAGAGTATTTTCCTGGAACCAATGGCTATGCTTTTACAGAAGCAAGCACCATCCGGTTTTTATTGTCATAACTACCCAGTCTTGTTCATGGAGTTTAATGAAATCTAGAAATCATCCTATTCTTAAGCATTTTTCTACCCCTTTGTCCAATTGCATTTTGTAAAACTGCCATTAAAGGGGGAAAACAGTGTAATGATTAGATAGTAATTTTGTGGGAAAACTGTGTTCCTTCTGATGAATTCCATTGATGGGAGCAATATTTATTTTAAATGAAAAAAGGAACTGAGTGTATTGCATCCACTCTACCACTTAAGTTATAAAATGCTCCAAGGGCAAAGTATTTATCCATGCTGTTAATTATTTCAAATGTCCTAGAAGGTAACATAGCTTAATAAAATGTGAAGATGCCAAAAATATAAAGAGGTAAGCTGAAATAATGGAAGACAGAATTGGGATTCAAAAGGATTTTGATGGGCTGAAAAACTGAGCTAAAGAAGATGAAATTAATTTCAACAGAGATAAATGTAGACAAGCATTTAGGTAAAGATATCAGAAACATAACCACAAGGTAGCAAACATCTGGCTTGAAGTCAGAACTTGTCAAAAGGTCATAAACTGAATATGAACCAGCATTAAAGCTTATGAAAAATGTTAATCATATTTAAGCAGATGTAGTAACTACATCTACATGGGAAAATAGTTCTGTTTTAGGAGCTAGCTAACCATGGCTGACCCCAAAACTTCAGGATGGTTAGTTCTACTTAGGACTTAAATGGGAGACAACATAGACTTGGAAATGGAAAAAAAAAACATCTTGGATGTTTTACATCTAGCATGTAACTCCAGAGTTATAGAAATTACAAACCAAAACATTTGGAAAATCCCATACAATACCTTGTAAAACAAGGTCTCCAGGATATGTTCCTATGCTCTGTATTTATTTATTAAATTTACTGGCTCCCCATCTTACCATAGGGTAACTCTGGGCAGCTTACAGTTACAGATACAGTTAAAACACAAAAAGTTAAAATCAGACAATAAAACCAAGGTGACATGGGGAGGGTTGGAGAGGAGGGGAGGGGAGGTGGGATCTGTTATTGATCAAACAACCACCTCCATTGCACTATTCCCCCAATGGAGCCCCAGGCCAAGTGGCACAGCCATATCTTTACACCCTTACAAAAAGATAGGAGGGTTGGGGCCAACCTCACATCAGGGGAAAAGATATTTCAGAGGGCAGGAGCAGCAGCAGAGAAAGCCCTCCTCCTGGATCCTGTCAGCCAGAATAATTGGGTTGACGGAACCCACAGCATGCCTCCTCTGCCAACAAGTAACCTGGACCCATGCCATTAACGGCTTTAAAGAGCTTTAAACCAACACCTTGAATTGTACCCAGAAGTAGACAGTAGCCAATATACTTGCGGAGCAGTGGTGTTACAAGGGCCATTCTTGGAGTCTCCCCCTGCAAAATAACTGCACTGCAGCACTGTCTATTATTATCACCTATCAATCTATAGGTTCCTGGATCATGCATTGGAGTTGATACATGTAGAAGTAAGGAAGATAACCTTGTTAAGCCCCTGTCACACTGCACCAACGGATGGAAAGAGGATGTAAAATGGACAAAAAAGCTTGCCATCCATTGGTTAACGCGATGTATCCGTTCTGTACTCACTGCCTCCGTTTTGCTTCCTATCTATCTGTCCAGCATCCGTTTATTGACGTTTCATCTGCTCAAAAAGTTTTGAGCTGCTCAAAACTTTTGAGCAGAAAATGTATCCAATTCGTCCATTCTGCATCCGCTAGGCATCCGCTAGGCATCCGCTAGGCATCCGTTCTGCATCCGTTACGCATCCGCTATATCCGCTAGGCATCCGTTCTGCATCCATTCAACTCGCATCTGCTCGGACGCAGGGAGGAAGCGGAACAGACGCGGAACGGATGCAGAACGGATGCCTAGCGGATGCAGCATGGAAACAAAGCATTCAAAACAGAAAAACCGTTTGCAGAGGGGACCTATCTCGGATATTAAGGATGTCTAGAGGATGCCTAGAGGATGCTAAGGGACACCTAGGGGAAAACCTATACTGCCTATAAAAAGGGGGAGCAACTCATCTGGATCTAATTTTCAGCCCAGAAGCCCAGCTGTGCAGACCTCTGCAGCCTTCATCTGACTATTGATCTTCCACAGCATCCAGTCATGTCCACCGTGGATCGTAACACAGTCCTTTTGGCAGCCACCATCCTTCTGCAACAGTGTGAAGCCATCTACAGGCTCTGTGAACTCTACTATGGGAAGAAAAGGAGGCGGCCAAGAAGTGTCTGGGTCCGAAGATGGATCAGGAGAAGAGCAGAGTACGGACTATACAACAAGCTGATGGTGGAGCTCATGAACGAAGACACTCGGGCATTCCAGAACTTCATGAGGATGCCTCCAGCCATGTTTGACGAAGTTGTGCAGCGGCTGACACCCAGGTTGACCAAGCAGAGCACCAACTTCCGGCCCAGCCTGGAACCTGGGCTCAAGGTGGCACTCACTCTGCGCCACCTGGCCTCAGGGACCACCTACAACAGCATGCAGTACGGATGGAGGGTGCCACACAACACCATTAGCATTGTGGTCAGAGAAGTGGTGCAGGCCATCATCGAAGAATACATGGAGGAGCTCCTCCACTGCCCCACCACTGAAGAAGGATGGAAGAAAGTTGCAGAGCAGTGGTATCAGAGGTGGAACTTCCCCCCACACCGTTGGAGCCATCGATGACAAGCATGTGGCCTGCAAAGCTCCAGCCAAGTTGGGGTCCACTTATTTCAACTACAAGGGCTTCTTCAGCATCATTCTCTTTGCCATGGTCGATGCTGACTACAAGTTCATGTACATCGATGCTTCAGGCAACGGGTCATGTTCACATGCCCAGGTATACAATGTCAGTGACCTCAAGGAGGGGCTGGAACACAACCTCATCGTGGGCTTCCCAGATCCAGACCCCCTACCCAATGATATGCAAGATGTGCCCTACTTCATCATTGGGGATGACGCCTTCTCCCTCAAAACCTACCTCTGAAGCCCTACACCTCCAGACTCCTCACCCGTGAAGAGAGGATCTTCAACTACAGGCTGTCCAGGGCAAGGCGGGTGGTGGAGAATGCCTTTGGCATCCTGGCCAACAGGTTCCAGGTACTTCTCACCACCATGCAGCATCGCCCAGAGACCGTGAGGAGGAAGAAGCAGCGCAACCTCCTGAAACACTGGTGCAGCTCCCCAGCTGGAGCAGGGAAATGGCAAGACAGGATGATAGATGATTAATGGATGCTTCCTTCAGCCTGTTTCATCACACGGATGAGATTTTGCCATGTATGTTGAATGGCCCTACAATGATCAGGGCATTTAATAAAGAGTTGTGTTTGTGTTGACATGTGTGGATGATTATTACATTATTATTGATAATAAAGGGGCATAGGTGTGGCACCTGGGAGGGTGGACCACACAGTCCCACTATGCTTGCATTGGAGGTTTATCTATCCCACAGCTATTACCCATCCCAAAGGTATCCCTGCCCATCCCAAAGGTATCCCTGCCCATCCCACAGCTTTTACTCCCTGCCCACCCCACTGCTATCTTAACCCATCCCACAAGCATGCAAAGGCTTAAACCAATTCTAAAAGTTTCCACCAAGACTTTATTAAAAAAAAAAGAAATGAAGCAAGTGTGTGAATCAAAGATAGACTTTATTGAACAACAAGCTGTAAAACAAAAATGACCCAAGTCAAGTGTCCAAATAAAGTCCACAGATAGCCAGCGAGCCAGTCTCTGGCACTCCTCTTGGTCACTTGGAGGTGTACCCAGTCTCAGGGGTGAAGGGTCCAGGTGCTATGGAGGTGGCTGGTGCTGGAGTGCTGGTCTGAAGCACCATTGGGGTGCCTGGCCCCGAGAGGACAACAGGTGACAGTGTGTTCAGGAAGCTCTCAGACAGCTGGCTCAGCCCCATGATGTTGAGAGCTCCTTCCTCCATGCCATGTGGTGTCTGGCCCCAGTACCAAGGACAGATGTACTGAAGCCGGGCTTGGCTGTGGGGTGGACGAAGGAGCAGTGTAGTGGGGCTGTCTGGTCTGCAGCTGGGTGAGGACTGGCGTTGGTGGCATCGGTGGCATGGGTGGCATTGCTGTCATCGGTGGCATCATTGGCGTGGGTGGCATCGGTGGCATCAGTGGAACCGGTGACAATGGTGTCACCCAATGACTCTGTGCCTGGACTGGGAAGGGCTGCTGGCTGTGCTGCTGGACCTCCTGGTGAAGCCTTGGAATGTGAGGGACATCACCTGGGGTGGAGGAGCAGACCTGGACTGGGTGGGAGCAGGTTCCTTGGGGTCTGGAGGGTTGTGAAGCAGCTCGGTGATCCGGTCCTTCACCACCTGGTACTCAGGTTCCTCCATGTTCTTGAGGGTCTGGTTGACATACGTGAGGAAGGGCTTGCGGTTGGAGGATGAGGAGTCGGTGCTGACCAGCTGAGAGAGGAGATCTATACTGGTGCGGATGGTGTCCCTGATCTCCAGCAGGACAGTGTGGCTCTGTCCCTCCTGCTGTCTGGTTTTCTGCCTTTCTGTGGAGGTGGAGCTGGGGGGGGGGGATGGATGCAGGTACGGCTGTGGTGGACGTGCCATCTCCTTTCTCCCACCGCACCAGGGAGTCCTCCATGCACTCCACCATGGTGACAACAGCTGTCCGTGGGTTCTCTGCCGTGGCACGCTCCACAGAAACCTGCCTGGAGACAGGGACTGACTCTCGGCCGGAAGAGGACTGGCTCTCAGCAGGCTGCCGGAGAGAGTGGGTAGTGAGAGGGGTTCCTGGTGCTCCTCGGTGGTGGATCTCACCCTCCAGGAAGCTGCACCTGGCCATGACGTAGGTCTCTCTGTCCATCAGCTTTACTGTGGCCTGGCCAGATTTCTTCAGGTGCAGCTTCCCGTACCAGGTGTGCATGTGCTTCCACCAGCCAAGGAGCACCTCCGAAGCGTAGCCCATACTCTCTGCCTTCTCTCTCCAAGCAGAATGCTTCCACTTGGTATCCCTGTACAGCCGGTGTCCCTTCCGCCACAGCTAGTCATTCTCTCTCAGCCACTCCAGCACCTCATCCTCATGTTCCTCCTCAATAGAGTATTGCCTCCTCTCCCGTTGTTGCATATGCCTCTTCCTCCCTTTGGCAGGACCAGATGGGCCCTCATCAGAGGGGCTCCGAGGTAGTAGGGGCTGCTCCTCCACACCACCAGCAGCAGCACTAGCAGGATCATCATCATCATTATCATCATCATCATCATCATCATCATCATCATCATCACCAGCAGGATCATAATCATCATCATCATCATCATCAGCAGCAGCAGCAGCAGCAGGATCATCATCATCAGCACCAGCAGCAGCAGCACCAGCAGCACCAGTAGGACCAGGATCAGCAGCAGCAGAGTAAGCACCAGCAGCGCCAGAAAGACCAGGAGCACGAGCAGGACCAGGAGCATGAGCAGGACAAGCAAGTCCAGGAGCACGAGCAGGACGAGCAGGACCAGCAGGACCAGGAGCAGCTTCAGCAGAGTAAGCACCAGCAGAAGCACCACTGCCAGGAGCAGCTTCAGCAGAGTAAGCACCAGCAGAAGCACCACCGCCAGGAGCAGCTTCAGCAGAAGCTCCAGCACCAGAAGAGTGAGCCTGAGCAGCAGAAGCCCCAGCAGAAGCAGAGTCAGGGACAGGGGGCGGGAGGGTGGCCCTGTCCCTCTTGCCAGTGATGGCGGCAGGTTGCTGAGGCTTTCGCTTCTTCCCCATGGTTGTGGGGTTGCTGGCTGGCAGGGAGGCAGGCAGGCACCAAGGCTGACAGGAAAGCTGGCACCAAGGCTGGCAGGAAGGCTGGCAGGCATGTAGGCACGAAGACTGGCAGGCAGGCAGGCACCAAGGCTGGCAGGAAGGCTGGCAGGAAGGCTGGCAGGAAGGCTGGCAGGAAGCCTGGTAGGAAGCCTGGCAGGAAGGCAGGCAGGCAGGCAGGCACCAAGGCTGGCAGGCAGACTGGCTGGCAGGGAGGCTGGAAGGCAGGCTGGCAGCAAGGCTGGCAGGCAGGCAGAGAGCAAGGCTGGCAGGGAAGCTGGCCAGGAGGCTGGGAGGCAGGCTGGGAGGCAGGCTTGGAGGCAGGCTGGCAGGAAGGCTGGCAGCAAGGCTTGCAGCAAGGCTTGCAGACAGGCATGCAGGCAGGGCAGGCAAGGCAGTCAATCCATCCAGCAGCAGGTCTTTCCTCCAAATGGTGACCTGTTTGGGAGCTGCTTCCCTTTATATCCGCGGGGCTTACGCAATGCATCCCCCCTGCATGCGCAATTAACGCTCGGCATCCGTTCAGCTTCCACTGTGCATCCGCTAGGCTTCCGCTCTGCATCCGCTTCATCCGCTGTGCATCCGCTAGGCTTCCGCTCTGTATCCGCTTCATCCACTGTGCATCCGCTGTATCCGTTCCGCGTCCGCTTTGTTGAGGTCCCCCGGAAGCCTAGCGGATGTGCCATCCGCTCCCATCCGCTTTCATCTGCTGGGCTTCCGTTCCGCATCCGCTTTCCATCCGCTCTGTGTCCTCCCCGCGTCCGTTCCTTTCCATGTTATCCGCTCCAGTTATGCAAATTTTTGCCCCTTTTGAGAGTGGATAACAACGGATGGAACATTTTGCTCGTCCGTTGTGTCCTTTTTACTAACGTTTTGCATCCGTTGGGCAGTGTGACAGGGATAGAGATAGAGATAGTCCAGATCCATTTACCAAAGAGATGAGGAAAGAAACATGGTTAAAGTCCCAAATAAGCAGAAAAATATACACACTGCTCAAAAAAATTAAGGGAACACTTAAACAACACAATGTAACTCCAATTCAATCACATTTCTGTGAAATCAAACAGTCCACTTAGGTAGCAACATTGACTAACAATCAATTTCACAAGCTGTTGTGCCAATGGAATAGACAACAGGTGGGAAGCATAGGCAGTTATCAAGACATCCCCAATAAAGGAGTGGTTCTGTAGATGGTGACCACAGACCACTTCTCGGTTCCTATGCATTCTGGCTGATGGTTTGATCACTTTTGAATGCTGGCGGTGCTGTCACTCTAGTGGGAGCATGAGACAGATTCTACAACCCACACAATTGGTTAGGTAATGCAGTTCATCCAGGATGGCACATCAATGCGAGCTGTGGCAAGAAGGTTTGCTGTGTCTGTCAGCGTAGTGTCCAGAGCATGGAGGCGCTACCAGGAGACAGGTCAGAACATCAGGAGACATGAAGGAGGCCGTAGGAGGGCAACAACCCAGCATCAGGACTGCTACCTCCACCTTTGTGCAGGAGGGACAGGAGACCCCTGCAAAATGACCTCAAGAGGGCTACAAATATGCATGTGGCTGCTCAAACAGTCAGAAACAGACTCCATGAGGGTGATATGAGGGCCCGACATTCACAGGTGGGGATTGTGCTTACAGTCCAACACTGTGCAGGACGTTTGGCATTTGTCAGAGAACCCCAAGATTGAAAAATTCACCACTAGCGCCCTGTGCTCTTCACAGGTGAACGCAGGTTCACACTGAGCTTATGTGACATGACAGCGTTTGGAGATGCCGTGGAGAATGTTCTGCTGCCTGAAACATCCTCCAGCATGACCGATTTGTCAGTGGGTCAGTAATGGTGTGGGGTGGCATTTCTTTAGGGGGCCGCACAGCCCTCCATGTGCTTGCCAGAGGTAGCCTGACTGCCATTAGGTACCAAGATGAGATCTCAGACCCCTTGTGAGACCATTTGCTGGTGCAGTTGGCCCTGGGTTCCTCTTAATGCAAGACAATGCTAGATCTCATGTGGCTGGAGTGTGTCAGCAGTTCCTGCAAGACGAAGGCATTGATGCTATGGGCTGGCCTGCCCATTCCCCAGACCTGAATCCAATTGAGCACATCTGGGACATCATGTCTCACTCCATCCACCAATGCCACATTGCACCACAGACTGTCCAGGAGTTGGGGGATGCTTTAGTCCAGGTGTGGAAGGAGATTCCTCAGAAGACCATCCGCCACCTCATCAGGAGCATGCCCAGGTATTGTAGGGAGGTCATATAGGCACGTGGAGGCCACACAAACTACTGAGCCTCATTTTGATTTGTTTTAAGGACATTACATCAAAGTTGGGTCTTTGATAATGTTGTTTTCCACTTTAATTTTGAGTGTAGCTCCAAATCCAGACCTCCATGTGTTGCTAAATTTGATTTCCATTTATAATTTTTGTGTGATTTTGTTATCAGCACATTCAACTATGTAATGAACAAAGTATTTCATAAGAATATTTCATTCACTCAGATCTAGGATGTCTTATTTTTGTGTTCCCTTTATTTTTTTGAGCAGTGTATATAAAAGCAGTTCAAACAAACATCTTCCTAATTCACAATTAGTCTTGAAAGATTCTGTTATTGTGGTCACTGTCAATAAAAATAGTCGTAGCCTTCCTGTGGAAAAGATTCTGACAATATATTGAAAAATGTTTGAGGAAATCTAGTAAGTATCATTTCTATAATTGTCATAGATTATGAGCATGATTGCACTAAACTATTTAAAAGTCAATTAGAGATACCATTCCTTTTTTTGCTCTCTTAGCACAAGTTATTTTTACATTTAATTTCTCTACTCTGTGACATACGGTTTTAGTGTGGCTCTAAGTTGTGCTGACTTTACAAACTTTCCCTTTCTTTTTGTTTTTTCCATATGCTGGAACTATAAACAGCATAATTTAAGTAGGCCAATTTAATAATGAATCATAAATTTAAGGATCACATTGTCTAGGAAGATGAAGCTCTGCTCATGGATTAAGAAATCTGAACCAAATAGATTTAGAAATAGAACTTGAATGACTGAATTAAATTCAACTACCATTCAAATGCATACAGTAGAGAAGAGCAAGAGTTCCCATTACTGTCCACCTAAATGGTAGATGAGAGATTCAAAAGTGCAAGCTGACCTTTTCTAATAAAAGTTCTTAAGTTCTCATTTGACCCTCTGTTTCTTTTATTGCCTTTCTCTGTACCCACCTCCCATAGTTTCATCAGTATTTTTTCAGCTCTTGAATTAATGATGCTACCTACGAGGCAATCCGTTTTTAGACAAAAAAGGTCAGATCCTGTACATAATTAGTTTCTTTGGTTATGAAAGCCAAATACATTGTTGAAAAGCAGATGTGAGAAAATGAAGGGCAGAAGCAAGGGGGCCGTATAGTAGTCATATATTAGAGCACTGTTTGGTGACTTTTAATAATGTTTAATAAGGAGAGTGAGGTGGGTAGATTTCCTACAATTTCTCTGACAGCTAAGCAAAAGTGGAGCTTCTCAGTTAGAGCTTCCAAGCTGTGTGGCACACATGTGGTTTTCTGAATTATGAATGACAGTGGACTTAAGAACCAGGGAAGTTCAAAGGACACACACTGAATTTGCACCAGGCTGATTGTTATGCTTTCTCAAAAGCATAGTTTGCAAAGGAAAATTTCACAGTAGACTGTGAGATTTATGATTTTCAAATAACAGATGGTCTTCATATTTATCAGCAACTCTCCCACTGAATGAAAGTTGAGAAGAAGATCCTTTTTGATCAAAGGATATAGTGAGAAAGAGGGAAAGGCACTTCCAACATCTGGCTGCTTGTCTGCTTTGGTATATGTGGAACAGTTTGTTTAAAGGATCAAAAATAGGATTACATGCTCCTAGCAGAAGCTATCTGACTAGGATTTCATCAGCATCCAGGCCTTGGAGTTTCAAAAGAACACTATCTGGGACATTGTCGCTCCATGGGTGACTTCAAAAGGGACAATTCCTTTGAGAACTGTTCAGAGAGGCTATGGGACAGAACGTACTCCAGTTTTATCTTTATAATTTAATGTGGATACTGAAGGAAGCTAGCAGAGCAGAAGATAGAATCTGAATGTTGATATTCAAAGAGATCAGGAATAAGAGAGTTGGAATGGGCCTTGGAGATCTTCTAGTCCACCTCCCTGCTCAAGCAGCAGACCCTATTAAATTAGGGTGAATTTGGAATAAAATATCACCTGAAAGTGAATAGTGAGGTATGGATGGAATGGGCATTGTGCATCCATCTTTTCCCTATACGACACCTCAGCATCTTTTGATACCATGGTGTGGTGTGATGGTATCTTTCTTGACTGACTCAGAAGATTAGGAGTGGGTGGCATGGTTTTGTACTGGTTTGCCTCCTTTCTCCTTCTAGTATTAATTGCTCTCTTGATTTGATTTTAAATTCCCCTTGATAATTTTTCAATAAATCCTGGTACATCACCCATTCTCTTGCTATTACTTATCTATAATATGCTTTCTTGAGCTTAGGTAAAGACCTGAGACCCATAAAGTTGTTTTCAGGCACACTTTAGCTCTAACCCTAACCCTCAGTTACCATCTATTCCATATTCTCAATATGATACATCTAATAAAATTATTTTAAAGTCCACATTAATTTATAATACCATCAATACTCATGCCATTCTAACCTTGGATAATGACCTTCCAACTGTAAAAGTCTCATAATTCTCAGCAATTCTTCTATCCAAATCAAACAACAAGCAGCAAAATACAACTTTAAATCCGGTAAACTCAATCCACATTTTCCTTTGCATCTTGTAACACTTGTATTTAATTCTTGCTTTTTTTCCCCCTTGCCATATAAATTTAAATATAACCTTTTGCTATTGTTTAAATCAGGGGTCTTCAAGCTTGACAGCTTTAAGATTAGTGGATTTCAATTCCCAAAATTCCTCCTCCAGTCATGTTAGTTCAGGAATTTGGGGAGTTGAAGCCCACAAGACTTAAACTTGCCAAGTGTGAAGACCCTTGGTTTAGATGGTACATCAGTAGCCAAAACAGGTATTGTTTGAAACAAAAAACATCATTGTTGGTGAAATATTCCATTTTTAATCACAGAAATTCTCCCCAACAGCTTTAAATTCTCCCATCTTAATTTTTTCTCATCATGTCTTTCTTAATTTTAATATATGTCTTAACATAATTATTTTGAAGTAACATGCAATTCATATCTGCTGTAGCAATACCCAAATATTTTATTTTTTCTCAGTCTTAAAACTAGTTTTTTGTCTCCTGAAACCTCCTGAAAGATAACCTCCTGAAAGATATGGAAAATTCCTTTAATTTTCTGATTCTTGTTTCTACTCTCTCAAGTGGCTCTTCTAAAATTAACACAATTTATCTACAAATGCCCTTAACTTGTACATTTTTAAAATTTCCACACCCACAATTGTTTGATCTTATATACAACAATCAAAATGAACAAAAGTGGAGACAGCAGACATCCTTGTCTTGTCTCTTTTTGAATCTCATAAGCTTTTTTTAGTTCTTCAGTTATTTGTGCTGTCTGAGAAGTATAAATCAACATTATTTGTTTAATAAAATTATTTGCAAGGTTTATATATTCCACAATTCTAAACAAACAAATAAAAAAAACACCCAAGACAATTCTCAAATTGTCTCAAAGGCTTTCTCTGCATCTAAGAATATAAATGCATTTTTCCTTTATGTTGCTTCCAATTTTCTGGAATATTCAAACAATTTCTAATATTATGGTTGACTTTTAGATAGAAACTAACATTAATCTTAATGAATAAAATAATGTAAATTTATTTTCAACCTTTCACCAAAATTGTGGTAAACAATTTATAATCATTATTCAATGATTTTAGTCGATAGTTCCTTGTAAAAGTCAAATCTTTAAGACCATGT
The DNA here is from genome assembly GCA_015471245.1 of Laticauda colubrina. Classification (NCBI taxonomy): domain Eukaryota; kingdom Metazoa; phylum Chordata; class Lepidosauria; order Squamata; family Elapidae; genus Laticauda; species Laticauda colubrina. Next base: position 36,652,032 of record BLBF01000003.1, on the reverse strand, counting down.
CACACTGCACCAACGGATGCAAAGAGGATGTAAAACGGACAAAAAAGCTTGCCATCCGTTGGTTAACGCGATGTACTCACTGCCTCCGTTTTGCTTCTTCTCTATCCGTCCAGCATCCGTCTATTGATGTTTCATCCGCTCAAAAAGTTTTGGGCTGCCCAAAACTTTTGCGTGGAAAATGTATCCAATTCGTCCATTATGCATCCGCTACGCATCCACTAAGCATCCGTTCTGCATCCGTTACGCATCTGCTATATCCGCTAGGCATCCGTTTCGCATCCATGCAACTCACATCTGCTCGGACGCAGGGAGGAAGCGGAACGGACGCAGAAGGGATGCAGAACGGATGCAGCACGGAAATAAAGCGTTTAAAACGGAAAAAACGTTCGCAGAGGGGACCTATCTCGGATATTTAGGATGTCTAGAGGATGCCTAGAGGATGCCTAAAGGATGCCTAGAGGATGCAAAGGGACACCTATACTGCCTATAAAAAGGGGGAGCAACTCACCTGCATCTCACTTTCAGACCAGCAGCCCAGCTGTGCAGACCTCTGCAGCCTTCATCTGACTCTTCCTCTTCCACAGCATCCAGTCATGTCCACCGTGGATCATAACACAGTCCTTTTGGCAGCCACCATCCTTCTGCAACAGTGTGAAGCCATCTACAGGCTCTGTGAACTCTACTACGGGAATAAAAAGAGGCGGCCAAGAAGCGTCTGGGTACGAAGATGGATCGGGAGAAGAGAAGAGTACAGGCTGTACAACAAGCTGATGGTGGAGCTCAGGAATGAAGACACTCGGGCATTCCAGAACTTCATGAGGATGCCTCCAGCCATGTTTGATGAAGTTGTGCAGCACCTGACACTCAGGTTGTCCAAGGCAAACACCAACTTCCAGCCCAGCCTGGATCCTGGGCTCAAGGTGGCACTCACTCTGCGCCACCTGGCCTCAGGGACCACGTACAGGAGCATGCAGTATGGCTGGAGGGTGCCACACAACACCATCAGCATTGTGGTCAGAGAAGTGGTGCAGGCCATCATCGAAGAATACCTGCAGGAGCTCCTCCAGTGCCCCTCCACTGAAGAAGGATGGAAGAAAGTTGCAGAGCAGTGGTACCAGAGTTGGAACTTCCCCCACACTGTTGGAGCCCTCGATGGCAAGCACGTCGCCTGCAAAGCACCACCCAAGTTGGGGTCCACTTATTTCAACTACAAGGGCTTCTTCAGCATTGTCCTCTTTGCCATGGTCGATGCTGACTACAAGTTCATGTACATCGATGCTTCAGGCAACGGGTCATATTCAGATGCCCAGGTATACAACGCCAGTGACCTCAAGGAGGGGCTGGAAGGCAACCTCATCATGGGCTTTCCAGATCCAGACCCCCTGCCCAATGACACACAAGATGTGCCCTACTTCATCATTGGGGATGATGCCTTCTCCCTCAGAACCTACCTCATGAAGCCCTACACTTCAAGACACCTCACCCGTGAAGAGAGGATCTTCAACTACAGGCTGTCCAGGGCAAGGCGGGTGGTGGAGAATGCCTTTGGCATCCTGGCCAACAGGTTCCAGATACTTCTCACCACCATGCAGCATTGCCCACAGACCGTGAGGAGGATCATGGAAGCTTGCTGCATCCTGCACAATCTCATGCGCACCCGCTACCCAGTCTTGCAGAACAGGCTTGTGGACCTCCAACAAGGCAATGGGGACATGGAGCCTGGGGAATGGAGGAAAGGCCGAAACCTGATAGACACTGAGGATGTGCAAGGCCCCAACAGAGCCTCACGTGAAGGGAAGAAGCAGCGCAACCTCCTGAAACACTGGTGCAACTCCCCAGCTGGAGCAGGGGAGTGGCAAGACAGGATGATAGATGATTAATGAGTGCTTCCTTCAGCCTGTCTCATCATACTGATGAGATTGGGCCATGTATGTTGGGTGGGCCTACAATGAACGGGGCATTTAATAAAGTGTTTGTGTTGACATGTGTGGATGATAATTACATTATTATTGATAATAAAGGGCCATAGGTGTGGCACCAGGGAGGGTGGACCACACAGTCCCACTATGCTTGCACTAGAGGCTTATCTATCCCACTGCTATCCTTACCCATCCTACAGCTATTACCTATCCCAAAGGTATCCCTCCCCATCCCACAGCTATTACCCATTCCACAGGTATCCCTGCCCATCCCACTGCTCTCTTAACCCATCCCACAAGCATGCAAAGGCTTAAATCATTTCTAAAAGTTTCCACCAACACTTTATTTAAAAAAAGAAATGAAGCAAGTGTGTGAATCAAAGATAAACTTTGTTGAACAACAAGCTGTAAAACAAAAATGACCCAAGTCAAGTGTCCAAATAAACTCTACAGGTAGATAGCTACCCAGTCTCTGGCACACTTATTGGTCACTCGGAGGTGTACCCAGTCTCAGGGGTGAAGGGTCCAGGTGCTGTGGAGGTGGCTGGTGCTGGAGTGCTGGTCTGAAGCACCACTGGGGTGCCTGGCCCCAAGAGGACAACAGGGGACATTGTGTTGAGGAAGCTCTTAGACAGCTGGCTCAGACCCGTGATGCTGAGAGCCCCTTCCTTCATGCCATGGGGTGTCAGCCCCAGTACTGATGAGAGATGTACTGAGGCTGGGCTTGGCTGTGAGGTGGAGGAAGGAGTAGTGTAGTGGGGCTGTCTGGTCTGCAGCTGGGTGAGGACTGGTGTGGGTGGCATTGCTGTCGTCGGTGGCATCATTGTCGTGCGTGGCATCGGTGGCATCAGTGGAACCGGTGGCAACGGTGTCACCCGATGACTCTGTGCCTGGGCTGGGAAGGGCTGCTGCCTGTGCTGCTGGACCTCCTGGTAGCCGTAGCCCTGGTAGGTGAGGGGCTGTGGGAAGCCTTAGTGTGGGAGGGACATCACCTGTGGTGGAGGAGCAGACCTGGACTGGGTGGGAGCAGGTTCCTCGGGGTCTGGAGGGTTGTGAAGCAGCTCGGTGATCCGGTCCTTCACCACCTGGTACTGGGGTTCCTCCATGTTCTTGAGTGTCTGGTTGACATACATGAGGAAGGGCTTGTGGTTGGAGGACGAGGAGTCGGTGCTGACCAGCTGAGAGAGGAGATCTATGCTGGTACGGATGGTGTCCCTGATCTCCAGCAGGACATTGTGCCTCTGCCCCTCCTGCTGTCTGGCTCTCTGCCTTTCTGTGGAGGTGGAGCTGGGGGGGATGGATGCGGGTATGACTGTGGTGGACTCGATGTCTCCTCTCTCCCACCGCACCAGTCCTCCATGTGTTCCACCATGGTGACAACAGCTGTCCACGGGTTCTCCACCGTGGCACGCTCCACAGAAACCTGCCTGGAGACAGGGACTGACTCTCGGCCGGAAGAGGACTGGCTCTCAGCAGGCTGAGAGGATAGGCAGAGAGGATAGACAGGCAGAGAGGCAGAGAGCAGGCAGAGAGGATAGACAGAGGGGCTCCTGGTGCTCCTCGGTGGCGGATCTCACCCTCCAGGAAGCTGCACCTGGCCATGACGTAGGTCTCTCTGTCCGTCAGCTTTACTGTGGCCTGGCCAGATTTCTTCAGGTGCAGCTTCCCGTACCAGGTGTGCATATGTTTCCACCAGCCGAGGAGCACCTCCAAAGTGTAACCCATACTCTCCGCCCTCTCTCTCTAAGCAGCCTGCTTCAGCTTGGTGTCCCTGTACAGCCGGTGTCCCTTCTGCCACAGATAGTCATTCTCCCTCAGCCACTCCAGCACCTCATCCTCATGTTCCTCCTCAATGAAGTATTGCTTCCTCTCCCCTCCCCGCATACACTCTTCCTCCCTTTGCCAGGACCAGATGGGCCCTCATCAGAGGGGCTCCCAGGTGGTAGGGGCTGTTCCTCCACACCACCACCAGCAGCAGCACCAGCAGGATCATCATCATCATCATCATCATCATCATCATCACCAGCAGGATCATAATCATCATCACCAGCAGGATCATAATCATCATCATCATCATCATCATCAGCAGCAGCAGCAGCAGCAGAATCAGCAGGACCAGGATCATCAGCAGCAGAGTAATCACCCGGAGCCCCAGCAGCACCAGCACCAGCAGCACCAGCAGGACCAGGAGCATGAGCAGGACGATCAAGACCAGGAGCACAAGCAGTAGGAGCAAGTCCAGGAGCATGAGCAGGATGAGCAAGTCCAGGAGCACGAGCAGGACGAGCAGTACGAGCAAGTCCAGGAGCACGAGCAGGATGAGCAAGTCTAGGAGCATGAGCAGGACGAGCAGGACCAGCAGCAGCTTCAGCAGAGTACGTAGCAGAAGCACCACTGCCAGGAGCAGCTTCAGCAGAAGCCCCAGCATAAGCAGAGTCAGGGACAGGGGGCGGGAGGGTGGCCCTGTCCCTCTTGCCAGGGATGGCGGCAGGTTGCTGAGACTTTCGCTTCTTCCCCATGGTTGTGGGGTTGCTGGCTGGCAGGGAGGCTGGTAGGCACCAAGGCTGGCAGGAAGCCTGGCACCAAGGCTGGCAGGAAGCCTGGCAGGCAGGCTGGCATGAAGCCTGGCAGGAAGGCAGGCAGGCAGGCAGGCAGCAAGGCTGACAGGCAGACTGGCTGGCAGGGAGGCTGGAAGGCAGGCTGGCAGCAAGGCTTGCAGGCAGGCATGCAGGCAGCTTAGGCAAGGACTCGATGTATCCTGCAGCAGGTCTTTCCTCCGAATGCTGGCCACGTGCGAGCTGCTTCCCTTTATATCCGGGGGGCTTGCGCAATGCATCCCCCCCACATGCGCAATTAACACCAGGCATCCGTTAGGCTTCCGCTGTGCATCCGCTAGGCTTCCGCTGTGCATCTGCTTCATCCGCTGTGCATCCGCTCTGCATCCGCTCTTTCCGTTCGGCGTCCGCTTTGCTGAGGCCCCTGGAAGTCCTGCGGATGTGCCATCCACTCTCATCCGCTTCCATCCACTAGGCTTCCGTTCCGCATCCGTTTTCCATCCGCTCTGCATCCTCCCCGCGTCTGTGTTATCCGCTCTGGTTATGCAAATTTTTGCCCCTTTTGAGATCGGATAACAACGGATGGAACATTTTGCTCGTCCGCTGTGTTCTTTTTGCATCCATTGGGCAGTGTGACATGGGCTTTAGGTATTAATGCTATAGTAGCTTGCTCCAGTCTTTCTATTCTGCAAAATAGTATTCACTGTTTGTTATAAAGTTTGTAAAAGCTCATCTTCCTAATAGGAAACCAGCAGCCCATCTGGCCCACATACTTTTCCTGAATTGCTATTAGGAAATTGATAGAACATTTGAAATTAATCAGATTCTGCCTCCAAAAAATTAAAGGTGTTTTAGAATGAATGCAGAACTGCTGCAAAAGCGGACATTTTAAATCGTATAAATAAATAAAGCTAACATTTGAAAGCTTTTTCCCATTAGTACATTTTTTCTCTTGTAGAAATTAAGAATGTATTTTCTCCATCTGTGCTTTATCCATGCCAAAAATGCCATTTTACCGTTGTATTTCCAATAGAAATGTCACATTGTCTTAAGTTGGCATTTTCAAGATATTTTTTTTAGAAAAAAAGAAAAATACAACATGCAGTTAAAGTAAAGGTAAGTCAAAATCAGCACGAACCATAAAGATAAGTTCTTAACAGCTAGGTATCAATTACTCTGAGCTGAAATTATGACTAAAAGATTAAGGAAGCAAATAAAATTAGTATTCATTTATGAAATGATAGCAGAGTAAGTGAAAATATATCTTACATGCACCTAGAATAAGAACTCTGTGCAGAAAAGAAAGCAGTTGAACTTGCTTGCTTGACTAATTATATGCCATCAAGTCAGAGTTGAGTCTTACTGACATATAGATAGATTTTCTCTAGGAAAATTTGTCCCTAAAATGGTCCTTCAAGTCTTCTGAAGGGGCATCTCTTGACACTATTATTGAATTTATTCACCTTTCTGTTGGTCATCCTTTTATTTTCCTTTCCATTTTTCCCAGCATTACAGACTTTTCCACAGGGTTAGGACTTCACATTATTTGTCTAAAATATGATAATTTGAGCTTGTCATTTGTGCCTTCATTGAGAATTCTGGCTTGATTTGTTCAATAGTCCATATATTGTTTTTCCTGGTTATCCATGGTATTGTCATGAACCTTCTCCAGCACCAAAATTCTAAAACATCATAACTCTTTTTGACTTCTTCAAAATTCAACTTGCACGCCCATGGAGACATAGGAAAAATATAAATGATTTTATCTTTGTATGTATGGTCACATTATAGCATTGGAATATCATTTCCAAGGCCTTTATTGCTACCTTATGAGGTGCCAATATGTTGCATCTTTTTTGATTGCTGGATCCTTTTCCCTAGATGGTCAATATTAAAGAACAGAAGCTATCAACTACTTCAATGTCTTCTTTATCAGTTCTGAGACTGTTTGCTATATCTGTTGCCATTAGATGGTCTTCTTTGGACTTAATCATAATGCTATTATTTTTTCACTATGTCCTGTGACTTGCATTACTAGAAAGCTTGAGGTTAATTTGCATTTTTGACTATTAGAGTCATTGGCATGAAACCGGTTATTGATCTTTCTCGAATTTTAAAGCTACATTTATCATATTCCAATCCAGCTCCTTTCTTTTTAACATCTGTAGTTATAAAAATCTTGGAAAGGCTTGTGTTGTCCCACCTGAAAACCATCACGGATCCGCTGTTAGATCCCATGCAGTTTGCATACTGAGCAAATAGATCAACAGATGATACTGTTAATATGGCTCTGCATTACATCCTACAATACCTTGAATCTCTAAATACTATGCAAGGGTCCTCTTTGTAAACTTCAGTTCAGCATTCAATACCATCAGTCCAGACATTCTTCTAAATAAAATAAACCAACTAGTGGTACCTGAACACACTTGCAAGTGGATCATAAGCTTCCTAACAGACCGGAAGCAGCAGATGAAGCTAGGCAGAATCACATCTGATCCCTGTAAAATTAGCACAGCCCTCCCCCCAAGGTTGTGTGCTTTCTCCACTTCTCTTTTCCCTATATACGAATGACTGCATCTCAAATGATCCATCTGTTAAAGCCCATGTCACAGTGAACCAACGGATGCAAAGAGGATGTAAAACGGACAAAAAACCTTGCCATCCGTTCGAAAACGCGATTTACTCACTGCCTCTGTTTTGCTTCCTCTCTATCCGTCCAGCATCCGTTTATTGATGTTTCATCCACTCCAAAAGTTTTGGGCTGCCCAAAACTTTTGCGTGGAAAATGTATCCAGTTTGTCCGTTCCGCATCTGCTACGCATCCGCTACGCATCCGTTACGCATCCGCGATATCTGCTAGGCATCTGCGATGCATCCGCGCAACTCCATCCGCCCGGACGCAGGGAGGAAGCGGAACAGACGCGTAACGGATGCAGAACGGATGCCTAGCGGATGCAGAATGGAAACAAAGCATTTAAAATGGAAAAAACATTCGCAGAGGGGACCTATCTCGGATATTAAGGATGTCTAGAGGATGCCTAGAGGATGTAAAAGGACACCTAGTGGAAAACCAATATTGCCTATGAAAAGGGGGAGGAACTCACCTGGATCTCACTTTCAGTCCAGCAGCCCTGCTGTGCAGACCTCTGCAGCCTTCATCTGACTCTTCCTCTTCCACAGCATCCATTGATGTCCACCATGGATCATAACACAGTCCTTTTGGTAGCCAGTGTTAAGCCTGGGTTCCCCAACCAGGGTTAGGTAGACAAGCTAAACAGAATGTGCAGCGTTAGTCAGATAGGCACACAGATAAATGAGTGAGCTAAGCTTGTATGTT
>BLBF01000003.1:36532041-36604218 GCA_015471245.1 Laticauda colubrina | reverse complement strand
CATTCATGTAAGTACCCGCGAAAACTTAAAAAAACATACATATATATGAATATGTCAGGCAGAGCTCCATTCAAAATCCAGGAAAGAAATACTTAGACTCTTTAGTTTAGAGAAACGATATCTTTTACTGAAAGTGAAGTGGTAGCAACCAAAGAATTCTGAATCTGAGAATTTAGGCCCGCAATTCACATATAGAAAATGCTGGAAATGTTCCCACCCCCAATAGTTCAACTGACACTTCCAATTAGAAGTTGTGGATATGATCATGTGGCATCTTCAGGTGATGATGAGGCCTCTGTCCGTTGACCTTGGCATAGTTTGATAACGGGTTGCAGTTGCGCAGAGAAAGAAGAAAGCTAAGCGAGAAATAGAAACCTAACTCTATTTTATGCTCCCCCCTTCCATTTATACATCAGATGAATGTAACTCCTCCAGCTCACTTCCCCAGCTATTCCTACCTCCCTTTTCCACCCCCCCCCCCATTACTCATGGCAGTCGAAAAGATGCAAAGCAATAGCAGAAGATCTTGAAGACTGACATTCGGCCCTCCTAGAAAAAGGGAAATCATCAGTCCTAGAAGTCCTAGAAGAGAGAGAGAGGAGAGAATATAAAGACAATTATTAATCATTAAACACTTTCAAAACAATACACTCCTAAGGCTTATCAGGATACTTGGAACGAAATGCTTTGATCAACTTAGGGGCGTTAACGTCGGTCTCATTAACCCATTCGGCTTGTGAAGAAGGGAAATGTTTCCAGGCTACAAGATACTGGAGTCGACCCCTCCAGTTGCGAGAATCCAGAATTTCTTTAACTTCAAAATGTTGTTCGCCTTCAATCAATATTGGTATGGGAGAGTCAGTCTGAATGGGCCTTAGGTCAGAAGTACGCTCAGGTTTTAGCAAACTAACATGGAAAACCGGATGAATTCGTCGAAGAGTTTTTGGTAAGTTCAGCTGGACCGTTACAGGATTTATAATCCGTTCAATTGTGAATGGACCAACGTATTTAGGACCAAGCTTCTTTGACTTTTGAGTGGTCTGCAGGTATCTGGTGGACAGGAAAACCTTGTTGCCCACTTTATATTCCTTCTGTGGGGATCTTTTCTTGTCAGCAAATTTCTTATGAGCTTGATGGGCCTCATCTAATGCTTTGCATGTTACTGGCCAGTTAAGTTGGAGTTGAGTTATCCATTCATCCAACGAATGGATATTTGGCTTTTCACAAGGAAGTTCAGGTATGGGAACGAAATCTTGTCCCGAAGCCACTTTAAATGGAGTAAATCCAGTACTGCTGTGTACGGAGTTGTTGTATGCCACTTCAGCAAATGGTAGTAATTCGGACCAGTTATCTTGTTGATAGTTTATGTAACATCTGAGATATTGTTCTAACACTGAGTTAGTTCTCTCACAAGCCCCATTGGTTTGGGGGTGGTGGGCAGAGCTTAGCCCCTGGGAGGAGCCTATTAACTTCAGGAACTCTTTCCAAAAATTTGAAGTAAACTGGACCCCTCTGTCAGAGATTATGCGTTCCGGGATGCCATGTAACCTGTAGATATGTGATATAAATAGTTTAGCCAGCGTCTTAGCAGATGGAATCTTGGAACAAGGTATGCAATGTACTTGTTTGGAAAACAAATCAGTCACTACCCAGATGACCGTGTTTCCACCACTTTCGGGTAGTTCTACTATAAAGTCCATAGAGATTTCCTTCCAAGGAGTCGTTGGTCTAGCTACATTTTGTAACAATCCTACTGGCTTACCAGGAGGTCTCTTTGCCGAAGCACAATTCGGACAGCTAGCTACGTAAATTTCAATGTCCTTTTTTAAAGTAGGCCACCAGAATTGCCGCTTGACTAGATGTAAGGTCTTCACAAATCCGAAATGGCCAGCTGCTTTAGAATCATGAGCCTGTTGTAGTATTTGGCTCCTCAATACTTGTGGCACATACAACTTGGCCCCCACCCAAGCCAAACCATCTCTAATTGTATAGTCACTTGAATGAGCCAGGAACCATTCGTCCAGTTTTAAAGCTTCTTTTAATTGTTCGGTAAGGTCATTCGCTAAAACCACTTCTTGGTTCTTCCTTTGGGCTCTGGTAACCACTGGGGCAGCTAGATGTTTGGCTGAGACAATTGGGCTTATCACCTCCTGACGCATACTATTATATTGAGGTAGTCTAGAGAGAGCATCCGCCATGAAATTCTTCCCGCCCGGAATGTACTTCAATGAGAAATTGAATCGCTTGAAATACTGGGCCCACCGAACTTGTTTAGGGGACAGCTTCCGGGGTGTTTTTAAGGCTTCCAGATTCTTATGATCAGTCCATACCTCAAACGGGTGTTTTGCTCCTTCCAGGAAATGTCTCCAGGTCAACAAGGCCCAATGAACTGCAAAAGCTTCTTTCTCCCAGATGGCCCATCTTCTCTCTGTTTCAGACAGTTTACGGGAGGTATACGCACAAGGCTGTAAGGTCCCTTTCTCGTTGATTTGCAGTAATACCGCTCCAATAGCTACATCACTTGCATCAGCTTGAATCACAAAAGGAGTGTCCATATCCGGGTGTTTCAGCACTGGTTCTGCAGCAAATAGTCGTTTTAGCTTTTCAAAAGCGGCTTGGCACTCCATGGACCACTCCAGCGGCTTTCCTGGCCTCAGCTTCACCTCCCCTTTTGTTTTTAAGAGATTGGTGATGGACATTGCTATCTTAGCAAACGTCGGGATGAATTGCTGATAAAAATTTGCAAATCCCAAAAAGCTTTGAAGTTGTCTTCTAGTGCGTGGTGGAGCCCACTCCAGAACGGCACGCACCTTCTCTGGATCCATCTCTATGCCTTCAGATGAAATGCGATATCCCAAATAGTCAATTTTGCCTTGGTGGAATTCACACTTTGACAATTTAGCATACAACTTAGCGGCGCACAGTTTCTGTAAAACCGACCGCACTAACTTCACATGTTCATCCAGGGTCTCTGTGTAGATAAGGATATCATCAAGATAAACCAAAACCCCCCTGTATAAATGTTCATGTAACACTTGATTGATCATTTGCATGAATACAGCTGGGGCCCCTTGTAAACCAAAAGGAAGAACGTTGAATTGGAAACATCCCATCGGGCAGTTAAAAGCGGTCTTCCACTCATCCCCTTCCTTAATTCGAATCCGGTAGTAAGCTTCTCTCAAATCCAACTTGGTGAAGATCTTTCCCTTCGCTAAATGGGCCAACATGTCCTTCATCAAAGGAAAGGGGTACACGTTTTCCACAGAAATAGCGTTCAAATTTCTGTAATCCACCACCAAGTGTTTGGAACCATCTTTCTTTTCCTGGAACAATGCTGGGGCCGCTACTCGGGATCTAGCAGGTTGAATGAAACCACATTCCAGATTTTTATCTATAAACAATCTTAGCTCTTCCAATTCCCGTGGGGTTATTGAATACAACTTTGGTTTTGGGAGCTTCACCCCAGGCAAAATCTCAATAGCACAGTCTGTTGCCTGATGAGGCAGAAGCTCATCCGAGGCCTTCTCACTGAACACTTCTTTTAAATCCCAATACTCTTTGGGAATTTTCTCCTCATCTTTCACGGGCTCAGTACCTGTGGAAGCTATTTCAATTAGGTCCTCAGGCTTCGGCTGGGATCTGGCCCCCCCTCTCGGTCGCTGCTTTGTGCGTATGCGCAACAACCCCTTTCTCCAGTTAACCTGGGGGTTCCATTTCCGGAGCCAGGGCAATCCCAGTATTAATGGTTGCTCCATCCCAGGGACCACAATAAAATGCAGGGTCTCATCATGCTCTCACATGATCATTTCTATAGGTTCCGTGACAAAACATGCAGGGCAGCCTCCAGCCACTGATCCATCTAGTTGACAAAAGGAAATGGGCATCTTCAAAGGTTTTAGCTTTAGGCCCATTTTCTTCACTATTTCCGTGCTGATTATACACCTTGTGCACCCAGAATCTAACAGGGCTAGCATTTCCCCTTCGACCCCTGAATTGGGTACCCTCAACTTCACCAGAATGGTCATAGGGCCCATGCTTGGACTTACCAGGAAGTCATCTTCTGAGTCAGAATCCTCCTCCTCAGGGGTCACTGGGGCTTCTGATTCCTCTCCTGCGTGAGGGGCGACCTCTGCTGTCTCTTTCGACTTTAGTGCTGTTTCGCGAGGCTTCGCTGGGGACTTTCCTTCCTTTGGCACCCCCTTTGGCTCCAACTTGACTCTGCATTTCACAGCCCGGTGACCTTCTTTCGCGCATTGAAAGCAGGCCGAGGGGTTGGGTCTTGCCGCCACTCCTCCCTTCTGAGGTTTAGGAGCCTCTTGAGGACATGGGGGGGAAAACTTGCTCCACCTATAACCTCCCCGCCATTTACTTCAGATGAAATCAGTCTCCACTTCTTCTGCCAGCAAGTACCACATCTGCAAGTCATTGGGGTCTCTTCTAGCAGTGCATCTCTGGTACACATCTTCATTTAAACCATCTTTAAACAGTTCTATCAGGGCTTCTTGGGGCCAGCCTCAGAAATGGCCGGCTAACTGTCTAAATTCTTGGGTGTAGTCAGCCACAGACCTCCGCCCCTGTTTTATGGCTTTCATCCTAATTCGGACCTTGCCCTCTGCCAATGGGTCCTCAAACCTAGCCCGCAGTGCAGCCATGAATAGGTTATAATTCAGCAACTGAGGAGCATTATCATTATGCAAGGTCACCATCCACTCTGCTGCTATTCCCTCCAGAGCCCTGGTAACACACCTCACTTTGGCTGCTTCTGAGAGAAAATCCTCCCCATATTCTTCCATATGGCTCCAAACTTGAGCTAGGAAAAATTCCAAGGTTTTGGGATCCCCCCCGTATTTTACTTCTAATGGAGGCAGCCTAGGAGCTCTACTCCTTCTAGGAATCACACCTCCCGCTGAAGGCCCCGGGGCTGCTGCTGGATCGGGTTGATTTATGGGAGAGGGAGTTGCTCTGATTCTTCTGGCTGGGGCTACTTCCCCTCCCCCTTCATACCTTTGTGCAGCTTGAGGTTGTTCAAAGGCTTCATTAAGGAGTCTCCTGGCTTGATCCAGCAAGAGTTTCCTCTTTTCCTTCTCTTGCCAAGGCTCCTCTTTTCCACGCTGGCAGGTAGTTGTGACCCTGGAGGTGGCGGTCCTCCTCCGGATCTTTCCAACCAACTCCCACTGACCATCTGGGCTTCACCACTGGATCCTCTTGCAAACTGAGCTCTGCTAGCGATTGGGCCTCCTGCACCAGCACAGAATCTTGCCCTCCAATGGCTCCTGGATCCTCTTGGTCACTATTTGAAAATGACATGATGTCCAGGCCCCCTCAGAAGAAAATTGGGTATTCTCTCCGGGTGGGCTGGTGGGAGATTCAGAATAATGTCAGGTGGAGCTCCATTCAAAATCCAGGAAAGAAATACTTAGACTCTTTAGAGAAAAGACATCTTTTACTGAAAGTGAAGTGGTAGCAACCAAAGAATTCTGAATCTGAGAAATTAGGTGCGCAATTCACATATACAAAGTGACGGAAATGTTCTCACCCCCAATAGTTCAGATGACACTTCCAATTAGAAGTTGTGAATATGATCATGTGGACATCTTCAGGTGATGATGAGGCCTCTGTCCGTTGACCTTGGCATATTTTGATAACGGGTTGCAGTTGCGCAGAGAAAAGAAAGCTAAGCAAGAAAAAGAAACCTAACTCTATTGTATGCTTCCCCCCCCCCATTTACACAACAGAAGAATTTAACACCTCCAGCTCACTTCCCAGACTTTCTCTTCCTCCCCCCGTTACTTATGGCAGTCGAAAGATGCAAAGCAATAGTAGAAAATCTTGAAGGCTGACACTGTGCCTCTGCAGTCTTGGGGTCAACTGGTAGCTGCTGATATACTTGTGCAAGATCAAGTTTCGCGAAAAATTTTCCTCCCCCTAATGAGTGCAATAGGTGTTGCACTACCGGTACTGGGTACGCACTTTGTTGGAGTACATGATTTAAGGTTGCCTTATAGTCTCCACAGATGCACACTGACCCATCTGGTTTGACAGGAGTCACGATGGGTGTTTCCCACCTGGCATGGTCGATTGGCTCTAACACCCCTTGTGCGATGAGTTTGTTAAGCTGCTCATCCATTTTTGGCTTTAAAGCAAAGGGAATGCATCTGGCTTTGAGTCTGATGGGAGCTACCTTTGGGTGTAGGCTGAATGATATTGGGGTCCCCTTGTACTTGCCTAGGTTCCTGTCGAATACTTCCCGGAACTCTTCCAGCAGGCTCTCTTCCCAGTTGGCCGCAATGATGCTGTTGATCCCGGTCACTCCGATTCCCAGAGGCATGAACCATTCAATTCCCAGCAGGCTAGGGTGATCACGGTCGATGATTGTCAGAGGCAGTACTTCAGCGTGGTTTTTAAATTCTACTAGGAAATGTCCAAGGCCCACTACCAGGATTCGGTTTCCCTGGTAATCTTTTAATATCAATTTTTACTGTTACAGTTCTCTTTGCTTGATGTCTGGCATCAGGTTTCTGATAGTGTTCCAAGATAATTTTGACAGGTATGATCCGGAGTCTACTTCCATCTCACAGGGCTTTCCTTTGATTTTCACGTTTATCCGGACCTTTTTTGTGTTTGCTGCCCTGGCATTTCCGATGGTTATTGTTTGGTGTGTTTCTTCTCTGTTGTTTGTTCGCTGGTTTCTGCTCTCAGCTCCATCTGCTTCTGGCTTGTCTCTCTTCGTTTCTGGGGGGGGGGGGGTGTGCCGCCACATCTTTTTGGACTATAGCTCTTTTTGTTCCAGCAGACCCTTGCAATGTGCCCCCGTTTTTCACAACATCTGCAAATGGCATCTCAGAATCTGCATTCTGAATGCGGGTGATTTCCTCCGCATCCAGCACACTGGAATTCTCACCTGCTTCTTCCTTTTTCCTGCCATTTTCTTTCCGACTGAAGCCTATGTATGTCTTCATTGTTGTCATCAGTGTTGCTCGGGGAGTTGAGATCTTCATGGTGGGTGGTTGCTGTGGGCTGTCTCTTGCTTCCTTCCACCCTCTTTTCCCTGGGTTGATTCGGCAGATTTGGAATGGAGTTCATCTGGCACATCGTGGCTGAGGATTTGTTGGCTGCTTCAGTGGTGGTGGCTTCTGCAATGGCCTCGGCCACTGTGATATTCGGTCTGTTTAGCAGCTTGCTTTGGAGTGTAGCGTCCTTCAATCCGAGGACCACATGGTCTCTCATGGCCTCTTCCATGTTCTGGAACTTTCAGGCTCCTCCGATGTGTCTTAGGGCTGCTACAAAATCCCCAATGCTCTCATCTTCCCATTGGTCTTGTTTATAAAATTTGTGCCTTTTGATCAGGTTGGAGACCACAAGCGTGTAATGGGCTCGTAGCATTCTGTTCAGTTCAGGCCATGCCATGTACTTAACATCTCTTGGTTTAGCTAGCACCTGTGGTCAGTTATCTCCTGTAGCTCGTTGCTTTCTAAGAACATCAGAAAGCAGTCAATGTATGACTCCCAATCTTCTTCAGCTGGGTTGAACAGTGCAGGCGGCGCATTGTTACCGGCCATCTCGGTTGCTCGGCTCTGGTTGCCGCATGCTTCGGTCTTGCTCTTCTAGGATGATCCCATCCTCGTCACCAGTGTTCCATTTGGAAATAAGGTGTGCGAGACCGGGTTCCAACAAACAGCTCTTTATTAAAGCAGTATAGTGACTTGTAACGGAACATTTACTCAAGCCGCAGCAGCCCTTCTTATAGCAGCTTGCTCACGGCTTGTGGCCAATGACAGTTGTTCAAGTGTTCCTGCCTTCAGGCGGGCCAATCAGAATGGCGCTTAACTGACCAATCCAAGAACGGCCTATTCGGCCAATCTGTTTAAGATATTTGGAGTCTACCAAGTTCTATACACAACAGTGATGATCATAAAACAAGTCTCCATATGACCATGACCAATTTTATGAATGTTTTGCATTGGTCATTAAGTGAACACTCCAGTTGTAAAGTGAATTAGTAGTTATTAAACAAACCCATTGTTCATTATGGAGTGTTTTCAGCAGAAATTGGAAGTAAATGTCAGTTTCTGGCAAATCATGTCAAAGAACCTTGGGATGTTGCAAACAGCTGTAAACATGGATTGGTTGCTGGTTGCGAAAAATGTGGTTATATGACATTGGGAGGGGAGGCAGATGTTAGCACTTTTTTTATTTTTTATTTTTAATTTTTATTAAACAAAAAGAAAACATTTAAAAACAGTGAACATGGTGTAATCATCCTGACTTATCTATTTGTCATACATAACTATTTCAGATGATAAATGATACATATTTACATAGTATATACATTTATATATTCTAACAATTCTCTATTTTCCTAATCTATTATCTTAAACTCCTGATCTCATTTTAGTTTTGATTTTAAGTCCTTCCTTTTTCCCAACCAATGGTAAAATTTATCCCAGATTTTATAATATTTACTCTTGTCTTTATTTTTTAATTCCAATGTTAGTTTATCCATTTCTGCGCATATCGATATCTTTTTAATGATCTCATCTGGAATTTCCTTACTTTCCAGTTTTGAACCTAGACTAGTCTTGCAGCTATAATCATGCGTATTATTAGATATGCCATTTCTTTTTTGTACCTTTCTATGTTAATTCCCAATAAAAAGAGTTATATTCTCCCATTTCCTCTAACCACAAACGTTAGAACTTTTGAATCCAGATCATAAGTCCCATTTTGGAGATTTGTTGTAATTTTGAGTGGTTGCTAAGTATCCAGTTGTAAGTTGAGGACTAGGTGTAAATGATTTGATGTTATGTTTATTTAATGTAATCTAAGGATTGAGCATGCTGATCCATCAGAATCATTCATTGGCCTGTAAATGGAATGACATCTTATAAAGAGAACATTCAAAGTTACCAGAAGAACTGATTAGAGAAAGAGACAAAAACAAGAACAAGCGTACTATTTGGCTGTGAAAGTTAAGAAAAAGAGGCTCCCATCCTCTGACTAATGCTTTGCAGTCAGTCTTCCTACCTTGGCCCTTACAAGATAGGTAAAAGAGGTTGAGGAAATAAAGCACCTTGCTTTTAGGAGAAATGGTTGGAGAATAAAGTGAGATGGAGAAGTTGCAATTGATCACCTGTTTTTTTGCTTTCTCTCACTTAGGACTTAGTGCCAGAGAGGAAGATTAACTGGTTTGCATCAACTTTTTTCAAAAAAAATTGTAAACCCTCTACATTCTGTTTTGTGAAATATAAAGCAATCAGTTGTCTCCAGCGGAAACATATATATGGAAATTTAGTTATATGCAGAAACACATTTTTATACATTCAGATAACTCTCACAGTATTTCCAAGAAGGGTGTGATTCTGTGAGTGTGAGTGTGTGCATATAAAACTTTATATGTGTATATAAATTAGGGGAAAAAATCCAGAACTAGAACTAGAAGAAAGGATGTGTCAAAATCTTAAATGTCTGCATTATTATCCTGCAGTACAATATCCTTGAAACATGATAGACTATGTTTTTAGGAAGAATACAATTTAAATTTGCAATATTTGTGATGTTTATGACTGCTATGTGTATAATTTTGCACCATTACAATGCTAAATAACAGAGCTTTATTACAGGTAGTCCTCAATTTACAACCTCCAGGTAATTGGGCCTGGAATTACTATCATGTGCTGTGCTTGTTGTTAAGTGGGTTACCATATGACTCCAATTTATTTAATGACTTTTTTTGCAGAGGTTAGTAACAATACCATTTAGACTTATATACTGCTTCGCAGTGCTTTATAGCTCACTCTAAGTGGTTTACAGAGTCAGCCTATTGCCCCAACAATCTGGATTCTCATTTTACTAACCTCAGAAGGATGGAAGGCTGAATCAACCTGGAACCTGGTGATATCTGAACTGCCAAATTGCAAGCAGCCGGCAGTCAGAAGTAGCCTGCACTATTGTGTTCTAACCGCTGCGCCACCACAGGTGAATACTGGAGTTATAAAGCAAATCCATTGTTGGCAATGGGTTTTTGTTTTGTTCTTCCTGTAACTAGAATTGATTTCTGGCAAAAAAATTAATAATTTTAAAATGTGGTCATGTGACCTTATGTGCTGCAAACATCTATCTTTATAGATCGGCCAATTGCCAAGCACCCCAAATGCAGCAATTTGACCAAGGGGGCAGATATTAGAACTTTGAATCTGGGGCATAAATAGCCCCCGGGAAATCCACTGTAACTTTGAACAGTCCTAAGTGACCAATTGTAAGTCAATTTGCTGTAGCAGTTTATTTTGCTTTCCCAGTTGCAGACTCCCCTTTCATCTGAAATTAGCACTTTGATATGAGGCAGATGAAAGCCTTGGGGAAAGGAATGCACAAGCTGCCCCTGATGTAATCTAAAGACTGTGATGGCATTCAACCAATTTCATTCTGCAGATCAGGCCACTTCTCCTATTTAGTGGAATTGTCTTAGAACATGCCCAACTCCAAAAGACAAGCTGTAGCAGAAGCAAGACTGATAGCATTAATGGCATGGTCACTAAGAATTTTTATTTATTTATTTATTTATTTTGGTTAAGTTTTATTGATTTTTAAGGACAAACAAAAACAAACAAAACATAAAAACATCCAGCTTTCTTCCATAAGTATACAAACATTGTGTTGGTTGGTTTACAAATTTTTTGTGCATTGATTTCATAGTCTCAGTTACAGTTACATTACATAATAACTCATAGTATCAGAAATTGAATATCCCAGTATTATTATTAATCAATCATTTGACTATAATTTTGTTCATTCAAACTTTGCAAGATAGCTATACTTAGTTTATTTCAATAACAATTCATATAGTCCTTCCAAATCTATCTTAAAAACATTTTATATATGTAATAATAATAATAATAAAAAATAAATACATCTATATATATTCATTATTTTCTATAATTCTACATATTCTATTACTATATTTTGTCAAGGCCCTGTCCCACTGCACTTACGGATGCAAAGAGGATGTAAAACATTAAAAAAAGCTTGCCCTCCGTTGGAAAACGCTATGCATCCATTGTGTACTCATTGCATACATGTTTCATATACTCTATCCGTCGAGCATCCATCCACTGCAATTTCATCTGCACAAGAAGTTTTGAGCTGCACAAAACTTTGTGAACAGATGAACTTTCCGCCATGTAAATCCACGACATACGAGCAACAAACGTTCTATGTCCGTTTATCATCCATTAAATGTCCGCTGTATCCTCTCTGCATCCTCTGGGCATCCTCGCAACTAACATCCGCTGCAGCTAAAAACGGAAAGAGAGAGGAAAGAAAGGGTACATGGAACGTCTATACATCGTTTGTGGCACAGAAATAGAAAGGATGCATTTGCATCCGATATACATCCGCGCGGCATCCCCTTTCTTTCCTTTAGGTGTACGTGATGTATCCGCTTCATCCACTATGCGTCTACTTCAAAATTCTCCCCTGGAACCCCTCCGGAGGTGTCATTTGCTTCCATCCGCTTTCATCTGCTAGGCTTCCTATGAACATCCATTTAACATCCCCGCTACATACTACCCACGTCTGTTCTTTTCTGTTCTTTTCCATTCTGTTTATGCAAATTTTCACCACTTTTTGGAGCGGATGACAACGGATGGAGCCACCCCTGAAATTTTGCTCATCTACTGTGTCTTTTATGCAAACGTTTTGCGTCCGTCGGCCAGTGGGACCTAGCCTTTATCTAGCCATTGATAGAAAAGGTCCCAAATTTTGTAAAATTGTTTATCCTCTTGTTCTCTAATTTCAAATGTCAATCTACCCATTTCAGCACATTCCAGTATTTTCTTGATAATTTCCTCCTGCAATGGTATTTTCTCATTTTTCCAATTTTTAGCAAATACAATCCTAGCTGCTATTAATACATTTACAATCAAATATTTTAAATCTTTGCTGTATGTATCAGGTAGAATTCCCAATAAAAATATCTGTGGTTTTAAATCTATATGCTTTTGAGTCATTTTTTCCAATCAGGTGTGGATTTTAGTCCAATATTTTTTTGCATCCGTACAAGTCCACCATATATGGTAATAGGCACCAGGTATCCAATGACATTTCCAACATCTTTTGGATTTATTCTTGAAAATTCTTGCTATTCTTGTTGGGGGAAAATTCCACCTGTAAAACATCTTATACAAATTTTCTTTAAATGTTGTTAATATTGTCATTTTATAATTTTGAGATCACAATTTTTTCCATTTCTCTAGATCAATCCCATATCCAAATTTCTTCCCCCAAACAATCATAGTTTCTTTAACTTGTTCTTCTTCTAGTTTAATTTCTAATAAATATCCATACAATTTTTTAATCACCTTTTCATCAGTACCTGTCAAAATCTTATCTAAATCAGTCAATTTATCATAAAAACCTTCTGTTTTAAAATCTTTATCATACCTTGAATGTATTTGCGCATAAGAAAACCAATTCATCTTTATACCTGGTTCCTCTAGTTTTTGCATCGATTTAAGTTCACCCTTTTCATTCAAAATTTCCCCATATCTAACTGTTTGTTCCTTCTTATATGTTATAGGATAAGAAAATGCTTCAATAGTCGATAGCCAGACTGGAATTTTCAAATAACATTGTCTTTTAATCTTCTCCCAGTTTAACCACAAAGGCTCCTGTATATAATGTCTTCTAAAGTACCCATGGATTTTAGTTACTTTATACCATAAAAAGGCATGCCACCTCAACAACAGATCATGTCCTTCTAATGTTAACAATCTAGTATTTCTTAATGTTATCCATTCCTTGGCCCATGTCAGGTTTGTAGCTTGGTAGGACAACTCCCAATTAGGCAGACCAAATCCTCCTCTAATTCTAGCATCTTGTAAAAGTTTTAACTTTATTCTTGCTTTCTTACCTTGCCATATATATTTCAACACAATTTTGTTTAAATCTTCAAAGTAGTCGTTTCCAAGCCTAATTGGTATGGTTTGAAACAAATATAAAATTCTGAGTAAAATATTTATTTTGATTGTTGAAATTCTCCTTATGAATGACAATTGTAGGTTCTCCCATTTTGTCAAATCTGTTGTTTAAGTTTGGTGTAGTTGTTCTCTTTTAGTGTACTACATCTTGCTGTCAAATGTATCCCCAAATACTTAATCTTATTCTTCTTTTTGTCTTAGTAGCATATTCTTTATCAAAATCTTTGTCCTATCTTTGTTTATTTTCAAGCCGGCCACCTTGCCATATGCTTCTTTCTTTTCCAACAGTTTTGGTGCTGTTTCTAGAGGGTCTTCTACAATAAAGGCCAAGTCATCCGCAAAAGCTTGTAAATTAAATTCATTCCTTTTATACTCTTTTCGTCTCTAATGTATTGTGTGCTCTTGTGCTGTTATGGTTGAAGCTGAAGTATTCATTGACAGGTAGGACATTGCAATGTATATCATACTTAGATCAGACTGAAGACAGTGTAATTCAAGGTTTTCTAAGTCTAGAATTTCAAGTCTGGTAGCATAAGATATTCTACAACAGGTAGAGGAATGGAGAACTCTTCTTGTGAAATATTTCTGGACTTTCTCAACTGTGCTAATATCAGATAACGTAATATGGGTTCCAGACTGATGAGCTGTATTCGAGTATTGATCTGGCATATGTTTTGTATGCTCTAGTTAGTAGTGTGATATTACCAGAGAAAAAGCTATGTAGGATTAGATTAACAACTCTTAATGCCTTTTTGGCTATATAGTTACAGTGGGCTCTTGCACTTAGATCATAAGAGTTGAGTATTCCAAGGTCGTTTACAGAGCTTGTATCATCAACAAGGTCTTGACTATTCAGCCTGTATTTATTTTCTGATTATTATTATTTTGCCAATATGTAAGACATTATGTTTATTTTACATATGTAAGATAAAAATATGTGAGATTTGAAGTTGAAGTTGAAATTTTGACCATTGTTGTCTGTTTGACAAGAATGCTTCTATCCAGTTATGCAGGTGTCCAGAAATACCATTCGTTTTAGTAGTAGTTTATCATGTACCACTGAATCAAAGGCTTTACAGAAGTCTATGTAGATTGCATCTATTGTTTTGCTTTGATCGAGTTGTGTAGTCCATGTGTTTTTGCAGTATAAGAGTTTCAGATTATAAGATAGTTTTTTTCTGAAACCAAATTGTTTGTTAGAGAGTTGGTTGTTTGTCTCTAAATGGAGGATAATGAATTGGTTAATAATTGATTCCAGGACTTTACAGGTGATGCAGCATGAGGAGATTGGTCTGTAATTTTCAACTAGGCTGGGGTCTCCCTTTTTGAAAATGGGGATGATTTTGGCTTATGACCATAGGTTAGGCAAGGAGCTGGTCCTAAAAGATTTTTCAAAGATTATGCTTACAGGTTCTGCTATGGCAGTGGATAGCTTTTTTAAGAAGTAGGCATATATTACATCCGGTCCAATAGATAGAGATGATTTCAGATTGTGTCATGCTTTTTCAACATTGTCTTCTGTAAAATCGATATGTATTAGATCATTGTAGTTTTCTGTGGTTCGGCTAGGAAATACTGGGCATGATCCATTGCTGTTTACAAATACGGAGCCAAAGAATGTGTAAAAGATGTTAGCTTTTATGGTGTCTTTGCAGTCTTTATCATTAGGTCCTATCAGGAGTAGGATGGACCTTGAGTCTTTTGTTTGTTGCTTCCAAAATTGTAAAAAGCGCTGGTGGAATTGGTGGGTAGAAGGCTTTCCTCTTGTTTAATGTGATAATTGATGCATTCAGCCTTTATCTGGTGGCATAAATTTTTGTATCGGCATTTGAAATTGGCAATGTGACCAGATTTGTTTTTCTGCCAGAGTGATCTCTTTTTGGATTGAAATTTCCTTATTGTTATGGGTAATCTGTTTTTTTTGGTTTGTTTGTTTGTTTTGGGAGTTGTTGTTGGTACATATAATTAGATGACTCTTTTTGACTTTTGACTTCAAGTAAAAATATGTTGTAATGGTCTTCAACAGTATTGCATCTAGTGAATAGAGATTGCCAATTAAAGGATGAGAGATCATTGTCTATAATGTCATAGTTGCCTTTTTTGAAGTTATAATTGGGAATTACATCATTGTGATGATTTTTTTGTGGGCGTATGTTGAGACAAAAATCAATCATATTGTGGTCACTGTTGGAAAAGGGTCTTTAGTTTGTATTCTGTAAATTAAATTCAAACTATTGCAGAGGATGAGATTGAGGCAGTTGTTAAGTCTAGTATTGTTGGTTTCTAGTTGTTCCAGTCCCAGATTTGTAACAGCATTTAGAAGGTGGCATGTATGGGTTGAGTTGTACATTCATTTAGGGTCCAGTTAATATTAGGTAGATTGAAGTCACCAAGAAAGATAAAAGTGTGGGGGCAGGATGTTGCCCATGTTAGTAGTGAATTTAGCTTGTTTATATGTTCAATGTCATAATCAGGTGTTCTGTAACATTGTAAGAACCGAAATGTGATATTTAAGGATAGTTCATAGATGATGGTCTCAGGAAGAGCAAGCTCCTGGGTAACTTGGATGTTTTTTAAATGTAAGGACTTTTTATAGAAGATAGCAATACCACCTCCTCTATGAATTTCATGATCTGATTGGTAAACATGATAGTCTCTTTACTGTCATAACGGAGTCAGAGAGAGTTTCCCAGACAAATATGATGTCGAATTTAGCCATATTTAGTAAAAGGAGAAATTCAGGTATTTTATTCACAAGGCTTCTTGCATTAAGAACCTTGCATTTAAGACCAGCTGTAGTTGGAACTGAGGTAGTTAGGAGCATGCGTTCATAGTCTTGGGTGATGGTGGATTGGTTGAAGTAGGGTTGTGGTTGAAGGTTAAAGCTGAGTTGCAGGTTGTGCGACTTACTTTTGATACAGTCAGCACAGTAGTCAATGTACAGGTCCTTCTCTCCATTGTCCAGACGTTTTTAGAGTTCTATGAAGAGTACACAGGAGCGGGCACATTGCTGTATGGTTAGGTCAGGGCGAGAATGGAGGTTCTTATGGTTGGTGTTGCTTTTGGCAAGTAAATGTATCGCATAAATGAATTTACATTTACTTGATTCATTTTTGCAAATGACCCTGCAGAAGCGTGGGGCCACAGAGCTTTTGAACTCTGGGCCAATGTGGGAAATGTCAAGTATTTCATCAGGGGAGATGGTTGATGTTTGATAATCACTGATGATGTTTCAGACAGTTGTGATGTCATCATTGATGTCGTCTAGACCAAATAAGATGGTGTTTGGACATTCGTGCTGAACAGCTTCTGTTTGGATGGTGTTTCCATTCGTGTTTAACAGCTTCTCTGATGAGGATTGGGATATCATTATTTGTATGATACAGGAAAAGTATCTTCTCTTTTACCTGCAGCTCTTTTGTACAAAATTATAGCATCCCAAAGCTGCTGTTCATTTTTAATAAGGTACTTTTTAATACATATTTATAATATAGTTGCAATATATTTCCCTGAACCAGCACTTTGGTAAAATTAAAGAAGTGCAGTTTCTGCAGTTATTTTGTTTGTCTTTATCCAAACTCCGCTTGCTTTTCCAGATGTTTTAAATAAGGCCACCCAAATTCTTCTTACTGTAGGTGACAATTAAGGGCCGATCTCCTGGAAATGTAGAGCCTGGAGTTCACCCAAGAAGATTGCATTAATCAGCCTTGAACATGCTGTCAGTAAAGTGTCATTAATGCAATTGGGATGAAAGCAAAGAAAGATTGCACATATGGTCCATTAGTTAAGCAGCACACTAATTATGGGGAGGTGTCACATTACTCATTAAGGGCTAGATTCTTCCAGGGTTTCTCCCTTTAAGCAATACCCTCTTCATTGAAAGCTACAGCATCTCTTGCAAGCATTATCTTCCCTCAGGATCAGTGGGTAAAAGGGGGGATGCATCAATTTGCATCAACCCCCTTCCTGTTTCTCTACCCTACGTTGGCTGTCAAGATGTAATGTGATTAAAACAAATCCATTTCCCCCCCCTCAGAGACATCTTTAGGATGATGAGTTATGAAGAGCAAGATAATTGGGGGGGGGGCAGGTCAGATAGTTATATTCCTATTTTTATTTGATAAACAAAATCAGACAATTATGCCGAACAAAGGGATTTCTTGAGTTGGAGACACACTTATTATTTGCAAGCTGAAGGAGGTGGGAAGAAGAAGAAGAAAAGAAAAGGGGTGGGGAAGTACAGCAGCAGCCCAAAGAAGAGAAAAGCATTAGTGGGGAATAATCTAAGCTCATCAGCCAAACTCTCTAGCAGTGCAGAAGACAGGAAAATGATGCCTTTTTATTAGCCTTTATTGTCTTTAATTAAAGCATTCAGCAGTACCTTGCGATAATGGACTGTAAGAGAGGTCGGTAGCATTTGTAATAACACAATGCAAGGTTCAATTAAGTTGTACTTTTGCAATTTTTCATCTCCAATTTAAACAAGCTCGTGATATACTCAGAATGTTTACCTTCCTGAGCTGAGCAGAAAAAAGGGAAGGAAAGTGAGAGCTGGAAAGGAAAAGTCATTCATGTCTGGTGTAACTGATGCTACGAAAATGGCCTGCTGCTTGTCAGCACTGGAAGGGCCTTTGGCCAGAATAGCATGCCTGTTATGGCCTGCATGTAGTAGTAAGGCTGGGCTGTAATTTATTGAATTCATTTCATGCTGGTCAGTATGTGATCCAAAGAATCTGCCCTCCCTTTATTCAAAATCAATTCTCCCTCCTGATTTTTTTTTTTTTAAATATGCTCAATGTATATCTCATCTTATTTTCCCCTCTGATTTATGCTCTGGTAACTACAGAAAATAAAAGAGAAAAAGGAGATTTAGGCCATGATGTTAATTATAAACATTTCAGTGGAAAGGCTCCAGAGGGCTCACAAGTAGATCTTCTCTGTGTTTCTACTTTTTCTTTCTTTTCTAGGCTTTTAAATTATTTATTTTATTTATTTATTTATTCAATTTCTATAGCCCCCCTCATTTCAATCAATGACTGTTCACAATAAAATTTTGCAGTTATGCTCTTCAAAGAGTGTACGGCTTGGGAAAAAGAAAAACCAAACCACCTGGCTATAGCATTTAATTTTTCCCTTGCCTATTAAGGATTGCTAAATTATAATGAAACCACTCAGAGAAGGGTGACAGCTCTATGAAGGCTAAATATATTTTTGATGATTAGTATTACTAGCACAAATTTCTCCACAGAATTGATGACAAAGAAATATATAACCATGCACATTACTCATAAGCGTAGAGATAAAACTGAAGCTAAATTTGGTTAGACTTGTATATCTATTGGGGAGGTGAGTGAGAGAAGTAAAACCACTGAGTTGAAAGAAACAGACTGGATTCTGTGCTCCATGATGTAGTAATAGCTTAGTGCAGTGGTGGGATTCAAATTGTTTTTACTATCAGTTCTGTGGATGTGGCTTGGTGGGCATGACAGGGGAAGGATACTGTAAAATCCCTATTCCCCACCCCACCCCACCCCACTAACCTGCTTTCCAGATCCATTCTCATGTGCAGGGCAACAAAAGGAGACCCAGCGGATTAGCTGGGATTCAGAAGGCAGATAATAGATAGGGGTGGGGCAGTCAGGGGTGGAATTTGCCGGTTCTCAAAATTTATGCTGTCGGTTCTCCAGAATTGGTCAGAACCTGCTGAATGCCACCTTTGGCTTAGTGGGATTACTGTTCAAACACAACCAAATCCATTTATGCATCATTACAGCAAATAACATTTTGGTATTGAATGCTTTACACTCACCATTCAAGCCGTTGTTGTCTTGGTCATATTTTCAACCACAAATATTTCCCAACCTTAGATTAGGTGTCTTATTTTGTGGGGTAATGGGGCAGGGGCTATAGAAGCATACATCTTGCTGTGTCTTTGACTTTTGGAAAAACAGACTGGTTTTAAAAGAACTTATAGTGCATGAGTCATATCCGTGGGAGGATCGAGATCCATGATAGATTAAAAAAATGAGCCTTTTCTGTTGGAAACTGACCCTAGTGGGAAATTCTAAGTCAATCTGGAAATTGAGGCTGACATTTTAAATGGTGCTTCCTTTATGGTGTTAAAAATGTAACCCACCGAAGGAGAGTTTGCTGCTTTTGAGTAGTATCTTGTAATACAGTACATCAGCTTCTGGTTGATGCCTTTCAATGAAGTGCTAATTTCAGCTTCTTTGTTTTCCCCCTGTGGGCATGGGCTTTTACAACATTGTTTCACTAGGTTTCCTTCTGAGCACTAAAGCCCCTGTCACACAAAACCAACGGATGGAAAGAGGATGTAAAACAGAGAGAAACACTTGCCATGCATTGGTTAACGCGATGCATCCGTTCTGTACTCACTGCGTTCATTTTTCATACTCTCTATCCATCTAGCATCTATCTACTGACATTTCATCTGCTCAAAAAGTTTTGAGCTGCACAAAACTTTTTGAGCGGAAAATGTATCCAACACATCCATTAGATATCTGCTACGCATACGGGGAACATCCGTTAGATGTCCGTCATCATCCATTACGCATCCGCTATATCCACTAGGTATCCGCTGTGCATCCGCGCAACTCAAATCCGCTCCAGCGGAAAACGGATACAGGGAGGAAGTGAAACGGATGCAGAACGGACACACAGCATTAGTAGCATGGACGGAGAAAGGATGAATGCGGATGCAGCTCGCATACAAAGCATTAAAACAGAATAAACGTTCGTATAGGGGACGTATCTCGGATATTTAGGATGTCTGCAGGATGCCTAGAGGATGCAAAAGGACACCTAGTGGAAAACCTATATTTCCTATAAAAAGGGGTAGGAAATCACCTGGATCTCACTTTCAGTCCAGCAGCCCTGCTGTGCAGACCTCTGCAGCCTTCATCTGACTCTTGCTCTTCCACAGAATCCAGTCATCTCCACCATGGATCATAACACACTCCTTTTGGTAGCCACCATCGTTCTGCAACAGTGCGAGGCCATCTACAGGCTCTTTCACCTGTTCTACATGAAGAAAAGGAGGCATCCAAGAAGTGTCTGGGTCCGAAGATGGATCGCCAGAAGAGCAGGGTACGGACTGGATAAAAAGCTGATGGTGGAGCTGAGGAACGAAGACCCTCGTGCATTCCAGAACTTCATGAGAATGCTGCCAGCCATGTTTGACAAAGTTGTGGAGCAGCTGAGACCCAGGTTGACCCAGCAGAGCACCAACTTCCGGCCCAGCCTGGACCCTGGGCTCAAGGTGACACTGAGTCTGCGCCACCTGGCCTCCGGGACCACATACAGGAGCATGCAGTATGCCTGGAGGGTGCTACACAACACCATCAGCATTGTGGTCAGAGAAGTGGTGCAGGCCATAATCGAAGAATACCTGGAGGAGTTCCTCCAGTGCCCCTCCACTGAAGAAGGCTGGAAGAAAGTTGCAGAGCAGTGGTATCAGAAGTGAAACTTCCCCCACACCGTTGGAATCATAGATGGGAAGCACAGGGCCTGCAAGGCTCCAGCCAAGTAAGAGTCCACTTATCACAACTACAAGAGCTTCTTCAGCGTCATCCTCTTCACCATGGTCGATGCTGACTACAAGTTCATGTACATCGATGCTTCAGGCAACGGGTCATCTTCAGATGCCTAGGTATACAATGGCAGTCACCTCAAGGAGGGGCTAGAATGCAACCTCATCATGGGCTTCCCAGATCCAGACCCCCTGCCCAACCACACACAAGATGTGCCCTACTTCATCATGGGGGATGACGCCTTCTCCCTCAGAACCTACCTCATGAAGCCCTACACTTCCAGATGCCTCACCCGTGAAGAGAGGATCTTCAACTACAGGCTTTCCAGGGCAAGGCGGGTGGTGGAGAACGCCTTTGGCATCCTGGCCAACAGGTTCCAGGTACTTCTCACCACCATGCAGCATCGCCCAGAGACTGTGAGAAACATCGTGGAAGCTTGCTGCATCCTGCACAATCTCATGCGCACCTGCTACCCAGTGTTGCAGAACAGGCTTGTGGACTTCCAACAAGGCAATGGGGACATGGAGCCTGGTGAATGGAGGCCAGGGCGAAACCTGATAGATACTGTGGATGTGCAAGGCCCCAACAGAGCTTCACATGAAGGGAAGAATCAGCGCAACCTCCTGAAACGCTGGTGCAACTCCCCAGCTGGAGCAGTGGAGTGGCAAGACAGGATGGTAGATGCTTAATGGATGCTTCCTTTAGCCTGTCTCATCACATGGATGAGATTTTGCCATGTATGTTGAGTGGCCCTACAATGAACAGGGCATTTAATAAAGAGTTGTGTTTATGTTGAAATGTGTGGATCAATGATTAACTTGTTATTGATAATAAAGGGCCATAGGTGTGGCACCTGGGAGGGTGGACCATACAGTCCCACGATGCTTGCACTGGAGGTTTATCTATCTCACAGCTATTGCCCATTCCACAGGTATCCCTGCCCATCCCACTGCTATCCTTACCTATCCCACAAGCATGCAAAGGCTTAAACCATTTCTAAAAGTTTCCACCAAGACTTTATTGACTAAAAGAACTGAAGCAAGTGAGTGAAGCAAAGATAATCTTTATTAATAACAAACTGTAAAAGAAAATGACCCAAGTGTCCCAAGCAAAGATAAAGTCAACAGGTAGCAACCCAATCTCTTGCACTCTTCTCAGTCACTCTGAGGTGTGCCCATAGTCTCAGGGGTGAAGGGTCCAGGTGCGGTGGAGGTGGCTGCTGCTGGAGTGCTGGTCTGAGGTGCCATTGGGGTGCCTGGCCCCAAGAGGACAACAGAGGATGGTGTGTGGAGGAAGCTCTCAGAGAGCTGGCTCAGTCCTGTGATGTTGAGAGCCCCTTCCTCCAGGACATGGGGTGTCAGTCCCAAGACCGATGACAGATGTTCTGAGGCCGGGCTTGGCTGTGGGGTGGAGGAAGAGGGAGTGTAGTGGGATGTCTTATCTGCAGGTGAACGAGGTGAGGTGTGGGTGGCATCCGTGGTGTCAGTGGCATCTGTGGCATGGGTGGCACTTGTGGTGTGGGTGGCATCTGTGGCATCGGTGGCATCTGTGGCATCAGTGGCACCGGTGGCACCGGTGGCGTATGATGAACCTGTGCCTGGACTGAGAAGGGCTGCCCGTGCTGCTGGAAATCCTGGTATCCGTAGCCTTGGTCGGTGAGGGTTTGTGGAAAGCCTTGGAAGGGTTGTGACATCACCTGGGGTGGAGGAGCAGACCTGGACTGGGTCGGAGCAGGTTCAGCTGGGCCTGGAGGGTTGTGAAGAAGACCAGTGATCCTGTCCTTGATAAGCTGGTACTGTGATTCAGACATATCCATGAGGGTCTGGTTGACGTAGGTGAGGAAGGGCTTGCGGTTTGAGGATGGTATGTCGGTGTGTACCAGCTGAGAGAGGAGATCTACGCTGCTTTTGATGGTGTCCCTGATCTCCAGCAGGACAGTGTGGCTCTGCCCGTCCGGTCTGGCTCTCTGCCTGCTTTCTGTGGAGGTGGAGCTGGGGGTGGATGTGGGTTGGTCTCTTGTGGAAGTGCCCTCTCCTTGCTCCCACTGCGTCAGGGGGTCCTCCACGCGCTCCACCACGGGGAGTGCAGCTGTCGGGGGGGTCTCCGTCATGGGACACTCCACAGATACCTGCCTGGACACAGGAGCTGACACTTGGCCAGAAGAGGACTGGCTCTCTGTGGGCTGTCTGAGAGAGAGGGTTGTCAGAGGGGCTGCTCCTCAGTGGCAGATCTCACCCTCCAAGAAGCTGCACTTGGCCATCACGTAGGTCTCCCGGTCAGTGAGCTTGACCGTGGCCTGGCCAGATTTCTTGAGTTGCAGCTTCCCGTACCAGGTGTGCATGTGCTTCCATCAGCTGAAGAGGACCTCTGAAGAGTAGGCCAGGCTCTCCGCCTTCTCTCTCCAAGCAGCCTGCTTCCTTTTGGTGTCTCAATAGAGCCTGTTTCCCTTCCACCATAGATACTCATTCTCCCTCAGCCATTCCAGCACCTCATCCTCATGTTCCTCTTCCATGGAGTATTGCCTCATCTCCTGTTCTCGCGTATGCCTCTTCCTCCCTCTGGCAGGGCCTTCTGGGCCCTCATCAGAGGGGCTTCAAGGTTCTAGGGGCTGCTCCACCATGCCACCACCACCACCAGCAACAACAACAGTGGCAGCAAAAGCAGAAGCAGCAGCACCAGCAGGACCAGCAGCACCAGCAGCACCAGGATCAGCAGCAGCAGAGTAAGCACCAGCAGCACCAGCAGGACCAGCAGGACTAGGAGCACCATCATGACCAGCAGGACCAGGAGCACCAGCAGGACCAGCAGGACCAGGAGCACCAGGAGCACCAGCAGGACCAGCAGGACCAGCAGGACCAGGAGCAGCGCTAGCAGAGTAAGCATCAGCAGAAGCAGCAGCACCAGGAGCAGCGCCAGCAGAGTAAGCCCCAGCACCAGGAACAGTGCCAACAGAAGCCCCAGCACCAGAATAGTCAGCCCGAGCAGCAGAAGCCCCAGAAGAAGCAGAGTCAGGGCCAAGGGGTGGAATGGTGGCCCTGTCCTTCTTGCCAGGGCTGGCAGCAGGTGGCAGAGGCTTCATTTTCTTCCCCTGGTTGTTGGCTGGAGCTGTGTCTGGCAGCAGGTCTTTCCTCTGAATGGTGACCTGCTTGCAAGCTACTTCCCTTTATATCCGCGGATCTGACACAATGCATCCTCCCCGCATGCGCATTGAATGCTTTGCATCCGCTAGGCTTCCGTGATGCATCCGCTTCATCTGCTCGGCATCCGCTCTGCATCCATTCCTTCTGTTACGCATCCACTTCGCTATGCTCTCCTGGAAGCCCCGTGGATGTGCCATCCGCTTCCATCCGCTTCTATCCTCTAGGTTTCCGTGGAGCATCCATTTAACATCCTGGCTACATCCTCCCCCCGTCCGTTCCTTTCCATTGTTGTCTGCTCTGCTTATGCAAATTTGGGGCACTTTTGAGAGCGGATAACAACGGATGGAACATTTTCTCGTCCGCTGTGTCCTTTTTACATACGTTTTGCATCCGTCGGCCTATGTAACAGGCCCTTAACAGAAGGAGAGCAGCTCCTTGGTGTAAGTGTTCATGGCTCAGACATGTACCTTTCCATGGTGTTGAAGCTTCAGAGGTTATTCATGGTTGCCAAATTTTACTTATTTGTATGGAGGTTGAAACTGGTTTCTCCTCAAAGCCACAGTAGGAAGCTACTCTGGTTCAGACATTTCTGGAGGTACTGTAACTCCACTGTCTCTTGCCATTGGCCACACTGAATAGGTCTGATAGAAACTGACATCCAGAATAATTGAGATACCAGTTTAGTTAACTCTGCCTTATAAAGTGAGGATACATATTAGTGAATACCCAAAGACCGATTATTAATTCTCTTGCCCATGAAAAGGAAGGGCTTTCACTATATTTTTATTGTTAGTAATTACTTTTGTATGTTTATGATCTGTTGGGATTGTTTCGGAGATATACTGGTATTTAAATGCTTAGAAGACCCAATTCAGTTCTATTTATGCAAGACAGTCTAAGCTGACATAACCAGGGGTCGGATTCTACTGGTTTTGACAGGTTCTATAGAACCGGTTGTTATGATTCTGAGCAGTTTGGAGAACCAGCAAATTGTGCCCCTGGCTGGACCTGCTCCTCTCCACCCACCCCTCCCCTCCTTGCCCAGTCAGTCCTTCTCGTGCATGCGTGACATTGCACGCATGCCCAACATCGCTGATTGCATTCTCCCCAGGCACTCATTAAGGTATTCTTTTTATTCCCTTCCCAATGATCAGCTGTGATTCTGATGATCATCTGTGCCAGGATCCCCTTCACTGTCTTACTGCTTTGCCCAGGAGGCTTCCCTGAGGCTCAGGAGGCAAAAAGGGGAGGGCGAAGGGGGGGCGGGGACAGGGGAAGCCTCTTGGACCAAAAACACCCCCCAGGAGGCTTCCTGGGACCCAGGAGCCCCCAAAATGGGGGTGGTGGTTGCTGCATAAAAAAGAAAAAAGAGGAAGAAACATCCACCCAGTCACATGGCTACACCCACCTAGCCACATCCACAGAACTGGTCATTAAAAATTTGAATCCCACCCCTGAATATAACACAGGGGTGGGATTCAAAATTTTTAATAACCAGTTCTGTGGGCATGGCTTAGGTGGTGGGTGTGGCTTGGTGGTCATGTGACTGGGTGGACATGGCTTGGTGGTCATGTTATTGGCTGGATGGGGCCAACTCAATAACACTCACATCAAGGCACGCATCTCCTCGTTTGGCCTCTCATGACTGTGGGGGTGTTGCAACAGTCATAAGTGTGAAAAATGGTCATTAGTCACTTTTTTCAGTGCCATTGTAACTTTGAATGGTCACTCCACACAAGCAAAGTACCAGCAAAGGAGGAAAAAAAAAAACTCAAGAGAAGTTCCTGAGACAGCAAGTCTAGTCCTGCCAAGAATGTAATAAGAGTCAAAGGAGAGGCAGTTTCTATAAGCAACACGAGAATGTTTCCTTCCTGCCTTCCTTCCAGAATTAGGCCAGTAATTTCTTTTAACAGCAGGTTCTCCGAAATGCTTAGAATGTTAACAACCAGTTCTAGAAAATAGGTGTGAACTGGTAGAATCCCACCCTTGCATAACAGAGATGTTGATGGCATTCAGTCTCCAGTGCTGATGAAATCTAGGTGCCAGAGTAGTATGATGATTCAAGAATGTTGGAAAGAAAGGGAAGGGAATTTTGGGTCTGAAACTTACTGTCTGCAATAAGTCCCTCCCTCCCCTTTTCATTTCTGTTTCTTTAAAAAAATGTGAATATTGAAAAAGTGAATATTGAAAGTGAACTGCAAAATATTTTGTATGGTTAATGCAACGTGTCTGACAGGCATTCCTAGAGAAAAAAAAAGTTCAGGCAAGATAATAATCTGAATAAGGAATCAGTTTTTAATCTTTTGGAATAGATGATTTAATCAGAAAGCAACACTGGAAATATTAGCATTTTGATTGGAATAAAGAATCACATTTGAGAGACTGAGATGTATATATTCAATTAAGGTTTAAATGTTATTAATATTGACTTTGATAGGGACTTCTTTTCCTTAGCTCCCCCCCCCCTTTGTGAAAAACTAAACAAAACAGATTCATCATTGGTAGAAAGAACATTTTTAAACAAAAAGAATGTTAAATGTATGTATGATAATTTATTAATACTAATGGATGTAATTACTAGCATAGTATTAAAATTTATTGTATGTTTTTATTTGGATGTTATTGTATTTTGGTCACTGCAGAAATCCATAATATTCCTGGCCAATCTATGGGAAAGCTAAAGTCTAGTGATAGAACTTACTTTCCTTGTTCCATTTAAGCAATAATCCACATATAATCTACAGAAACAAGCTGCTTAAAATATCACCACACACATGCACATATTCAAAGTGTTGGTTGTCCTTGCTCATGTCAGTGCAGACGATAGAATCATTGTCATTCTTATTTTGTATATCAGAAATACTTTCAAACAAGAACACTTGAAAGCCTAAGTATAATAGAAATTATTCATTCCTTGTTACAGTGAATTTCCTTTCTTCTCTCCCTATTGTCTTTCCATACATAAGCATTTAGATTAGAGGCAGGCAACTTTCTTTTTTCTTTTTAGAAAAAAAATTCAAATAGAATAAGGACATCATTGCTGGAGTGAAGCCAAGATTATCAGACTGATCCCCCACACACACTTTTGGCTTTGTATGTATGTTTTTGACAATTTTATAGCTGTGTTAAGAGTAATGCTTCTATTGTGTGTGATTTTCTATCCAGGTTACATAGAATCAGAGAATTGGAAAGAACCAAGGGGTAATCCAATTTCTACTCAGTGAAAAATCAATGAGAGATTCTGATAGATGATCATCAATCTCTGTTTGAAAACTTTTAAAAGAGAACACATTATGTGGCAGGCTCTTCTGCCAGCAGAACGGTTGTGTAGTTCCTCATATTGTTTGAACCCCCTTTTTGTAATTTCAACCGATGCATTTTAGGTATTGCCCTCTAGGACAATAAAACTGTAAATTCCCTTTTCTGTGTAATAGCCCTTCAGATATGCCCTCAGTTAGTGGCTGGTCTTTTTAAGCTGTGTTGCTTGAAATTGTTGTTCAATTTACCATCCATTTTCAGCCGCATAAGGAGCTCCGGAATCTCCAAAATAAGTAGAGATGGAGAGAAGAAAGATATGTTTCTAGAAAGAGGAAAGCCATTTCTAGAAGTAGACCTGTTTCTGGTAATGGCTACAAGTAGAATAGATAATCACAAAAACCTGACTGGAGGAAATATTGCAGTGGTGTATAAGCTTCATATTGTTCTGACCCAAGGGTGAAATTCAAAAATTTTCTCTAGCAGATCCGTGGGCATGGATGTGGTGTAGGGGAGATTTTTTATCAATTCAAATAATCCCTACCACCTCTCCCAAGGTGGACCAAGGTGGTTGAATTTCACCTTTGTAATCTGATCCAGCCTTCACAAGTAATGATAAACTCATGAGCAAAAACAAACCCTTTTTCAAACAGGGTAGGAACAATTTTTTATTAACAGGGATAAACAAAAAACAAACGTAATTAGTCCCAACAAGCCTGGTTGTGGCCAAGGAAACCAGATTGCTTGCTGTATAGTAGAAAATGCATGGTTGTCTGTGACAGCTTGGCCACTGCCAAACCCCAACTATTTATTTTGCAGCCAGAGAGGGGCTGGCTAGTGTCTATGTCTGCTTTTCCTTGAGAGCTGGCTTATTGCTTTCCTTTGCTCTCCTCTCCTTTCTTCTCTATGCATATGCACATCTGGGATGGGCCCCATCTCTTCCTTCCCCTCACTCAGTTCAGGTCCCAAAGATAGCTGCCTTTCCACTTTGGGAGAGGATGGAAGGCCCCAGCTCTGCCTCTCACTCTGATGCTATTTCCTTATCAGAGCCTTCCAAAGGCTCTAAAACTGTCCAGGCTTCTCCACATCTGACTCCACACTCAACTTCTCCACATCTGACTCTGCTGCTAGCTCTGCTGGAAGCTGACGGGGTGCATACAAAACATATTTTAGTTACACCTTGGAAGTCAATGGACTATCATAGAGGACAACTAAGTACAGAGATAATTTTGAAGAAAATATGCAGCAACATTTACAAAAACAGATCACTTTAGCCTGTTAAGGCAGGAGAGAATGAAGAAAAAACTTAGGATTAGACTGCCTTGATTCTCTTGGGTATAAACAAATGTCAGGCTTTCAAGATGCTGTGCACTATGCAGGCATATACTTGCCTGCAGGGTCCAATCGAGGTCAGTCATGGGGACCAGAGGTTTTGTCTTCTGAGCTTTTGGACTCATGCTGGAGCCCATGTTCAGAGATCTTTTCTCTAGCAGAGTGTATGCTGTTCTGTGTCTAGTATAATTGTCTCCCTGGATTAGTGCAATTTTTGAACTGTCTGTGTAAACCAGGTGTCATTGTCCACTAATAAGACTCTGGGTGAAGATTTGATCCCTTGTATAGATACAATGCCAATTGGTGGGCACTTCAGCTGGATAAACTAGTTTGTTTATGAGGATGTATGTCCAAAGTAAATAGTATCAGATTATTTCATTCCTAAATGCACAAAGGGCATAGCGATTAGATAATGAGCCTATCAAGAACTGCACAATTTTAATTGGTGTAATATGCTGTAATCTGAAGGAGTCGCCACATTTTTGGTCACCACATTATAAAAAAGATGTTGAGACTCTAGAAATAGTACAGAGAAAAGCAACCAGGATGATTAGGGGACTGGAGGCTAAAACATACAATGAACAGTTGCAGGAACTGGGCTTGGCTAGTCTAGTAAAGAGAAGGACCAGGGGAGACATGATAGCGGTCTTCCAATATTTGAAGGGAGGAAGAGGTAAAGCTATTTTCTAAAGAGCCTGTAGGCTAGACAAAGAATAATGGATGGAAACTGAACAAGGAGAGATTTAACCTGGAAATAAGAAGAAACTTTCTGACAGTGAGAACAATCAACCAATGGAACAGTTTGCCTCGGAAGTTGTGGGAGCACCATCTGTTGAGTCTTTCAAGAAGAGATTGGAATGCCATTTGTCAGAAATGGTGTAGGGTCTCCCGCTTGGTGGGGGGGTTGGACTAGAGGACCTACAAGGTCACTTCTAACTCTGATTATCTGTATTCCTATCTGGAATAGCTCTGCAATACATCTTTTCTTTTTCTTTTGCTTCTAAAGGCCATCTCAGATAATGGCTTCATCTCAGATTAACCAATCATGATTCAACTTTAGTCAAGTGGAAATGCCACCCAAATTATCCATGGTCTCTTGAGAAAGGATTCCTGGATGAAAATACCAACATAATTGGATACTGTCCCAGCCTCCTTTTCTGGCTCTCTTCTAATGGTCCAATCCCCCCCCCCTTTTTTTTGGAAGGAATTATAACTTTGATGCATTAGGTCACATTTGGGTACACAGGAGCTGTGTTCTCATACCAATTTCCTTATATACTTGGTGTTAAGCTGTGCACAGTTGTACACAGTCCCTGTTTCGTGATGAAAAAGTAATTTTATGTCCAAACCTTTATGATTTTCACAGTTCTGTAAAGCAAAGGAAAGCTGAAGAATGACTATAAGCACAATGATTTTACTTAGCAACTGCTTCACTTAACAACCAAGTCACCAGTTCTAACTGGAGTCACTAAATAAGGAGCTACTGTACAATTAACCCAATTTCTGAGGAAGTACATGATGAATCAAGAGATGATTGTGACTGAGCCTCTAACATCATACCCATCAATTCAGTCACTTCTATGGGTGAAAAAAGAGGTGGGGATGAGAGGAATCAATTCAGCAATAAACCCTTGGAGCCTCTTCCAGAGAGCTGGGTCTTTGCATAAAGCAGGAGTGTCAAATTCACATCATCACAGCAGTGTCACATGACATATCAGGACTCCCCCCCTTTGCTAAATGGGGGGTGGATATGGCCAGCATGTGATGATCTAGCCCATGGGCCATGAGTTTGACGGCCCTGGCATAATGTGTCCAAGTAGGGTAACTTGAAACCTGGTTATTTGTGCCTTGAGTGAGAACTCTGGATCGATTTATTTGACAATTCATTATCTTGTTAGCTGTCCACAATATTTTCAGGGCAGTCTTCTCCCATACTAAACTTCAAAGATGTTAATGGTTTTCCACTTCTGCTTCTTCAAAGTCCATGTATTGTCATATTTTCGGTATAAATTCCATTCTACAACCTCTCTCACAAAACCCCGTATCAGCTATAGTGACTCCCCATTTCAATGAGATTTCTACTAGTTTCTGCTGATTTCATTGTATAGGCTGTACCATATTTCCTGAAGGTAGATGGATGTTTAGGCTGCTCTGTAGGTGTACACATAAAATACAGGCTTGTACTATGAAAGATTGAATAAATAATCAGGATCCTGTTAATTTACGTCTTTCCTTTATCTCACCTTTCTTCCTTGCAATATAAATATAATTACAGCTACCTTAGTAGGTTGTTGTGAAGGCTGACATGAAGAAAGTTTTCTGCATAGCTATGTAAATGCTGAATTGTCTCTATTTATGAAATAAAAATTATCTTCCTACCCTCCCCACTCCTCCAATTTTATTACATTCTAATCATTTGGCTGCATTGGAATGTGAGAATGCTAATCACACCTATTTTGCATCACATGCCATGTCTAATTATAAATTTTAAGACATGCAATTTCAATATTACCAATTAGTTCAATTGTGGACCAAGACCAAAGCTTTTATTTGCTTTGTCATAGCCACAGAAAGTTAAATAAACAAATACTTGTATATTCCCACTGTCTTCTCTGTCCCTTTAGCACAGCTGTGTGACAAAATAATAATAATTTCATTGTCTGCTTTCCAAAAATCCCTCTACAGTTAGAAAGGATCATTGAAAAAATTGAAATGTGGTTTATTTTGCCTAATTATTTGAAATCAGACTATATGTCCCAGAAGAAATAATATGTGCCTTACTTAAAGAAAAATGATACCAAATGAGGCATACACAATTGCATAATGCATATGTCCTGTTTTCTGATTAAGTGTTTATTGTTTGGGTCTGGAATTTTTGAAAAGATAACCAGGAATTAGGCATTCAGATCAAATGGAATGTGGCCATGGGATGTCCAGGGCTTTTTTTGGTGGATCTAAATGTATGATAGTCTTCACAGAAAAGACAATTGCTTAATTGGTAAAAATGGAGTTTTAGATTGTTGAATTTATCCTTGGTGTAGAGTTAGGAGCAAGAGTGGAGTAGGGATTTTCTTATGCTGTAGGTATGTAATGATGCTCTAATATTGAAGGGCACAACTAGAGACCTCAGGTCGACCTTACTATTGTGGTTCTCCGGCAGCAGGTGTGGACAGATGAGGGCTCTGACAGCAAGGACTCAGTTGAGGGGCCTGCGTGTGATGCAGGAATGGGGCCAAGACTAGTGGGGTGCTTCCTTCGGAAGTTGTGGGGTCTGGCGGCAGTGACGAAGATGACCCTGGGGAGCCTGTGCTCAGTGCACATGCGCGCAAGGCTGCTGCTTGAAGGAAAGAGCAGTTGAAGCAGCATAGGAAACTTGGGAGTAAGGCTGGAAGATGATGGCCGCTCCCATAATGGATAAAAGCCAGCCTTTGGGGGTTGGCTTCTTTGCAGGAAGCAAAGAAGTTCTTTCTACTCAGAGTCTTTGTTGAAGCCCTGCTTACTCTGCTTTGTTTTTAAAACTTCTGGCTTTGGATATTTATCTGCAATTAGTCTTTTGTTTTTGGCAGCCTTTCGCAACCTTGAAAGGGCTTGCTCTTATCTGGGACAATTAGTTTTGAATAACTCTTGGCTGTGAATGCACAAAATTCACAGTGCCGCATTAAAAAGGTTTGCTTTTATACATACTTTCAGCCGCTTCTCTAGAACAAGGGTTGCCAACCTTGTGGACCTCAGAGACCACCAAACTCATAATTTTAGATCCCAGGGACCACTAACTGGGTGTGGCCTAATTTGTGGGTGTGGCTTGGTGGTCATGTGACTGGCTGGGCATGGCTTGTATGTAAATATTATAAATATTTATCAAAGTATTGACTTTTTATAAAAAAGAGCAACTTTTACCCAAAATCAGGCAAAGCAGGCAGGCAGATTGAATTGCTCACAGAATCACAGCTTCATTCAGAAATCTATCTATCTGCCATTGGCTATCTGCATCTGTCATATAAAATT
Organism: Laticauda colubrina; assembly: GCA_015471245.1. NCBI lineage: Eukaryota > Metazoa > Chordata > Lepidosauria > Squamata > Elapidae > Laticauda > Laticauda colubrina. The sequence goes on along the minus strand of BLBF01000003.1, from coordinate 36,571,962 downwards.
TACTTGCAAGCAAACTCACAAGATTAACTCACAACACACTATGCATGTAAATATTGAATATTTATTTTTAAAAAAGCAACTTCTACTCAAAATCAGGCAAAGCATGCAGATTGAGTTACTCACAGAATCATTCAGTGATCTATCTGCCATCTGCTAGCTCAGACCCTCAAATTTGCTAGCTGTGAGTCTGCACTGAATTTGCTTGCAAGCAAACTTTCAGTCCTAAGGGAGGTTCCGCTGTACTTAAAAGCAGAGCTGAAGATCTAAAGACTGGCTAGAAAGCAAGAAATCCAAACATTTTCTGCTTCCCAGCTAATCTAAATCTCCTGTTTACAGCAGAACAGATGATGGTCAGAAAAAGGAAAATTAGAAATTTAATAGGCAAGTTTGCCCAGTAAAGGCTAGGTCACACTGGCCAATGGATGCAAAACGTATGTAAAAAGGACACAGCGGATGAGCAAATTTTCCATCCATTGTTATCCGCTCTCAAAAGTGCCCCAAATTTGCATAAACAGAGTGGACAACAATGGAAAGAAATTGACATGGGGAGGATGTAGTGGGGATGTAAAGTGGATGTATGTCGGAAGCCTAGCGGATGGAAGCGGATAGAAGCAGATGAAACATCCTCAGGGCTTCCGGGGGAGAACAGCAAAGCGGACGCGTAGCGGAAGGAATGGATGCGTAGCGGATGCAAAGCGGATGCGTAGCGGATGACGTGGATGCATCACGGATGCCTATAGGATGCATAGCAGATGCCTAGAGGATGCAAAGCGTTCACTGCGCATGCGGGGAGGATGAATTGTGTAAGCTCCGTGGATATAAAAGGATGCAGCTCGCAAGCAGGTCACCATTCAGAGGAAAGACCTGCTGCCAGAGACATCTTAAGAGAACACCATGAGGAAGAAGAGGAAGCCTGTGCCTACTCCTGCCAGCCCTGGCAAGAAGGACAGAACCACCATCCCACCCCCTGGCGCTGACTCTGAAGCTGCTGGTGCTTCTGCTGCTTCTGCTCCTGGTGTTGCTGCTGGTGGTGCTTCTCCTGCTGGTGCTGCTGCTGGTGTTGCTGGTATTGCTGGTGCTGCTGCTGATGTTGCTGGTGCTGCTGGTGCTTCTCCTGCTGCTGGTGCTGCTGGTGCTTCTCCTGCTGCTGCTGCTGCTGCTTCTCCTGCTGCTGCTGCTGTGATGGACCAGCCCCAAGGCCCTCAAAGCCCTGCTGTTGAAGGCCCAGAAGCCCCTGCCAGAGGGAGGAAGAGGCAAGGCAAGGAGAAGGGGGAGAGGAAACAGTACTCCATTTCCAAGGACCATGAGGAGGAGGTGCTGGGATGGCTGAGGGAGAACGAGTACGTGTGGAGGAAGGGCCACAGGCTCTATTGCGACACCAAGTGGAAGCAGGCAGCGTGGAGAGAGAAGGCGGAGAGCCTGGGCTACACTTCAGATGTCCTCCTGGGGTGGTGGAAGATTAAGCACACCTGGTATGGAAAGCTGCACCTGAAGAGATCCAGTCAGGGTGCTGTCAAGCTAACTGACCAGGAGACCTATGTCATGGGCAGGTGCAGCTTCCTGGAGGGTGAGATCCGCCACCGAGGAACAGCCCCTCTGTCAACCCTCTCCCTCAGACAGCCCACAGAGAGCCACTCCTCTTCCAGCCAGGAGACAGCTACCATGTCCAGGCAGGTGTCTTTGGAGGGCCCCACGACAGAGACCCCCCCACAGCTGCACTCCCCATGCCAGAGGATGTGAAGGATCCCCTGTCTCAGATGGAGCAAGAAGAGGCAGCCACCAGACACCAACCCACCCCCACCCCCAACTCCACCTCCACCTCCACAGAAAGCAGGCAGAGAGGCAGACCAGAGGGACAGAGCCACACTGTTCTCTTGGAGATCAGGGACACAATGAAAGCCAGCACAGATCTCCTCTCCCAGCTGGTCCACTTTGACATACCATCCTCCAACTGCAAGCCCTTCATCACGTACGTGAGCCAGACCCTCATGGACATGACCGAGGCTGAGTACCAGGCAATGAAGGAGAGGATCACAGTTCTTCTGCACCACCCTCCAGGCCCAGCTGAACCTGATGCTACCCACTCCAGGTCTACTCCTCCACCCCAGCCGATGCCACAGCCCTTCCACAGATTTCAGAAGCCCCTCGCCAACCAAGCCTACCACAACCAGGACTTCCCACAGCAGAGGCAGCCCTTCCCAGTCCACACCCAGGTTCCTTGGATGCCACAGACGCCACAGACTCCTCAGCTGACCCAGCTGCAGACCAGACAGCCCCACTACACTCCTCCTTCCTCCACCCCACAGCCAAGCCCATCCTCAGAACATCTGTCATCAGTCTTGGGCCTCACATCCCAGGTCCTTGAGGAAGTGCCTCTCAACCTCACGGGACTGAGTCAACTCTCTGAGAGCTTCCTGCACACACCATCTCCTGTTGTACTCTTGGGGCCAGGCACCCCAATGGTGCCTCAAAGCAGCACTCCAGCAACAGCCACCTCCACAGTCCCTGGCCCCTTTACATCTGAGACCATGGGCACGCCTCAGAGTGACTGAAAAGAGTGCCAGAGACTGAGTTGTTATCTGTTCACCTTATCTACCTTATCTTTGCTTAAAGACACTTTACTTGGGTCATTTTGCTTTTTAATAAAGTCATACAGTTTGTTATTAATAAAGGTCATCTTTGCTTCACATACTTGGTTCATTTTTTTTACTTAATAAAGTGTTGGGGAAAACTTTGAAAAAAGGGTTAAGTCTTTGCATGTTTGTGGGATTGGTAAGGATAGCTGTGGGATGGATAGCTGTGGGATGGGTAAGGTTAGCAGTAGGATGGATAGCTGTGGGATGGGTAATGATAGCTGTGGGATTGGTAAGGATAGCTGTGGGATAGATAAACCTCCAGTGCAAGCATAGTGGGACTGTATGGTCCACCCTCCCAGCTGCCACATATATGGCCCTTTATTATCAGTAACAATTTAATCATTGATCAACACATTTCAAAATAAATAAAACTCTTTATTAATGCCCTATTCATTGTAAGGCCACTCAACATACATGGCACAATCTCATCAGTGTTATGAGACAGGCTGAAGGAAGCATCCAATAAGCATCTTTCATCCTGTCTTGCCACTCCACTGCTCCAGCTGGGGAGTTGCACCAGTGTCTCAGGAGGTTGTGCTGCTCCTTCCCTTCACGTGAAGCTCTGTTGGGGCCTTGCACATCCACAGTATCTATCAGGTTTCGCCCTTGCCTCCATTCACCAGGCTCCATGTCCCCATTGCCTTGTTGGAGGTCCACAAGCCTGTTCTGCAACACTGGGTAGCGGGTGCGCATGAGATTGTGCAGGATGCAGCAAGCTTCCATGATGCTCCTCATGGTCTGTGGGCAATGCTGCATGGTGGTGAGAAGTATCTGGAACCTGTTGGCCAGGATGCCAAAGGCATTCTCCACCACCCGTCTTGCCCTGGACAGCCTGTAGTTGAAGATCCTCTCTTCACGGGTGAGGTATCTTGAAGTGTAGGGCTTCATGAGGTAGGTTCTGAGGGAGAAGGCGTCATCACCCACGATGAAGTAGGGCACATCTTGTGTGTCATTGGGTAGGGGTCTGGATCTGGGAAACCCATGATGAGGTTGCATTCCTACCCACCCTTGAGGTCACTGGTGTTGTATATCTGGGCATCTGAAGCTGACCCGTTGCCTGAAGCATCGATGTACATGAACTTGTAGTCAGCATCAACCATGGCAAAGAGGATGATGCTGAAGAATCCCTTGTAGTTGAAATAATTGGACCCTGAGTTGGGTGGAGCTTTGCAGGCCACTTGCTTCCCATCTATGGCTCCAACGGTGTGGGGAAAGTTCCACCTTGGATACCACTGCTCTGTAACTTTCCTCCAACCTTCTTCAGTGGTGGGGCATTGGAGGAGCTCCTCCACATATTGTTCGATGATGGCCTGCACCACTTCTCTGACCACAATGCTAATGATGTTGTGTGGCACCCTCCAGGCATACTGCATATTTCTCTACGTGGTCCCAGAGGCCAGGTGGCGCAGAGTCAGTGCCACCTTCAGTCCAGTGTCCAGGCTGGGACGGAAGTTGGTGTTTGCCTTGGTCAACCTGGGTCTCAGACACTCCACGACTTCATCAAACAGGGCTGGTGGCATCCTCATGAAGTGCTGGAACGCACGAGTGTCTTCATTCCTCAGCTCCACCATCAGCTTGTCATAGAGTCCAAACTCCATTCTTCTCCCTATCTATCGTCGGACCCAGACAGTTCTTGGACGTCTCCTTCTCTTTGCATAGAAAAGGTGAAACAATCTGAAGAGGGCTTGGTTCTGGTGTTGAATGATCTGGCGGCTAGCAAAAGGAGTGTGCGATGATCCATGGTGGAGATCCATGGATGATGTGAAAGAGCAAGAGCAAGGCTGAAGATGTCTGCATACCAGGGCTGCTGGACTGATACTGAGATCCAGGTGATTTCCTCCCCCTTTTTATAGGAAATGTCAGTTTTCTGCTAGATGTCCTTCCACATACTCTAGACATCCTCCAGACATCCTAAATATCCGAGATACATCCCATATACGAATGTTTTGTCCGTTTTAATGCTTTATATATGAGATGCATCCGCTTACATCCTTTCTCTGTCCGTGATACTAATTCTGTGTGGACGTTCCACGTACCTTTCGCTTTCTCCCTCTTTCCGCTTTCTCCTGGAGCAGATGTGAGTTGTGCGGATGTCCAGAGGATGCCGAGAGGATACATCGGACGTGTAATGGATGACAACGGACGTAGAACGTTTGTTGCCCATATGTGTCACAGATGTAGATTGTACATGGCGTAAAGTTCATCCGCTCAAAAAGTTTTGTGCAGCTCAAAACTTCTTGAGCGGATGAAATAGCAGTAGACAGATGTTTTATGGATAGTGCGTTTGAAAGACGTACGCAGTGAGTACACAATGGATGCATCGCGTTTTCCAATGGATGGCAAGCTTTTTTTGTCCGTTTTACATCCTCTTTGCATCTGTTGGTTCAGTGTGACATGGGCTTAAGGAGTGAATGGGTGGGGAGGATTCCCGTGGGTCATGTGGGCCACGCAGCCTTGTTTTTCTGCACAGCCTGGATTAATTCCTCTGGGTGTGTGTGTTCTGGGGGTGAGATTTCTGTGTAGCCCACCAAATTTTTCTCACGGCCCACCAGTGGGCCATAGGCCACCGGTTGGTGACCATTGGTCTAGAAGATTGTAGTTTCAAGATACAAGCCAACAAACACTGAGGTTTGAAGTAATTTAATTTGTACAAGCAATGCACATCCCATTCAGCAAGAATGGTCAAATTCTGATCCAGGTTAGCACTGAGAGCATTTGCCTTCCAGCTCACTTTATCACATTACCCCACCCCTCTAATTGCAGCTAGCTCCTGCGGACTGCCCTATGGTATATCCCCAATTAACTTTCATTAACTAGGATGCCTATCCCATATCCCACCTCTTGCTGCCTAAACCAGTCTTATTCCTACCTATCACCGAATCCCATCTAATCCCCATTTTACCCCATGGCATGGAATGAAGAATCCTCCCCTCCCGCAAGAGCTGGTATAACCCCAAAGTGCCTGTTGCTGCTAGGTGTTGAATTAGAGCTCCCTGGTATACTGTAAGAACGTCACCCATGGATGGGAAATCCCCACGCAGCCGTCAATGGGGATTCCCCATGCAACTGCCGACTCCCAAGCAGCATTGCGATGCAGCAATGCAGCAGGGAATGCCACATCAGGGAGCATGTAGCTAGTGGGATCCGAGGTTAGTGCTCACAGAGTCCGACACATATTTTGTGTTTGTTTGATTTGAACAAGGCTTAGGTCAGAACACTTATCTTCAATAATGTTGAATGTAATAGCATCCATAAATGTCCATCATGCTGTCCCTTTCAGTATAGCAGAACCCCTAAGCATTATATATGAGATATCATTCAGAACCAGCTCCTTACTGAACCTATGGTCCTTAGCTATGGTAATTCCTATCTTCAGAAAAGGTAACCCCAGCCTAGTTGAAAATTACAGACCAATCTCACTGTGTTGTGTCATGTGCAAAGTCATGGAATCAATCATTAACCAATTCATCACCCTCTACTTAGAGTCAAACAACCTACTCTCCAAAAAACAATTTGGTTTCAGGAAAAAATTGTCCTGCAATCTACAACTCCTACACTGCAAAAACATATGGACTACTGTACTTGACCAGGGTAAAGCAATTTATATAGATTTCTGCAAAGCCTTTGATTCAGTGGTACATGACAAACTACTGTTAACACTAAACTCTTATGGCATTTCTGGATCCTTTCATAAATGGATTACTGCATTCCTGTCAAACAGGCAACAAATAGTAAAAATAGGGAGTGCTATATCAAAGTCTGCTCCAGTTAACAATGGTGTCCCCCAAGGCAGCGTTCTTGGACCCACACTCTTTATACTCTTTATAAATGAACTTTGTGATCATTTTATAAGTAACTGTGTCCTCTTTATGGATGATGTAAAACTATTCAACCCCACCAACAATGATACTGTACTTCAAAGAGGCCTTGATTATGTCTGAATAGTCAAACAATTGGCAACTCCAAATCTCGACCAACAAATGCTCTGTCCTACACATTCGTAAAAAAAAAAAACAGTAAACCAAATACAAGGTAGATGGATATGACCTTGCTGACGACCCTCACTCTGTCAAGGACCTAGGAGTACTCATATCTAATGACCTAAGCACCAGAGCTCACTGTAACAGTATTGGCAAACAGGCATTTAGAGTTGTAAATCTAATCTTGCGAAGCTTCTCCTCTGGAAATACAGAATTGCTAACTAGGGCATACAAAACCTTTGCTAGACTAATACTCAAATACATCCAATCTGTCTGGAATCCACACCATATATCAGACCTTAATACAATTGAGCAAGTCCAGAAGTATTTCACGAGATGAATACTATATACCTCTGTTCGCAACACATATTCACCCTATATCATCAGGCTTGAAATGTTGGGCTTGGACAACCTTGAATTACACCACCTACAGTTGGACTAAAGCGTAGTACACAAAATTATCTGCTACAATGTCCTACCAGTCAATAAGTACTTCAGCTTCAACCACAACAATACAAGAACACACAACAGATATAAACTCAACGTTAACCATTCCAAACTTGATTGCAGAAAGTACAACTTCAGCAACAGAGTGATCAATGCCTGGAATGCACTACTTAAGGCCCAGTCCCACTGGCCTCCAGACACAAAATGTATGCATAAAGGACACAGCGGACGAGCAAAATTTTGGGGGTGGCTCTATCTGTTGTCATCCACTCCAAAAAGTGGTGAAAATTTGTATAAACAGAATGGAAAAGAACAGAAAAGAACGGACATGGGTAGTATGTAGCGGGGATGTTAAATGGATGTTCATAGGAAGCCTAGCAGATGGAAGCGGATGATACCTCCGAAGGTGTTATGGGGGAGAATTTCAAAGCGGACGCACAGCGGATGAAGCGGATGCATCACGTATGCCTAAAGGAAAGAAAGGGGATGCTGCGTGGATGTATATTGGATGCAAACCGTTCACTGCGCATCCTTTCTATTTCCATGCTACTAACGCTGTGTAGACATTCCATGTACCCTTTCTTTCCTCCCTCTTTCCGTTTTCAGCTGCAGCAGATGTGAGTTGCGAGGATGCCCAGAGGATGCAGAGAGGATACAGCGGATGTTTAACGGATGATAAATGGACATGGAACGTTTGTTGCTTGTATGTCGCGGATTTACATTGTACACGGTGGAAAGTTCATCCATTCACAAAGTTTTGTGCAGCTCAAAACTTCTTGCGCGGATGAAATTGCAGTGGATGGATGCTCGACGGATGGAGCATATGAAACACATATGCAATGAGCACACAATGGATGCATAGTGTTTTCCAATGGATGGCAAGCTTTTTTTTAACATTTTACATCCTCTTTGCATCCGTAAGTGCAGTGGGACAGGCCCTTTAACTCTATTGTCACACCCTCTAACCTCCACTCTTTTAATTTTAAACTATCCACTATTGATGTCACCCCATTCCTAAGAGGTCTGTAAGGGGCATGCATAAGCACACAATTGTGCCTCCCATCCCTGTCCTATTGTCCCCATTTATTCATACCTATTTTCTGTATTATTACTTATGTTTATACTTATACCTATTATTTTGTCAGCAATTGACAAATCAAACAAATAAAAATAAAATAAATAAAATAAGGACAGAAAAAGGAGTAATAATGACTAAGCCAAAGATGTAGAAGACATGAGAAAAATAAAAATAAAAGGAAACCTTGCTGAATTTGGTTAATGCTAAAACCACTCATTATTTGTTTTGGATTCCTGCAAATTACTCTTGCTTTTATTATGTCAAGTACTATGTTGCTTTTTGTTTTCTCATCTATGTATTACCCAACAGCTTTTAAAGATTTGCACATTTTAAAATCTCTCTATTTTCCTGTTTTTAGAAAATATTCCCACAAAGTGCACACATTAACCAAGTTGCTTTAGTTTGTTATGTTATAGCTTGCAATTGTTCAATCCATTTTTTCCATGTTCAACATAACTATCTTAGTCTTTGATACATTATTTTTCAGATGCACGGTTTTTGTAGAATCACGCAAATCACCTTTGATTTGCTGCAAATCATTTTGTCTCTATGCTGGTGAATAGCATCATCTGCGTATTGCACTAAATAGCATTTGTATCCACAACCAAAACACCTCTAATATCTCAGCAAGCATTCCTGATACATTTATTCATAAATACCTTAAACAACTAAAGGAACATCATATTTTACCTGACTCCCTACTGAATGCTGAACCATTAGCATTTCATTCATTTTTGGCATATTTCCCTCATATCCCACTGTTACTTTACTCAGAAATCAACCTTCAACTCCATATTTGTACAAAACATTGCATAATTGATGTCTATTCACTTTATCATACACTTTCTCTAAATCAACAAGCATACATTAAGTTTTTTTTCATATTCATACATTTTTAGCTTTTTGCTGAAGAACAAAGGGCTGTTCTACACAATGTCAGGGAAGTGTTAAGTTGCACTGCCCTTCTGATGGAATGTTGCTCTTTGTATCACAATACTACTAAATATCTTCCCAGCTACCTTTAACAAGCAAATCCACATGTAGTTTTTGCATTCACTATTGCTAATTTTTCCTTTTATAGGAAAGGAATAGCAGCAATTTTCCAATTTTCAGCAAAGATTCAAACTGTATTCAATTAGAAAGTTGCTGCACACTTCTCTGGCATTCCATAGCACAATTATTTTCATTTTGTTGCGAGTGTCTTCCACAACCACTTAATATACTTGTTTAATTTATGTGGTTGACTCTGGGTAGCATACAAAGAATAAAAACTTGTTTACAACAAACAACCTGGACACTCCACTCAAACCACAGCACATCCCCAGGCATCCTTGACAACCCATGCAGCACTTCTCATGCATCCTTATATATCATTTGTGATTTGCACCCACACAACTCCTTTGCTCCCTCCCCCACCAAGCATCAGCCACTAACCTGCTTGTTGATTTTGGACTTGCAACTTCCTGCTGGCTTCCCCATTGACTGTTTCTTGGCAAGCTTCATACAAATGAAGTAAATGGGGTAGCCATCAGGAATTGGAGGAAGGGAGAGGGGGAGGGGGGAGAGAGGAAGGAAGGAAGGGTTCTGATGTTCCCTGCTAGCTTCCCACAAGAAAATTCAATGGGGAAGTTGAAAATTGCTTCAGTTTGCATTTCTTGTTTGCTTGTCTGTGATTATTCTATTTCTCTGTTTAGGGTAGAAAACACTTCTGAAACAATGACCCGGTGGGGCAATGGGTTATCTGGTATTAACATAGAATACAAGAAAAGGAATGCACACAATTATAAAAAGGAAACTAGAAATAAATAAATAAAAAGAAATAAAACATACAGGGCATATATTCATATATTAATGCATCAGAGGTGGTATTCAGCAGGTTCTGACCAGTTCTGGAGAAATACCATCAAATACCATCTCTGACTGGAGATTTTTCAGTATCTTTCCCCTGCCATGCCCACTAATCCATGCCCACAGAACTGGTAGTAAATTTTTTTGAATCCCATCACTGGACTGCCACGCATGCGCGCATATACACACACAAACACTATATGTTTGCCTTTTGAATAAATCTTTTAGCTGTAAGCAAGACACAGAAAATTCAGTTTCTTTGTCTGGAAGTCAACTTCCATGTAATCGGAATAAATTGCAAAAGGGATGTCTGGGAATACGGAATCTCAAAGCTGAGTAAATGTTGTAATGACTTCTTTCCCAAATGGGAAAATTGCTAGATACTATAGAAACATATATTTAAATAAAGCAATTATTTCACTACATCTTCAACAGCATAACTATTTATTTCACCCTTTTCTACATAAATGCAATGAAGCCGTATTTCTTGATGAGAAAGGTGTAATTTAAAATCTGTTGAAATTTGTGATTTGTAACATCTCTTTTTACCTATTTAAGTAACATATACAAAAAAAAAAAAGATGCATATATAAATGATCATTTTGATCGTTATTCCTTTAAAACAGTTTCACTTTTTCTTCAAAAACTATATTCCAAATGGAAGCAAGACAACCAGGGGTGGGATTCAAAATTTTTAAACCGGTTCTTTGGGCATGGCTTATGTGGTGAGCATGGCTTGGTGGTCATGTGACTGGGTGGACATGTCTTGGTGATCATGTAATTGGCTGGGTGTGGCCAACTCAATATCACTCACATAGAAGTATGCCTCTCCTCACCTGGCCTCTCATGACTGTGGGGATGCTGCAACAGTTGTAAATGTGAAAAATTGTCATAAGTCACTTTTTTCAGTGCCATTGTAACTTTGAATGGTCACTCTACACAAGCAAAGTAGCAGCAAAGAAAGGGAAAAAAACTCCAGAGAAGTTCCAGAGACAGGAAGTCTAGTCCTGCCAAGAGTGTAATAAGGGTCAATGGAGAGGCAGTTTCTATAAGCAACACCAGAATGCTTCCTTCCTGCCTCCCTTACAGGTTTAGGATAGTAATTTCTTCTAACAACAGGTTCTCCGAACTGCTTAGAATGTTAACAACCGGTTCTAATAAATAGGTGCAAACTGGTAGAATCCCACCCCTGAGAACAACCTCTCTTAATGACCCCCATCCCCTGCTCTTCCTGATATGAACATTAAAACAACATCTGGATTGTTAAGTGGAACACTGGGTGTTTCAGAGGTGGGAGAGGCCTAAAAGCAGGGATGTCAAATTCAAGGCCTGGGGGCCAGATCTGGCCCATAGGTTGCTCAGATTTGGCCCCTAGGACCACCCTGGAAACAATGAAGGACAGGCTTGTGGTGCCTCTGCCAGTGAAAATGGAGCTTGGGAGGACCACATATAGCCCTCCCAAACTCTGCTTTCATTGGCAGAGAGTTGCAGGAGGCTGTCACAGTTGAAAAAGGACTGCAAGGGCCATCCGCAGCTCTCCCGAGTTCCATTTTCATTGCCAGAGGGTTGCAGCAGGCCATTGCAGCTGAATGGATCTTGTGAGTCCATTTTCACTGGCAGAGTGCTCAGGAATCACAAGCACCTACAACACAAGTGACTCTGAGATGACCATGCCCCCTCCCCCCTCCCCCCAGGTCAAACATAACCCTGATGCAGCCCTCAATGAAATCAAGTTTGACACTCCTGCCTAAGGGCATCTCTGGATGTGGGAAGGCAGGGGCTTAAAACCCACAGCCGCTCATGCATGCCAGGTTTGAGTTGAAGCCTATTTTTCTCCATTCAGATTTTCAGAGCTTCCAAGCACCAGAAAAGGACCTCAGTTCCATCATATGGCCAGACCAGGATGGAAATGTACAGTTAGATATTATTAGTATTATTATTTATTAAATTTGTTTGCTGCTCATCTCACCATAGGACAACTCTGGGTGACTTACAAGGTTAAAAGCAATAAAACTAAACAAATATGTGTCCCAAATGTGCTTTTTCAAGAGGTAACTGGACTTTCTGGTTTTGTCTGAAGATGTTTTGCTTCTCATCGAAGAGCTGAAGAAGCTTTTTGAATGAGAAGCAAAACATTTTCAAAGAAAACCAGAAAGTCCAGTGGCCTCTTGAAAAAGCACCTTTGGTACAACCATGAACAGGATGACTGAGAATCTCCATAGACATATACAAATTTATGTCTGTGCAGAGGATGAAGTGGGATCTGCTATTGGTTCCATCAACCACTTCAAACATGATAATTCCCCCATTGGGACCACAATCTAACTGACAGAGCCAGGTCTTCAGGCTCTTGTGAAAGGTCAGGAGGGTGGGAGCAGATCTCACCTCTGTGTGTTCTGGCCCAAACCCCTTTCCAATAAGATAAACAATAACCAAAGGGAACAGAAACCTTTTAATTAGTTTTATGAATCCCCAGTTAAAAACTAATTAACTTTTTAATTAACTAATTAATTAACTTTTTAGTTAACAAATTAACTGCTGCAAACTAATTAACTTTGATAAGCACAAACCTTGCCAAAACTGTGCAAGACTGCCAAAAATAACAGATAAAAATATTTCACAACACAAGAGTCTTCAAACACCAACTGTATTTGTGATACTGTAATATCCACGAGGCTGAGTTTCAAAATGTCTTTGCTTCCTGCAAAGAATGTTTGCTTCACAGCTGCCTTTTATCTTCTTGAAAGAGGGGCCATTATCTTGCAGCCTTACTCCAGAGTCGCCCATGCTGTTGTAACCGTTCTTTCCTATGAGCAATCCTGCGCTCATACGCATTTAGCACAGGGTCCTTGGGAACCTCCTCATCACTGCTGCCAGCCCCCATTATCTCTGAAGGCAGCAGTCCACTCCCTAATGGTCCTGGGCCCTCATCTGAGTCCTTGCTCTCCTCAGCCATCTGCACCTGCTGCCAGCTAACCACAACACCTGGGGGTGGGCAAGATGTTCCAAAGTATATGAAACATACTGATAATACTGCATACCATGCTGATGTATGTCTTTAGCCAGTGAACTTGTCTTGATGTTTCTTATCATCTGTTTCCCATTCATTCTGTTGAACACTGATCTGACTTATAATATTGTTTCTTGACTATAACTAATGTTTTCTTTCCATACTTAACTTATTACCTTTTTATTGTTCACTGATTTTCTCAGTTTTCATTAGAAATTTTCAGATCAATCATGCTTTTAGGTTTCTATTTGTTCACTATGTGTTACATATGAAATACATATTGAAGTATGTATTTCAAAGAAACTTGACTCAACCACTTTTTTTTACATTCCCTTGTTTTGTTTTTACATATCCATTCACAACACTTACTTTACATTCAGAATGTTGCACAATATTTCTTCAAATGTATCTCTGCTTCTTCTTATTAGAAGTCAGAGTGGCTCAGTGGTTAGAATGCAGTATTACAAACTAACTCTGCCCATTGCCAGGAGCTTAATCCTGACTGGCTCAAGGTTGACTCATTCTTCCATCCTTCTGAGGTTGGTAAAATGAGGACCCAGATTGTTGGGGGCCATATGTTGACTCTGTAAACCATTTAGAGCAGAGGTGACATTCAGCAGGTTCTGACCAGTTCTGGAGAACTGGTAGCAGAAATTTTGAGTAATTCGGAGAACCAGCAAATACCACCTCCAGTCAGAGATTTTACAGTATCCTTCCCCTGCCATGCCCACCAAGCCATGCCCACAGAACCAGTAGTAAAAAAATTTGAATCCCACCACTGATTTAGAAAGAGCTATAAATTGTTACATAAATCTAAGTGCTATTGTTATTGTTGTTATCTCTGTCAATCTCATCCTTTGAAAAGCTGGATTTGAAAGGTGCTCAAGAGCTCAACTTTCACAAACATCATTCACTGAAGCATAATTCATATTTTTTGACATGATTTTTAGCTCTTCCTTTATAACTAAACCTACTCCTTCACAAGCATGCATGTATTTATCAAAGTCATTCTACATACAGGATCCATCATCTTCACTTAGATATATTATTCCTTTCCCATTCTTCTTAGTTTCAGAGCCACACAAAATTTTTATTTTGTTTTATTTCATTTATTAATTCATGGTCTTCACCAGTGTTTTCTCTTACATTCCAAGTTACAATCTTGTGTATGCTCTGTTGTCACCAGGTGGACTTCTACTGCCATAATGGCTTTAATCAATCAAGGTTTTTATGGAATGCTTTTTAATAATCCAGTGAAAATGTAAACTAATTTAATAGCTGTAGCTGTACCAGTGCCACATATACATAGTTCCTGCTAACAAAAATAAGAACATTACCAATCAATTTGGACACAGTTTGGCTAGTATGCCAGATCCACAATTAAAGCTCAAATATTTCTCCAGGAATACTCAGGCATATACTGTGCAAAGGAGGAACTCTAGTTTAGAGATCATCTTGCAAGCCAACTTATTGTCTGCAGCCTGCCACCAACAACGTGGTAATATTGTGTACTCATTTATTACAGGTATGTTTTAGAAAAGAGAAAATTTAGCTGTACATAATCTATATTCAGTCTGAATTAAAGTTCAATGCCCTTTTAAATGAAGTTGAATCTCATTTGGATTTAGCATTGGTCTTGCTGAATACTTTTTGTGGGGCAGCCACCACCATAAATTCAATGGCTAAACAAGATCATGCTCTCAAAATGTTATATATCCCACCTTGTATATGTGGTGGCATCTGTGTGGAGGATGCCCCCTTCCAAATCTATTGTAAATGATACATAGATAGTCCAGAACAAAAGCATAGAGCAAGGACCCTCTTAGTGTATACTCTATTTCATATTTGAAGCAGATAAAGTTAGAGTACCATGCATAGAGTCACAAGCTTATATAATTGTAAATGATATTTAATTATTATAAGTAATGATAAGGAAATTTACTCTGTTTATGGAATGCCTCATTTGCGGAATGTCTTATTATTGCACAAAATGTATCTTGGGAAAATGTGCCTCCTTTGGCATACAACCTGCCCCCCTTCCTATTTAGATATTTTCTGAACACTAGTTCAGAGGCAATAACATCATTTCAACACATATTTTCTTTGTGGCAACTTTTTTCTCTAATGATTGAGTTTTCCTCTTCTCCATTTCACTTTCTTTCTTTGTTGCATTTTTCATTTTTATTGCATTGCCTTGAGGCCAATCTCTGCCACCTTGGGATATATAGCTTCAAAAGTTTTTTTTTTTCCTTAGCCAAGTGCTTTAACCTACAGCACTAAAGCTATCCAAAGTGATGGATATTTTCAGTTTTGTGGAAGATGACACATCTTGCATTCTTGCAACACTGCCAAGCAATCACCAACCCAAACCAGCAGCATTTATATTTGAAAGGAGATAGTAATATTGACTCTCAAGGAATGACAAGTATAAGTCCCATTTTCACCTGTCTGCTCCAAACTGGTCCCACCTAGGACTTTTTCTGACCTTGGCCTAAATCCTAAAATGCAACGAGATTACCATGATCGAAGACAAATCTGAAAGTCCATTCTTGAAAATTCTTCTGAATCCTACTCATTTTCGCTTCTCATACCGGACATAAAACTGAGCTTTCAGTAAAATCTTGATTTTTACAAACCATTTGAGGGTGAGATGTCCATTCACTTGAAATGTCCATTGTATCCAAAATATACTTTGTGTATTTGTAATAAGGCCTGTGTCTGAGAACCAGTTTGGTGTAAGGCACCAAGCTAGAAACTGGGAGAATGCCTTGCCTTGAGCATAACACCAACTGGATGACATACAATATGTCTCTATATTAGCCCTTCTTCATTGCCAGGTAACACTTGCTTTTAGGACAGGAGACCTGATCATCTAAATTACAATTCTAGGTGTATTTTGGTGTAGCACAATAATGCCTTCTAAATAAGTTGATAAATTAACCATATGCTGAAATTCCTGAATAGATGAAATTTAGGCTTTAATTCATTTAAGAACCTCTAATTTACATAAGGGCAGAATTGGTAAAAACTAGACTGAGACTTTATAATTCCATCATGGTTGATCAAGAAAGTGGATTTAACACATAGATAATTTCTTATTTGCAAGTTAAATCCAGAACTTCAAAGATGGAACCTTTTTCTTAACTGGGTAATACAACTATCAATCTTCTGAAAGAGGCTGATTTTCACGTACTGTACCTTCTATTAAACTGATAAGAGTGAAGAGAAAACTACAAGGCAACAGAAAAGGAAATGAAAGTGTCTGACTTTCAACAGGAGACCAAGATGATCTCTCTCCAACTATCTACTCAGCAATGAACATCTGCTGAAGCTTGAGAGTTTATTTAAGGAGGTAATATGCAAATCATTTAGCTAAGCTGCTAAATTGATTTTATTTTGAATTTCAGTGTGATTGTGTGATTGTTATCTCTGCTTGTTCTTTCATTTCCTTTTGGTCAATAAACTTGGCTTTGTGTTTGGCTGAGCTTGTTTTATATGAGACTTATGAAAACTTTCTCTGCATGTATAACTGTACAACTATATATCTGTCCTTGTGTTTCAGACTAACTAAACATTTGAGTATTTTTTTTTAATTTGCGGCAGTGAGAGCCCAAACCTTTTTATTTTTCTAAAGCTAGGGAGAAGCCTTGGGTAGAAGAACTAAAAAATTCCAGCTGGACAGACAGTGTTTGTGTGTGAAAAGGTTTTGCCTGATTGGTGGCACCTATAATGCAATGACTATGTTTTATTGAGACATCTTTGGAAGACAGAATCTGCTAGAGAGATTTCTAAAGTATCCTGTAGCTCCCAGATTTTAAGACCATGATAATAATACCACCAGAGCCTTGCAAAGCCTATACCTACCATGACATGACTGTGGCTCATCTAGCATTGGTTCTCTTATAGTGGCGTTATGCTACTGGTTTAGACCGGTTAGACCAAACCTATAATAAAAACTGAATTTTTTCTGAAAAATTTTCTCCCAGTCTGCATGACCATATCATAATATGAAATATACTAAAATATTTGAACAGGCTATTGATATAAACAAACAGAGCTCTAGATAATACACAACATTTTCTTCCTGATGTTTGTATTCTGCCTTATGGAACATAACTTTCCTTCCCAATTGCCTGATCTAAGGGATTACATTAAGGCCCTGTCCCACTGCACTTACAGATGCAAAGAGGATATAAAAAGTTTAAAAAAGCTTGCCATCCATTGGAAAATGCTATGCATCCATTGTGTACTCATTGCATATGTGTTTCATACACTCTATCCATCGAGCATCCATCCACTACGATTTCATCCACGCAAGAAGTTTTGAGCTGCACAAAACTTTGTGAAAGGATGAACTTTCCACCGTGTACGATGTAAATCCGCGACATATGAGCAACAAACATTCTATGTCCGTTTATCATCCGTTAAACATCCGCTGTATCCACTCTGCATCCTCTGGGCATCCTCGCAACTCACATCCACTGCAGCTGAAAACAGAAAGAGGGAGGAAACAAAAGGTACACAGAACGTCTACACAGTGTTAGTAGCACGGAAATATAAAGGATGCATTTGCATCTGATATACATCCATGCGGCATCCCCTTTCTTTCCTTTAGGCATACGTGATGCATCCACTTCATCCGCTATGCGTCCACTTTGAAATTATCCCCCAGAACCCCTTTGGAGGTGTCATCCGCTTCCATCCGCTTTCATCTGCTAGGCTTCCTCTGAACATCCATTTAATATCCCCGCTACATACTACCCACGTCTGTTCTTTTCTGTTCTTTTCCGTTCTGTTTATGCAATTTTTCACCACTTTTTGGAGCAGATGACAATGGATGGAGCCACCCCCGAAATTTTGCTCATCCTCTGTGTCCTTTATACATACGTTTTGCATCTGTCGGCCAGTGGGACTGAGCCTTTACTTTACAACAACAACTCCTTTCCCATACCAGTTGTAAACATTCATCATGAAACCTGCAGCCCTAGAAGTAGACTTCTGTTCTCTCAGTTTAAGAGGCCCTTGCTTTTAACATTTAATTAGCTGAAATTGTCCCTGTTCATGATGAATATTACAAGCAAATTGCTGTTTTTCAAGGTGGTACGAAAGGCCAGGTAGAGGAGAAAAATTAAATATGTATTTCCTATAAAATTGTAATTGCTATCGAATTTTATCACCAGAACAAAACGTGTATTCTATCCACTACTGTCATATTACCATATTTTTGCTATTGCCCTGTAGGATAAACACTCCCCAGTGTTGTCAAAGATATCTGTGCTTGAGTGTATGTGCATTTACATGTATATGTCCCTCCAGTTCTTAGATTCTTAAATGTTCTTAAATGTTGTCTATTTCTTGCTTTTTTTTCCCTCAGAAGAGAATATTCTTGTTTTCCTTGCATTTGTCCCTGCAACAAGACAGTCTGTTGGATGTAAAGAGTCTCGGTTCTACCTTTTTCTTAATCAGGAGACAAAACAATGATAGAGTCTTGAAGTGTAATAGAATCCCATTGGTGGTAGACAGTTCTAGGAAAGAGAGGATACTAGAGATTTTGAATAGTGTAAAAATGGAGCAGGTGTTATGCTTCGCCTATTTGTATGCATGTGTGCACAGGAATAAATCCAAAGTAAACAGAAGCAGATTCAAAGCACTGTCGTTCTGGCCATGAACAGCAGCATTTGCTGCAGATGCTTAGCTCTAATACTAAAGCTGTTTAAGCCCATGTCACACTGCCCAACGGATGCAAAAAGGACACAGTGGATGAGCAAAATGTTCCATCCGTTGTTATCCGCTCTCAAAAGGGGCAAAAATTTGCATAACCAGAGCGGATAACACGGACGCGGGGAGGACGCAGGGCGGATGCAAAGCGGAAGCGGAACGGAAGCCCAGCGGATGGAAGCGGATGGGAGAGGATGGCACGTCCGCTAGGCTTCCGGGGGGGCACAGCAAAGCGGATGCGGAACGGAAAGAGCGGATGCAGAGCGGAAGTCTTGCGGATGAAGCGGATGCATAGTGGATGCACAGCGGATGCACAGCGGAAGCCTAATGGATGCCTGGTGTTAATTGCGCATGCGGGGAGGATGCATTGCATCAGCCCCACGGATATAACGGAAGCAGCTCGGAAGCAGATCGCCATTCAGAGGAAAGACCTGCTGCTGGACGGATTGGTTGCCTTGCCTGCCCTGCCTGCATGTCTGCCTGGGAGCCTTGCAGCCAGCCTCCCTGCCAGCCTCCCTGCCAGCCTCCCTGCAAGCCTTGCTGCCAGCCGGCCTGCAAGCCTTGCTGCCAGCCAGTCTACCTGCCAGCCTTGGTGACTGCCTCCCTGCCAGCCTTGGTGCCTGCCTTGGTGCCAGCCTTCCTGCCAACCTTGGTGCCTGCCTGCCTGCCAGCCTTTCTGCCAGCCTTTCTGCCAGCCTTTCTTGCCAGCCTTCCTACCAGCCTTCCTTCCAGCCTTCCTGCCAGCCTTGTTGTCTGCCTGCTTGCCAGCCTTGGTGCCTACCAGCCTCCCTGCCAGCCAGCAACCCCACAAATATGCTGAAGCACAGCAAGCCTCAGCCATCTGCTGCCAGCCCTTGCAAAAGGGACAGGGCTACCATCCCGCCCCCTGGCCCTCACTCTGGTTCTCCTGGGGCTTCTGCAGCACGGGCTCGCTCTTCTGGGGCTGGCGCTTCTGCTGCTTCTGCTTCTGGAGGAGCTGATGACAAGCACTCCAGCACAGGCCACCTCCACAGCACCTGGACCCTTCACCCCTGAGACTGAGCAACCAAGAGGAGTGCCAGAGACTCATTTTTGTTTTATAGCTTGTTGTTAATAAAGTCCATTTATGATTCACACACTTGCTTCATTTCTTTTTTTTTAATAAAGTCTTGGTGGAAACTTTTAGAAATGGCTTAAGCCTTTGCATGCTTGTGGGATGGGTTAAGATAGCAGTGGGGTGGGTAGGGATACCTGAGGAATGAGCAGGGATACCTTTGGGATGGGTAATAGCTGTGGGATAGATAAACCTCCAGCGCAAGCATAGTGGGACTGTATGGTCCACCCTCCCAGGTGCAACAGCTATGGCCCTTTATTATCAATAATAATATAATAATGTCAACATAAACACAACTCTTTATTAAACGCCCTGTTCATTGTAGGCCCACCCAACATACATGGCCCAATCTCATCCGTGTGATGAGACAGGATGAAGGAAGCATCCATTAAGCATCTACCATCCTGTCTTGCCACTCCACTGCTCAGCTGGGGAGTTGCACCAGCGTCTCAGGAGGTTGCGCTGCTTCTTCCCTTCACATGAGGCTCTGTTGGGGCCTTGCACATCCACAGTGTCTATCAGGTTTCGCCCTTGTCTCCATTCCACAGGTTCCATGCCCCCATTGCCTTGCTGACGGTCCACAAGCCTGTCCTGTAACAATGGGTAGCAGGTGCACATGAGATTGTGCAGAATGCAGCAAGCTTCCAAGATCCTCCTCACGGTCTCTGGGTGATGCTGAATGGTGGTGAGAAGTACCTGGAACCTGTTGGCCAGGATGCCAAAGGCGTTGTCCACCACCCGCCTTGCCCTGGACAGCCTGGAGTTGAAGATCCTCTTTTTACGGGTGAGGCATCTGGAGGTGTAGGGCTTCATGAGGTAGGTTGTGATAGAGAAGGCGTCATCTCCCACGATGAAGTAGGGCACATCTTGCGTGTTGTTGGGCAGCGGGTCTGGATCTGGGACACTGGCATTGTATATCTGGGCAACTGAAGATGAGCTGTTGCCTGAAGCATCGATGTACATGAACTTGTAGTCAGCATCGACCATGGCGAAGAGGATGATGCTGAAGAAGCCCTTGGAGTTGAAATAAGTGGACCCTGAGTTGGGTGGAGATTTGCAGGCCACGTGCTTGCCATCTATGTCTCCAACGTTGTGTGGTAAGTTCCACTTCTGATACCATTGCTCTGCAACTTTATTCCAGCCTTCTTCAGTGGAGGGGTACTGGAGGAGCTCCTCCTTGTATTCTTCGATGATGGCTTGCACCACTTCTCTGACCACAATGCTGATGGTGTTGGATGGCACCCTCCAGCTGTACTGCATGCTCCTGTAGGTGGTCCCGGAGGCCAGGTGGCACAGAGTGAGTGCCACCTTGAGCCCAGGTTCCAGGCTGGTGCTCTGCTTGGTCAACCTGGGTGTCATCCGCTGCACAACTTCGTCAAACATGGCTGGAGGCATCCTCAAGAAGTTCTGGAACGCCCGAGTGTCTTCGTTCCTGAGCTCCACCATCAGCTTGCTGTACAGTCCGTCCTCTGCTCTTCTGGTGAACCATCTTCGGACCCAGACTCTTTTTGGCTGCCTCTTTTTCTTCTCGCAGTAGAGTTCACAGAGCCTGCAGATGGCTTCGCACTGTTGCAGAATGATGGTGGCTGCCGAAAGGACTTTGTTGCAATCCACGGTGGACATGACTGGATGCTGTGGAAGAGGAAGAGTCTGATGAAGGCTGCAGAGGTCTGCACCGCTGGGCTGCTGTTCTGAAAGTGAGATGCAGATGAGTTGCTCCCCCTTTTTATAGGAAATATAGGTTTTCCGCTAGGCATCCTCTAGGCATCCTTAATATCCGAGATAGGTCCCCTCTGCGAACGTTTTTTCCGTTTTAAATGCTTTGTTTCCGTGCTGCATCCGTTCTGCATCCGTTCTGCATCCATTCCACTTCCTCCCTGCGTCCGAGCGGATGCGAGTTGCGCCGATGCGTAGCGGATGCCTAGCGGATATAGCGGATGCGTAATGGATGCAGAACGGATGCGTAGCAGATACGTAGCGGATGCAGAATGGACGCATTGGATACATTTTCTGCGCAAATGTTTTGGGCAGCCCAAAACTTTCTGAGTGGATAAAACGTCAATAGACGGATGCTGGACAGATAGAGAGGAAGCAAAACGGAGGCAGTGAGTACATCGCGTTTTCCAACGGATGGCAAGCTTTTTTGTCCGTTTTACATCCTCTTTGCATCCGTTGGTTCAGTGTGACATGGGCTTTATTGAGGAAAATCAATATCTTGCTCCTTTTTCTGAGACTTCAGATAAGCATACACTGATTGTTCAGTTATAGAGTGACTTTGCTTGTCTATTAATTAGATTTAATTGTAAAATGATTGCTTTGAAAACAGAGCAAAACATTTATACAGAACAGTGCAATGCAGAGTGGGACAATGGCAGTTCTCTTCCCACCAAGAGCCCTGCTGATTTCCTCTGAACAGGGCCCCTCTGATGTTCACCTCTTTAGTGGCCTTTATAGAAGGTGGTTCTCTCTCCAAAGAGTCATAAAGCTGTCAGTGAAGAAAACAGGATGGGTTAGTTGCCCCTCAGCCAGAAAATGAAGGTCAGACTTAGTAGGGATACACATTGCTTGGGCTCTGTCTTGGTTTTCTGCAGACAATGAGTTGGTTTGTGTTTCTATTTAAACCAATTTACTTTCAAAATTTGCATTCTTTCTTTAAGTTAACATATGCTCTCAGAGGACAAATACATGTCTTTTTTAATCAGCCTTTTTGTAAAACTTCCTTCCTTCCTTCCTCTTAGTAAGCCTCCAAATAACTACTTTTTGCAAGTTAATGGGACTGCTAAGATTGGATATGTTCCGTCCAGAAAGAAGCGCGTGAGACCAGGTTCCAAACAACAACTCTTTATTTCAAACCATCAGATAAAGAAACGGAACATAGCCCAAGCTCTGGCAGCCCTTTATATAGTGTTTAGCCTGCCGGCTTGTGGCCAATGACAGTTATTTAATTCTTCCTGCCGTTTGGCAGCTTCCCGGATTGGTTCCTAGCGAACCAATCCGTAAGTGGCCTTTTCGGCCAATCAGAATGAAGTACTTGGAACCTACCAAGTTCCATACAGAACACCCCTTCCCCTTTAGTTCAGTCCAGCGTGGGTGACATAGTCACACAGGTAGGTGGGGCTTTTCCTAGCTCTAGTTGACCTGCGTGGCTCAGTCTTGTTTTGGTCTTCAAGTGGTTCGGTCGGGATTGCTGCTTCTCTCGACCTTCTCCATGGAACCTCCTGGAAGGGTGAGTCAGCCATGCTGATCTTGCCTGAGTCTCTCGGGCCAGTTGAGATGGCTCCACCTCTCCCTCCTGGTTTGGCCGGGTTGGTTGAGCTGGCCTGGCTGCCACCTTCCAGGAAGGCCTCACTTCGCTCCCCTGCTCCCGGACTTCTTTGTTGGGGTTCATCGAACTGTGAGTGCTCTTTTTGTTTGGTTAGATTGTCATTTTGCAGAGTTTGTTGTCTTGTTATGGGAGGTTCGTCTCTCCCTTTTTAATTTATTTGTACTTCCCCCTCCCTCCTTGGTTGTTTTTTCATCAGAATTTATTATTTTCAGTTCTACGGCAGTTTTTCTTTCGAGGTTGCGGAAACAAAGCTGGTCTATGTGCTGCTTCCATTCCCTCCCATCGTCTAGCGTTAGTCGGTAGGACCGGGGGGCTGTGATTTGTGTGATGGTGGCTGGCAGCCATAGAGGGTCCCTGGTAAGGTTGGCATAGACTAGGTCGCCGATTTCGAAGGTACGATATTTGCTGGAGGAGTCGGGAGGCTTGTCCCATGTGTAGGTGGGGTGCAACCTGTCAAGGTAGGACTGTAGTTTCCTACCCATTAACAGTTCAGCCGGGCTTTTATTTGTAGTGCTACTAAGGGTAATATGTTGCAAGGTTAGAAGTCGGTTGAGTTTGTCCTGCACATCCCCCTTGTCCATTCTCTCTAGGCCCTCCTTAGTATACCTAACCATGTGTTCGGCCCTGCCATTCGCAGCCAGATGGGCTGGCACAGTTTAGATGTGATGGATACCCTGGGCAGCCAGGTATTGTTCAAACTGCAAGGTGGTAAACTGAGGCCCGTTGTCTGAAACCAGTACATCTGGTAGCCCATGCATCGCAAACAGTTTGTCGAGTTGTTTCATGACAGCCTCGGTGGTTGTGGAAGCCATGAGGATGACTTCCAACCAGTTCGAATATGCATTGACCACCATCAAAAAGGTGTTCCCCTTTGCTGGCCCAGCGCAGTCAATGTGCACCCTAGACCATGGACCCTGTGGAGTTTCCCAATCCTGTATTGGTGCCTGGGGGGGGGTAGGCCTTGCTTTCTGACAGGCGTGGCATGTTGCAACCCAGCATTCAATGTCTTTGTCCAGCCCTGGCCACCAGACATAACTCCTGGCCAGGGCTTTCATCTTAACTATGCCCGGGTGACCCTCATGCAACATGCCTAGGATGGTTTCTTGTAGGCTGCTTGGGATTACCACCCTGTCACCCCATAAGATGCACTCCTTTTTGGTAGACAGCTCGGTCTGTCTGGTACGGAAAGGTTTAAAAGTCTCAGTTTTTTAATTTTCCTCTGGCCAGCCTTTACCTACCCAGTTCAGTATTCATGCTGTCAAAGGATCTTTGGCTGTGGCTCTCACGATGTCGGCTGCAGTCAGCGGTAGCTCCAGGCAGGTCTCCAGTTGAAATGTTGGAGCAGGGTCGTCTTCTGTGACGGGCAACGGGGAATGGCTCACGGCATCGGCGTGCGAGATGGCTTTGCCAGGTCTGTGGAGTAGCATGTAGGAGTAAGTAGCGAGGAATTCAGACCACCTCATCATTCTAGGAGATAGAATGTTCGGGGTTGGCTTGTTTCCCGCTAGGATTCCAAGGAGAGGCTTGTGGTGGGTTACGATAGAAAAAGGTCTACCATAATGGTACTCATGGAATCGTTTGACACCGGCAACAATTGCCAGGGCTTCGCGATCAAGTTGGCTGTAATTGTGTTCCGCCTTGAAGAGCGTCTTTCAGTAAAAGGCGACTGGTGCCTCTCTGCCATCTGGAAGCTGGTGACTCAGGATGGTGCCGATCCCAAAAGGTGAAGCATCGCAGGTGACCAACAGAGGCAGGGTGTTGCTAAACTGGATAAGAATGGTATCTGATGTTAATAGGTCCTTAATACCTTAGAAAGCTCTCTGTTCCTGGTGGCGCCATGTCCAAGCAGTTTTTTTATCTAGCAGTCGATGTAGGGGTTTTGCTATTGTTGCCTTATGGGGTAGAAACACACTGTAAAAAATTTTGAGGCCTAGGAATGCCTGGAGATCAGTTTTGTTTTTTGGTCTGGGAGCATCTTTGATAGCCTTCACCTTCTTTTTGGTTGGGTGAATGCCTTGCTTATTGATTAAATAGCCCCAAAATTCGACCTGAATTAGTGGCCAGTTCACATTT
The DNA here is from genome assembly GCA_015471245.1 of Laticauda colubrina. Classification (NCBI taxonomy): domain Eukaryota; kingdom Metazoa; phylum Chordata; class Lepidosauria; order Squamata; family Elapidae; genus Laticauda; species Laticauda colubrina. The sequence goes on along the minus strand of BLBF01000003.1, from coordinate 36,546,754 downwards.
TTCCTTCTTAACTTTTAGGCCTGCTTTTCTAAAGTGAGTTAAGACTTCTTTTAATCTGGTCTCTAGCTGGCTGGTTTTTTTTGCTGAGACCAGTACATCGTCCAAGTATGGGATGATACCTTTGATTCCATTTAGTAGGCATTCCATGAGGCTTTGGAAAACTCCTGGTGCAACAGTAACACCAAATTGGAGGTGGTTACATTTGAATGCCCCTCTATGCGTTCCTATCGTTTGTGCCTCTGCTGTTATTGGATCAACGGGTACCTGCTGATAAGCTTGTGCTAGGTCAAGTTTTTGCGAATATTTTTTCTCCCCCTAGCGAGTGCAATAAATGTTGCACTACTGGCACTGGGTATGTGCTTTGTTGGAGTGCATGGTTCAGGGTTGCCTTATAGTCCCCACAGATGCGCACTGACCCATCTGGCTTCACCAGTGTGACGATAGGGGTTTCCCACTTGGCGTGGTCAATTGGTTCTAAAACCCTTTGCGCTATCAACTTATTCAGTTGTTCGTCAATTTTTGGTTTAAGAGCGAATGGAACACGTCTGGCCTTTAAATGAATGGGGGCTATTTTTGGGTTTAGGCTAAATGAAATTGGGGTCCCCTGGTACTTGCCTAGAGTCCCATCAAATACATCTTGGAATTCGTGGAGTAGGTTCTCCTCCCAGTTGGTAGTAGCGATGTGGTTGATCGGGGTCATCCCAATTCCAGAGGCGCAAACCATTCGATTCCTAGTAGACTAGGGCGGTCACGGTCAACAATAGTTAGGGGCAAGACTTCGGCGTGTTGTTTAAATTCAACTAAAAAATGTCCAAGGCCAACTACTGGGATTTGATTTCCCTGATAGTCTTTTAGCACAAGTTTTTGTTTCTTTAATTCTTTTTACTTGATGTTCGGAATTAGGCGCCAGATGGTATTCCAGGATACCATTGATAGGAACGACCCTGAGTCGACCTCCTTCTACCAGGGTCTCCCCTCGATGCTCACCTCTATCCGGACCTTCTTTCTGCTTTCTGCCCTGGCATTATCGATGGTGACTATCTGCTGCGTTTCTTCTCTGTCACCAGTTCTTTTATTGCAGTTCCATCGGTTGCCGGCTTGTCTGTTATCGTGCCTGGGGGGGGGGGGGGTGCTGCTGCGTCTTTTTGGACTATAGCTCTTTTTGTTGTGGCAGACCCTTTCGATGTGCCCCCTTTTATTACAAGCCCAGCATATTGTGTCGAGGAACCTGCATTCAGAGCGCAGTTGATTGCCTATACAGCCCGCACATTGAAATTCCCACCGATTCTTCCTCTTTTTGCACCATTTTCTATCTGAATAGAGTCTATGGACATCTTCGTCGTCATCTTTGGTGTCATTCTGGGTTTCGACGTCCTCATGGTGGGTTGTCGCTGTGGGCTGTTTCTTTCCTCCCTCTGCCTTCTTCTCCCTAGTTTGGGTCAGCAGATCTGGAACTGCATTCATTTGCCGCATGGTGGCTGCTGACTTTTTCGCTGCTTTGGTGGTGGTTGCCTCAGCAATGGCCTCAGCCACGGTTATGTTCGGCCTGTTGAGTAGTTTGCTCTGAAGAGTAGAGTCTTTCAGGCCAAGGACTACGCAGTCTCTCATAGCCTCATCCATGTTTTGAAACTCACATGCTCTTCCAATGTGTCTCAAGGCTACCACAAAGTCTGCTATGGTTTCATCCTCCTTCTGATTCCTTTTGTAGAATTTGTACCTTTTGATTAGATTGGAGACCACCGGTGCGTAGTGTGTTTGGAGCATTCAGTTCAGGTCAGACCAGGTTATCTGCTTGACATCTCTGGGTTTTGCCAGCACGTTCACCATTTTGGATACAGCCAGTCCGCAGTGTGTAAGGAAGACAGCCCTCTTCCTTTGATCTGAGATTTCTTCCATCTCGTTACTTTCTAAGAACATAAGAAAGCAATTGGTATACGATTCCCAATCCTCTACATCTGGATTGAAGGGTGCGGGCGGTATATTGTTACCAGCCATCTCTTTTTGCTCGGTTCAGATTGCCGCATGCTTCGGTCTCTGCTTCTACGACAATCCCATCCTCGTCACCAGTGTTCTGTCCGGAAAGAAGCATGTGAGACCGGGTTCCAAACAACAACTGTTTATTTCAAACCGCCAGATAAAGAATCGGAACATAGCCCAAGCTGTGGCAGCCCTTTATATAGCGGCTAGCCTGCCGGCTTGTGGCCAATGATAGTTATTTAATTCTTCCCACCGTTTGGCGGCTTCCCGGATTGGTTCCTAGCGAACCAATCCGTAAGTGGCCCTTTTGGCCAATCAGAATGAAATACTTGGACCTACCAAGTTCCATACAGAACAGGATACTTGGATGGTACCCATAGAATCTCCAGATTTAGCACCATGTATTTTTAAATGTAGCAGAATTACAAAGAGAGGAAGAAGGGAACAAGAGGAAAGGAGAAGAAAAAGTGAACAGAGTGTTACAATTCCTAAGCGCACATGTTTCTGAGTTTTCACAAGAAATCTTGCTGAGGATCCCTTCATATCCCGCAACACTGCTATTGAAAAATAATATTTTAATATGGTTGTCAAGATATGTGCTATAATAAATAAATCATAAAGATCTGTTTTCTTTTATTTGCAAGCCAATTCTGTCACCTGAAGGAGCTATTTCTACCTGATTTCAGAGTGTATGTTGCTGCTTGTGCCTTTCCATGCCATCTCATTATTTTTTTATGATTACTCTTTTGTCCAGTCATTATTCCAAATGTGTTGGGCTTCCAGGTCCATATAACTAGAGTATAAGGAAAATAAACTCAACACATCTGGAAGATACCACGCTGCACAAGGCTGCTGAGATCTCTAAAGTAAGTACAATTATTTCAAAATTACCTCTGGGCATAATCCAAAGAACTTGATTAACATGGTTTTTTTTTCCAGACTGCTGCCTGCATTTGGAGAAGCAGTTTGCTTTCATATGTTGCTGACATCCAGCCGAATGTGGCATGGTGGAAGAGCTCTTCATGGGAATGCACATTTTGAGTTGCTTCCTCCCTCGTTGTCTCTTTTTGCTGCAGGAGCTAGCCAAACAGCAGGCTCTTCATCACCGACATTTGCTCTCTCTCCTTGCTTTTGCAAAATGACTATCAGTATCTCTTCAGACAGCTCATTAGGCTTCCCAAATGCTGGCCTTGAGCCACAACATAGCTGTCGACTGGCAGTGCTGACATAGTGTCATGTGGCTTATTTCTAGCCAAGCCTTCTCCCTCTAGGTTATGAGGATACCATAGAAGAAAGGATTTGGCAGGTGACAGATTCATTTCTTATTGCCTGACAGGTACATTGTAGAATTCTTGATGATAGTCTTGTGGTCTTGTTCTAGGTTTTACTTATCAGTTTCAGGGAAGATATGGGATAGGAACCCATTAATGTATATACAATACATAGTAATCCTTAAACTTCATTTCTGTTTCATCTATTAAGTCAGTCCAAGATCAGATTCCTCATAAGAGAAATACTATAGCAGCTCTTAATGCTGTTGCTTGGGTGGCTGTTGCTGAGTGGTGGATCCTCATAATGCAGTGATAATTTAGGATGTAGCATTTTTGGGATGTGTGCATGTGGGGATTGAGTTTCATCTTTTCATTTGGAAAATTACAGTTTCTAAGATGCAGCATTTTTGGGAGAACCACCTGGTTTCAACTATAAGCTTTGATAAAAATAACATTTTTTTTTTCATTATAGCAAGAGCCATTGTGGAGCAGTGGTTAAAATGCAGTATTGCAGACTAATTCTGCCAACTACCAACAGTTTGGTTATGACTGGCTCAAGGTTGTTTCAGCCTTCCATCCTTCTGAAGTCAGTAAAATGAGGAATTAGATTGTTGGGGGCAATATGGTGACTCTGTAAACTTCTGCAAGCAATGTGAAGCGACATATAAGTCTAGGTGTTATTGCTAATATATATTAGTATTGTTGGGTGCGGTGGGTGCTAGCAATATCAGAAAGTTGAAAGCATCTTATTTCAATGGAAGAGATGCTTCCTGCCTTGACATACTGCTCTAGCAGCATCAATCTAAGCAGTAAAACATGTTATCCAGTCCACTTATACATGTACATTATGCATGAATAGATGACATGCTATATCTGTGGGCATCCCATTGCATATATAATGAAAAGAAACAATATTGGCATTCAAATGTGCAGCTGCATTAGCATAGTTATTAATAGTGCTACAAAGCTAGGCTTAATTAAGGTAGAAAATGCATGCTAACAAGATTTATTGAATTAGTGTAAGCTTTTCTTTTATGAGGGATAAGGGGCAATATACTCCCCTCAGTTCCATTAGGCCTTCCAGGATCTTCCTTCTGATTTCCCAGATAGTTGCCCATGAACTAAAGAGAAAAAAGACTGATATATCATTTGGTTATAGAAAGCATCAGGATAAGTCTAGGTCTTTTTCCTGGTCTCATACCTTTTTGTTGTTGTTGTTTTTTTTGCAATGGGCACTTCTCCAAAAAAGCATCACATAAAAAGTAAGATCTCCCTGCAATTAAGCAAAAATTGCTTAATTTTTGCTCCCTGCAAAAAAGCATCACATAAAAAGTAAGATCTCCCTGCAATTAAGCCCAGTGCGAAAGACTTCATGTTCATGAATTTTCTTGGCAATGCTATGGAACAGATTTATTTATTTATTTAGAACATTTATATAGTTACTCATCTTAAATAGATAACTCTGGGCTGCTAACAACCAATTTACATAATAATTAAATAAATGAATAGAACTCCCATGACCATAGAAAGTTAGAATAGTCTAATACAACAAAGGAAAATATATCCAGATGTACCACAGAATAAATTCACAAAACAAACACAGATATATTGGACTCCCCTAACACTCTGGACCTAATGCTTGGAGCAAAGGCTAGTTCTGATCTGGATTACTTTTTGGAAGGCCGAGAGAATCAGGGAGTAGGGTACTCTATTATGCAAATACCACAACAAAGAAGCCATGCTTCCTCGGTCTTTCAATATGACAATATTTAAAAGAAAGTACCTGGAACACACCCACATTTTCAGACCTGGCAGAAAGGCAAAATTCCTCTTGAAAATCCCACAAGCAAACTGGCCCTGTACTGGTTATCAAGGGCGATAATAACAACTATCCCTATATTACATTCAGAAGCATATGGGGAGTCAATGCAGATCTCACAGTCATGGTACTGCTTGGGTGAATACACCATCCTTCCAAAAGTCATCCATATGTATAACCAATACTATCTATACCATCTTTACCAATTTATCAATACCAATACTATTAGTACTATAACCCAGACTGCAACCTAACTGGAAAAGATCTAGTTATCTATTTCTTTCAAGGCCCCTGAAGCTGTGAACCATCTAAATAATATTCCTTAAAAAGTGAAGGTTAGAAATTGGATGCACATTGTTTTGTCATCGCTTTCTTCCCGGAACATTCATATGTTCCCAAATGAGCTTGAAGAATATACTTTGACAATCTCTTGATTTGGTCAATAATTTCTTTTTCTGTCATTGAACATCCTTCACTACATCATACGAATAAACTGAGGAAGAAATACCCTAAATGATTTCTTTAGTCATCCACTTATAAACATATGGAATTGACTGATCATTTCTCATTAGTGGCAATGATTAGAAGTTTAATTCCCTAGACATGTCTCTTGTATTTGCTCTTTTAATACAGAATAAGCAATGCATCATAACTTGAAAGAGTATCTTCTCTTATAAAACCACCTTCCCAACTCTGGTATCCTTAGGTATGTGGGCATCTGGCAGCTTGTTTTGTAACAATATCCCTTGTTATCCATCCAAATTGTTCCAAGTTCCAAATTGTTTTGGAACAATTTCCACGAGTTTTGTTGGTGCTTGTAGAGGACAAATCTTCCTTTGCTCAATACATGTGATAAGAAAATAGTGTGGTTGTTGGTGGATGGACAACAGAAAGAAGCATTAAAAAACATTTTAGTAAGCCAAATCTCTTCTATTAAAGCTGTTACTGTACTAGGATGAACTTTCATTTGATTAAGTTATATACAATATTTCCATTAGGTTCTGTAGTTTTGATGCTATATTTAATTTCATTAATGTTTTCCTTTATGATTAATCATCATGAATGTTAGTTTTGGGAAGAACAATGGGATATGTAAAATCAGTCAAATGAGCCCCCAATGTGCTTTTTCAAAAGGCAACTGGACTTTGTTTTTTCCTTGAAGATATTTCACAACTCTGAAGAAGCTTCTTGGATGAGAAGCAAAATGTCTTGAAGGAAAAACAAACAAACTCCGGTTGCCCTTTGAAAAAGCACTTTTGGGACAACCATGACCTGGATGACTGAGAATCTCCATAGATAGCCAAATGAGCAATACACACTACCACATTTATAGTAGGTAGGTGGAGTAAAAAAAAAAAAAAGTAAGAGTAGATAGTAGGTGAAATGAAATAAAATTTGTTAATGAGGAATCAGTGCTAATCACTTCAGGCCAGCCTCCCCCAAATTTGGTATCCCGGAGTTGTGTGGATTTCCATTCCTAGAATTTTTACAAGAAAATGCTAAGTGGGGATTTAGGGAATTCCCTGGCACTCAGACTGTTCTTAGATTGGGCAGCTTTCTATGTTCCAATTTACAGGTTGATGTAAGATTGCATGTTCTTGCTAGTGATACAAATGATAATGATCTGTACTCCAATATTAAAATATCACAGCTTGGGCCAGAATATTAAAATTGCCACATAAAACCTAAAAAGGCAATCAATACTATGTCAATAAGCAAAATGAATACATATTGCCATAGTATAAATCCAGAACCTAATACACAACTGACCAATTCAGTATTAGTCCTTAGAGCCATAAAATCTTTAGTATGGAGAGGAAGAGACACCGAATGCTCTGCCCAATCTCTTTTCTTTGATATGGAAGGTCTGATATGTACTTAAAACAAGTTACCTCTCAATTGGATTACTGTAAAGAACTATACATAGGACAACTCCTGAAAACATTTTGAAGCTGCAAATGGGCAATGCATACTATGCCTACATGAAATTTTTGGTCCACAAGCTCACAGGCTCCCGTTGGCCTTCTGGGTGCAATTCAAGATACTGGTTGTTACTTATAAAACCCAACATGTCATAGGAATGTGCAGGACCACCCATCTCCAATTGTTTCATTTGTCACATCAGAGCCAGCAGGCTCTGGATCTTTTCTACAAGAAAATTTTACCTTTGTGGGACTAAAAGTTGTGGCTTCTCGAGATCAGTGGTCCACAACCTTTGTAGCTTGGTGCCTGGCTGGTGAGGGGTTGGGGGGAGAGAACTGGATCATGTGAGTGGCAGACCATCATGCTCGAACATGAAGCTGTTGTGCGATTGGTGGGCTGTTGCAAGAGCACACAGCTTGATTTGGACCACCACTTATGCAAGTCGAGCTGCGCACATGCTCACTGTGGCCAGCTACTCGTGTGTCCCAATTCCAAATAGGCCACGGCCTGGTAGTGGGCCATGGCCCAGCTATTGGGAACTCATGGTCTAGATGGCCATGGTCCTATTGATGTTTAAGAAGTATTAAAATCGAAAGATCTGTGTTAGGGATAACATTGTTTACCCTAACTGGTTTAGGTGAAATAATAACTATGAATCATAGTTAGTGTATGTTAGAGTATATGCAGCTTTAACTGTGAAATAGCAATTAAAGGAGTGGTTATGAAAACACTATAAAAGTAGCAAGGCTACGGCTTGCTTACTCTCTCTGGCTTTGATGATCCCTGATTACTGCTTGGAATCAAGACTGCATTGCGCGAACGGGAGAGACAACAAATGACTGATTTTGTAAGTGAACTGACATAGGATATTATACATGGACTTTGCTAAATGAATACCCCTGAATGGACTGACTACATGGTAAATGAATATTGGACTGTTATTTGACTATGCCATAAACTTATACTGGAATAAAATATATTCTTGATAGCACAAGCGTATCTGTTATTTTTACTGTATGTTAATAAACATACAAGCTTAGCTCACTCATTTATCTGTGTGCCTATCTGACTAACGCTGCACATTCTGTTTAGCTTGTCTACCTAACCCTGGTTGGGGAACCCAGGCTTAACAATCTGGATGTTCCCTCAGCTTTTAGAACAGAAGATTAAACCAATTGTCTTTGTCCAGGGATCCTTAACTCGTGGCCTACAGGCTGGATACGTCATGTACTGGCCATCCTACTTCCATTTTAGTGAAGGGTAAAAAGTCATGATATGTCACATGATGACAATGTGATGACACAAGTTTGATACCTCTATCTTTGTCAATTTGTCTGTTCTGATCTTTTATCAATTGAATGCTCTGGAATCCAAAAGAGAGACAACTGTGAGATGGACAGATATATAAATAATTTAACTAAAACTAAAGTAAGCTAAATGGTTTGTTTGAATGTAAGTGCAATGTCCTGATTTCATAACCTATTAGATTAGGACACTTTTTTTGCTATTTTATTTCAGATCTTTTTCATTGATTGGGCACACTCATGAGGAGAAGAGGCAGTAATTGAAGTGTAATAGCATGTATACAAGGAGCCTCCTTGGAATTTGGCTTCTTCAGAATTCTCAGAATTGAGAATATATTTTCCACTTACCTTAAAGGCACAGAAATCTTATGAAGCACTCACATTTTCCCAAACATCTTTGATGTTTTATAGGCGTTTTGCATAAGTGAATGTATGCTATGTGTATGTGTTTTGTTAAAGCAGTAGAAATATTTTAATAGGTATGAGGTAATTGCACAACCCAGGGGGAGCAATTTAATGTATGTACATCTGCATTCCAATTTCTAGTTCACTTTAGTGCAGGTGTATGTGAGAAGCACAGGTGTGTGTAGGGCATGCAGCAAGATTGCATCATGTTGTTCCATATATCTATTGTCTTGTCAAGCACAAAGGATTTCTTAACAAAGTGAATATTAAATTTCCCCTAATGTAATTATAATTTGACAGCCCAGCCACCCAACATGCTTGCACAAAAGAAAATAGAAAGTAAGAAATTCTAAAAATAAAACAATTTTAAGGAATAAGACAGGAACTGTTTTATGAGCAGCTGAACTAGTCTCGTTTAGGTGACACTTCCTCTGATTTTTAGGGAACATTATTTAATTTTCCCATCCACTTCTTAACTTTTCTTAGTTAGCCATTACTGCTTTTAAATATATTTACACCCCCCTGCATCTTTTTTAGTCTTGCAAAAGTTGCCTTTCACAGTATTCTCCTAATAACTTCAGTTTCACAGCTCGTTGCATCTAAAACTTCCCTTCCTAATTAACTCAGAATAGGGTTTGAAGAAGCTCCAACCCCTGAGAATATCAAATTTAGCTCCTAGCCTGAAGCTAGGCTCTGGGCAAAAGAACACATGTCACATTGGGAAATCATGAGATATATATACATTGACATCTTGGGTTTATTATGTCTCTTGCACAACTCACATACACTCTTTCTCTCTTCCTGGTGAAGTAGTGGATTAAATAGATGAAATCAATATGGTTCCCATTTTGAGTAATTTCTTATCTGCTTGTTGGACTTCGTGTAAAGGTTAATTGTAAACATTATTGTAAAATTACAAGTAATTTTCCAACAATATTCCAGAAAGAATTTTAATCCTTGTTTGTTGATATATAAATAAATATAATATAACTTCTCTTTTTCTCCTTCAAGCATTTTCTATTTTCAGATTCTAAATTCCTTAGGAATTAACATTTCTTGATTTGGATATGTGACTTCTGCCAAGTTATGTTATGCTGGTGGTAATGAGAACAACAACTTGACCACCCAAATTGGAATTTGAGGTACTGTTTTTAACATGTCAAAGTTAAAGGTAGAATATCCTTTGAACCAGGTGGCTCTAATATCCACAGCTATGGAGAAGTGAGTTGGAAATAGTTCTCCTTCCAGGCCTATAATTTTTAGGCAATGGCATAGGACATTGTCAGTCTTGTTTCACTGACCTGAAGTTAAAAGATATAATTGAGTATTCTGAGCATACTGTGATGATATTGAATCACAAGCCAGTGGATGACCTCATCTAGCAATTTCATGTGGACCTTCCCTATTCTCAGACAAATATCTCTGCATTCTCAAAGCAAAGAATAGAAGCCTCTTGACCAGTTCATGGTAAAGCACAAGGGCAACTCTTACAAAAAAAAACTTGCAACACAGAGAAACCCCAACTCTTCTATCCTTCATCAACTGATGACTTCAACACTCCATCTAAGACTGAAATTTACATTCGCTATCTGGAACCAGAATAGTAATGAATAATGGAAGCCAAGCAAGACTGTCCGCATGTCACTTATTAACTATTATATGCCTATAAGGGAACTCTAAGAAGATAAAAGCAGCAGATACACCTGGTAGGTGTCCAATAAAAATTAATATGCCTGCCATTGTATAGAGGCTGTCCTTCAGAAGATGAATAGCAGAAATGGAGTTACATAAAGGGAAAGAAAAAGGAAGTTCTAAACTGAGCAGGCCACTTGTGCAGATTACAGAATTTGCACAGCACACGTATCTCCTTGTTGAATGACATTATCCAGTTCAATATATCATGCAAACAGTGCTTATAAGTTGATTTGCAAGTCAGTCACATGCTGAACTCAATGACTGCAGCTTCAGAGATGGCACGTTCAAACATGATGTTTCTAAAGACATTGTGGGAAGAATTTCTGACGAATAAAGTTTCCAAACAATCGCTTGCTACACAGCCAGCCTTAATAGAATGGATGTGACCTTCTAGTCAGTAGAAGACAAAGCCTTTATCTTCTGGCCCTACAGAAAAGATAATTATATCTTGTGCATCTTAAAACTTTTCTTTTCTGAAAGCAGAATATTAGATTTTTAAAATTTATTTATTTTATTTGGTTTGTCAATTGCTTACAAGATAATAGGTATAAGTAAAAACATAGTTATGAATACATGGATACATATAAAGACCCGGTCCCACTGGCCGACGGATGCAAAACATATGCATAAAGGACACAGCAGATGAGCAAAATTTCGGGGGTGGCTCCATCCGTTGTCATCTGCTCCAAAAAGTGGTGAAAATTTGCATAAACAGAATGGAAAAGAACGGAAAAGAACGGACGTGGGTAGTATGTAGCGGGGATGTTAAACGGATATTCATAGGAAGCCTAGCGGATGAAAGCAGATGGAAGCGGATGATACATCTGAAGGGGTTCTGGGGGATAATTTCAAAGCAGATGCATAGCCGATGAAGTGGATGCATCACGTATGCCTAAAGGAAAGAAAGAGGATGCCGCATGGATGTATATCAGATGCAAACCATTCACTGCGCATCCTTTCTATTTCCGTGCTACTAACGCTGTGTAGACGTTCTGTGTACCTTTTGTTTCCTCCCTCTTTCTGTTTTCAGCTGCAGCGGATGTGAGTTGCGAGGATGCCCAGAGGATGCAGAGAGGATACAGTGGACATTTAACGGATGATAAATGGACATAGAACATTTGTTGCTCGTATGTCACAGATTTACATCATACACGGTGGAAAGTTCATCCGTTCACAAAGTTTTGTGCAGCTCAAAACTTCTTGCGCGGATGAAATCGCAGTGGATGGATGCTCGACGGATAGAGTGTATGAAACACGTATGCAATGAGTACACAATGGATGCATAGCATTTTCCAATGGATGGCAAGCTTTTTTTAAACATTTTACATCCTCTTTGCATCCGTAAGTGCAGTGGGACTGGGCCTTAAGAAAAATAAAAGAAACGATAGGACAGGGATGGTAGGCATGTTGGTGCGCTTATGCACGCTCCCTACAGACCTCTTAGGAAAGGGGTGAGGTCAATGGTAGAAAGTCTAAGGTTAAAGTTTTTGGGGTTTGGGGAAGAAACCACAGAGTCAGGTCGAGTGTTCCAGACACTGACCACTCTGTTGCTGAAGTTGTATTTTCTGCAATCAAGTTTGGTGCGATTAACCTTGAGTTTGTATCTATTGTGTGCTCTTGAGTTGTTATGGTTGAAGCTGAAGTATTCACTGACAGGTAGGACATTGCAATGTATGATTTTATATACTACATTTAGATCAGACTGAAGGTGGCATAGTTCTAGATTTTCTAGATCTAGAATTTCAAGTCTGGTGGCATAAGGTATTCTGCAACAAGTAGAATATTTCTTGTGAAATATTTCTGGACTTTCTCAACTGTGTTAATATCAGATATGTAATGTGGGTTCCAGAATGATGAGCTGTATTCAAGAATTGGTCTTGCAAATGTTTTGTATGCTCTAGTTAGTAGTGTGATATTACCAGAGAAAAAGCTACGTAAGATTGGGTTAACAACTCTTAATGCTTTTTTGACTATGTAGTTATAGTGGGCTCTAGCAATTAGATCATTAGAGATGAGTACTCCAAGATCCTTGACAGAGTTTGGGTCATCAACAAGGTCTTGACTATTCAGCCTGTATTTTATTTTCTGATTTCTTTTGCCAATATGTAGAACAGAGCATTTTTTGGTTGATATTTGAAGTTGCCATTTGTTTGACCATTCTGATACATAGTTGAAGTCTTTTTGAAGGGTAGCAGTATTGTCTGTGGTGTTGAATAGCTTTACATTATCAGCGAAGAGAATGTAGTTGCTCTTGATATGATCACAGAGGTTATTTTTGTAGAATATGAAGAGAGTTGGTCCTAGAACACTGCCTTGGGGGACACTACTGTTGACAGGTACAGAATTTGATAGGACGTTCCCAATTTTGACCATTTGTTGTCTATTTGACAGGAATGCTTCTATCCAGTTTTGCAGAGATGCCATAAGATTTTGTTTTAGGAGTAGTTTGTTGTGTACCACTGAATCAAAGGCTTTACAGAAGTCTGTGTAGATTGTGTCTATTGCTTTGCCCTGATCGAGTTGTGTAGTCCATATGTTTCTGCAGTGTAAGAGTTGCAGATTGCAGGATAGTTTTTTTCTGAAACCAAATTGTTTATTCGAGAGTAGGTTGTTTGTCTCTAAGTGGAGGATAATGGATTTGTTAATAATTGATTCCATGACTTTACAGGTGACACAGCATAAAGAGATAGATCAGATACCCTTTTCCTACTTTGTGAGGGTATTTCAAACTCTTACAAGAAACTATGTGAATAACAATTGTTAAGCCTGGGTTCCCCAACCAGGGTTAGGTAGACAAGCTAAACAGAATGTGCAGCGTTAGTCAGATAGGCACACAGATAAATGAGTGAGCTAAGCTTGTATGTTTATTAACATACAGTAAAAATAACAGATACGCTTGTGCTATCAAGAATATATTTTATTCCAGTATAAGTTTATAGCATAGTCAAAAACAGTCCAATATTAATTTACCATGTAGTCAGTCCATTCAGGGATATTCAGTTAGCAAAGTCCATGTAGAATATCCTATTGTCAGTTCATATAAATCAGTCCGTTGTTCTCTCTCCCGTTCGAGCAATGCAGTCTTGCTTCCAAGCAGTAATCAGGGATCATCAAAGCCAGAGAGAGAGAGCAAGCTGTAGCCTTGCTACTTTTATATGGTTTTCATAACCACACCCACAGTTGCTATTTTACAGTTAAAGCTGCATACACTAACTATGATTCATAGTTAGTATTTCACCTAAAACAGTTAGGGTGAACAATGTTATCCCTAACAACAATCTACAGATCCAAGCTTTTTTTTCCACAGAAAATGATTAGCAGATTATTTAAGTTCTCAGTAGTTTTGAGAAAATTACGAGCAAGTGGCAGATAATTTGTGAACAGAAAAATTGATGGACAATGAAATTATTTGCTCAACTATTTGCTCATGTATAATAATTATACTACTCTGTCTTTTTCTTCCTCTTCAAGGAAGTCAATAGGCCAAGATAAAAATAATTTCCCTTGAGGATGAATTGGTACTTCTGATTTGTAAAATTTCACTTTTTTTAAAAAAAGTTAACTGGATAGAATTAAAGTAAAAAAGATTTCCCCCTTCCCTTCCCCCAATAACACCTTCTTCATTTTGAAAAAAAACTTTTCTTCAGAACATATTATTTGTAAAGCAGGATAGCTATATTTTAACAAGGGCAGGATGGTCAACAAAGTCAAGATAAAGACTCTACATATTGTAGATGTACTGAACTTTAAAAAAAGGTATAGGCTTCAGGCATAGGCTGCGGCTGCCATTTTATTTTGTTTTATTCTTTATTTTATTCATTACATTTATATGCTGCCTGTCTAATTATCAAACGTCTCTGGGCAGCTTAAATTTTGAAATTTTACCCACAACTGGAAGCTTCTCATTTTTTGCATTCCAGTTTTTATGCGGAATAGAAAGAACAGTATATTTCAAGAACTTTTAGATTTGATTTTCTGTATAAGATATGGAAATGAAAAATTTCAATACTTTGGCTTTTAAAAAAAAAATGGGTAAAAAAGAATTAGAATGTGAAATCAGATAGAATTTGTTTTATAAGCCTATAATTTTCAGGAGTTCTTGATGTGGCTAGCCTAAAGATGTTTTCTCTGTAAATATTTCAAGAATACACTGAATAAATCTTCTTGTATATATATTCATCTAGATTTTTTTTTACTTTTTAAATTTCACATATTTATTGCTACAACTTCAAACATACCTGTTTTTCAAAGCCCAAGCACTCTCTAGGTGCTTGTCAGTCTTCAAGATCTTCTGCTATTGCTTTGCATCTTTTCGACTG
>BLBF01000003.1:36470883-36502041 GCA_015471245.1 Laticauda colubrina | reverse complement strand
AACCAAGCCCCCACCTAAGCAGAACACACCCCCAGCCAATCAGAACACAGCCAACCCCCCTACCAATAAGAACACAGCCAAACCCCCACCCAATCAAGTCACACTCCCACTAGCAGTTAAAAGGAAGAAGCAGCTGCAAGCTCACATTACTCTGAGAAGCACAGAGCTGAAGAAACAAGCCTGAAGATGATGAATGAGACTTCATTGAAACTTTGCCTAGATACTTCCAATTCTACGCGGGAGAAAACCCGAATAACCAAAGATCCACATACAAATACCCGCGAAAACCTCAGAAAACATATACATACATACATACATACATACATACATACATACATACATACATATATATTCCAGCTTTTTTACTGCATTTTTGTGTTCATCATCATTTCATGCGGTAAAAAAACTGGAACACACCTCCTCACTAGTCCAACACATGAAAGCCACAGGTCACAGCATCAACTTCAATGGCACCAAAACCCTAGCCACTAGAGAAAACCCCAGCCACAGAATTATCAGAGAAGCCATAGAGATTGAAAAAAGACATGAAAGCATGAATAGAAGAGATGATTCCACCAGACTGTCAATCATTTGGAAGCCTGCACTCACAAACAAAAAAATCTCCACACCACAAGCCAGGCTAACACCTGAGCACAAACAGATTCCCCCTGATACCTCCAGCTCAAACACACCCCAACCAGGCACCCAGATGAATCCTAGCTTCCTAACAAATGATAGCCGTCCTTTTACTCGGAGCCAAGCTGCACTAAAAGCCTCCAATACAGGAACACAATATTGCCAGCCAATCAAGACACAAAAAAAGTCACAAAACAGACAGAGGATATTAGAAACACCAACCAAGTAGAACACAGCAAACTCAAAGACCAATAAACACAGACTAAGACTCCCAACCAATCAGGATGAAGGAAAAAACCATTCTGGCACAGCGTAGGCTAGCCTCAAATTTAAAACTAACGGCTGTGATAGTCTGACTCACAGACGAACTCAATACAGAAGCCTGATGATGGCAGATGAGATTCTGCCAAAACATTGCTCCAACTTTAAAAGTACAACTATGATGACGTAGGATAATACCCAAAGGAAGCTGAACAGCATACATGTAAGTATCTGCGAAAACTTAAATAATAAACAAGATATATCTCCAATATCTTGTCAAGAAAATTCCATTACCAAGAATCAATACTGCCTTGAAAGTACCAAAAACAACAACAACACCCCACAACAACCCAAAAACTCAAAACCCCAAACACCTTTAACTTTGTCTGCTTTAAAACTGGGAACCAAACAGAGTTCTCCAGCATTTCTTATTGATCTTTGTTCTGTTGCCTGGAAACATGAGGTAATGCAGCGGCCAATTAATTTTGAACGTAAATTGTTTCTTGCTTATATGTGCATTGTGCAACTACATGTGCACAAAATTGTGCAAAAAGAACTCCTGCTTGTGGACTGTTTTAGGTTTTTGGATTGCTGATAGACTGATGGCCAGGCCTTCAGAAATTTCTATTCTCTAAGAATCCAGATGATATATCTTTTCTAGAGGGAATATCTGGAAAGGCAGGATGAAAGTTCTTTCTACAATGATTTGTGTGCCTTTATCATATATTGTAAATACACAACTAATTTGTCTTGTATATGGAAGAGGGAGATAGAGAATAAGAGAATAAGAGATCAAGGGAGAGAAGGGAAAGAGAGAAAGGTGCCCAAAATAACATTCTACAAATTGAATGACATGATTTCTGTCTACTAAGATTAATTAATTGATTAAAGCATAATTATTTGGTTTTTTAAGGCATCATTGTGCTATTTTTGTTGCAGCAGACTAATATGCCTGTCAACCTCTAAGGAAGGAGAAGAAAAGAAGGGTAAAAAAACACATTGTTGTTGATTCTTGTTATTATGTTGCCTTGGAACACATAGACAGATGAAAACAGAAAATTTTCACCTTTGCAAAGAATAACTTCCATTAAGTGTCAGCGATTCTCACTGGCCATAATCTTTCATGTGGTATTTTTTTATTATTTCAAAGTTCAGGTGTAGTGAAATGTTGGCCCACCTAAATCCCTACTAATTAGCAAGCATCTGCCTTGCTAAAGTTCATTACATTATCCTGTCACCAACTACAATTTTATTTGCATCTAATCTGATTGAAACTCATCAAAATGCCTACTTTCAAGCTGGTCTCAGGACAGCCTCAGGACAGAAGTTTTCCCTTCTTAAAATACTAATACAAAGAGAAGCCATTTCCCCTCCATGTCAAGATGTCCACATTCTTGAAGGCTGCAGCACTGGAGCCAAAACAGACCTTCCTCTCACACATCCTCTGCAGTGCAAATTGTTGAGGGAAGAAGAAGTTCTTGCCAGAGATTTGAAGTAATTGGTTGCAGATTTACCGTTCTTTTCTTTTTTTTCCCATCTGTTTCAGTTTATCCCATTCCCTCCCACCCTTGGATGCCAGAGATTTGAACCCCTTGCTTGTTCCATTGTTCCATCTGGTCTGAGCTCCTTTTCCATTTCTCCCTCTCCCTTGGTGCTCTCCCCACTTGCATGAAATTAGACTTGGCCTACAGAGGAGAGTTTTTCCCTTGACAGTGAATAGAGCTGCTTGTCCTCTTACTTGTATTCCAAGACACTGTCTTTGCTACAGCAGCTCTCTCTCCCTCTCCCTCTCATTCTCTCTCCCATTCTCTCTCACTCTCTTTCTTTCCTCACCCTCTTGCCCTCCCTCTCTCTTTTTGACTCAAAGCCTTGCCTCTATGGATTACCTTCCGTTCTTCCCCCCTCCCACTTTTTTTTCCTGTGCCAAATTTGAATCTCTGTTTGTTGCTTAGCATAATCCATCCTGATGAAAAGCCAATTGCCAGCCTGCATCTGGGGAGCTTTTCCAGTTTAGCAGAGGGGTGCAATTATAGAGGTGACCAGAGACAAAGGAAAGCCGGCACGCGCGGCTGCCTTTAATGGAATGCAATGATTCTGCTGGGCTCTGGAGTAATACAAGAGATCTGGTTTTAATAAATTAACAGCCTACGAGAAACAATCTCAAGCAATTAAACTTTGGGACGAAGGCGAGCACCATGAAATGTATTCAGCACTTGGTGAATAGTAGCTAAGGCAAAAGAAAATACAGTAAGCCGTTTAGATGGCTGTTGTATAGATTGTCCAAAATCTCACCACTCCTTTCTCCTTCCCATTTGGTATTATAGTAAATCCTTGTCCACATTCCAGCCCTTTCATCTGCCCACAGTGATGCTAGTTGACATTCATGAGTTGGTTGATTGGAACTGGTTTTTATCCCCTTCTCTCTTTCCCTTATGTTCCAATTGTCATGAAATTCAGCTCACAAGTAGGGAAGCAGCAATCATGGAAGAAAACAATAAACCAAACTGCCTCCTGCCTTTCCAGATCTTGTTTCTGAATTTTTGTTTAGTTTTGGGCTAATAATGTGATGCAGTTGTGTGAAACTGAGTAACAAAATATCAGGGACTGGCAAACATCAGTAAAGGAAAAGAAACACACACACATATACACACACACACTCATCCTGAGTGGAGCTAAGCCTCTCTGAATTGCATTAACAGCCTGTATGGAATCTCTTTGCCATAGAATTCAATTTGTTTTCATTTAAAGTCTGTTCTTCTCAATCAATGCAGCTAATGAATAGCTGCTGATGGCTCTGACCCCTAGTCTGAGGAAAGAATTTATCTTCTTGGCTAATTAAATGGCTTGAACAATTTCTTTTAATAATGTTGTGGGATTTTAATACTAAAAACATTAAAAAGGAAAAGGTAAATCTTCATTGTGCCTTGCGAAAGGGTCAAGCAGGCTCTCAAGGGGTTAGGATTAGGTGTTTCTAACATCCTTTTGTGTTTCTCCGAATAGTGTGGGGAAGAAAAAAACCTGCTTGTTATGTAAAGGCTGGTGCACATCTGTCCTCAGCAACCCTTGAAGAAAAAATATGACAGGGCAATTATTTATGTCTCATTGTTTCACACAGAATCACCTGGAGAGGCTTGCAAAGGTTTCATAGAGATTAAAACACCTTTTAAAAGGCAGGGCAGTGGCAAGTAAGCCAGAGCTGCATTCATATCTCTGCTGATCTGCCTGCTCTTGTGGAGATGAAAAATATTTAGCTAAATTAATGCAGGTGGAAAATGGGGGCAAGAGGAACTGGAAAATCAGGAGGGAATATTAAAGCAGAGATAGTTCCAGACACAGAATTAATTGGGATCAGTATGGATATCTAAAGGGATAGTGCAAATGTGTATGTTTGACTAGACATGAATCTAAAAGTCCCTTTCATAAAGGTAGACACCATCCAAAACATCTGGAGGAACTTTGATTGGAAACTGATAGGAAGACTCTGCCTTTGTTCTTGTATTTTGGTTCATTGTAGTTACAGCCCAGCAACTTTAACAAAGCCAGGTCCCCTTATAATATTTTGTTTCACAAGACAGTTGAGGAGCAATCTGTACAAACTGGATTGATTTTTTTTTCATATCATTTTGATATCAGTTTCTCTCTCACTGTGTTGTTTCCTTCCTTCCTCTTCTGTGTGTAAATGTCGCTACCTCCTATCTTCACACTTTAAAAATTGAAAAAAATTTCCTGAACATTCTCCATCTCCCTTTCTGGGATATCAGTATATATTGAATGCCCTTCAGTAGTCTTCCAGAAGGTCAGGAAGCTGAGTTGCAGCCCCCTGACCTCTCGAGCTGAGGAAGAAGGCCAGCTACCTTGAACACAGACCTACTGAGAGCAACAGGAAGAGTCAGGAGCAATGTTCAATGACCCTTCATAATTTTAAGGTGATATCTTGCAGTCAGATATATTAATGTTAAAAAATCTAAATCCAAAACAAAAGAATTCTATCTCTAGAAAAGGAGATATGGTTCTCAGAAATAGGCCCGATAAGGCATCAGTTTTTGATTCAGTTTATTTACTTATTTCAAATATAGTGCTATCTCCTGTTCAAAATAATAAATGCATTAAACAGAATAATAATATAACATAATAAACAGACAGAAAACTAATGCCAGCAGTAAAAACAGTAGAAGGTGTTTTGCCTATGGAGATTCTCAGTCATCCAGGTCATGGTTGTCCCAAAGGTGTTTTTTCAAGAGGCAACTGGGTTTTCTGGTTTTCTTTGAAGACGTTTTGCTTCTCATCTAAGAAGCTTCTTCAGTAGAAGGTGATACATAATCTCCATTCAACTGGCAAAACACCTCCCATTTTCTGAAGAACAGTCTTAACTGGATTTTTTTTTCCCTTTAACATTTCTTCTTACTTTAAAAGTTTCATCCATTTAAAGGGCCTGTCACATTGGCCGACGGATGCAAAACGTTTGTAAAAAGGACACAGCGGATGAGAAAATGTTCCATCTGTTGTTATCTGCTCTCAAAAGTGCCCCGAATTTCCATAAGCAGAGCAGACAACAACAGAAAGGAACGGACGGGGAGAGGACCTAGAGGGGATGTAAAACGGATGCTCCATGGAAGCCTAGCGGATGGAAGCGGATGGGAGCAGATGGCACATCCGCGGGGCTTCCGGGGGAGCACAGCGAAGCAGACGTGCAACGGAAAGAGTGGATGCAGAGCGGATGCCAAGCGGATGAAGCGGATGCAGAGTGGAAGCCTAGAGGAAGCCTAGCGGATGCAGAGCGTTCACTGCGCATGCGGGGAGGATGCATTGCGTCAGCCCCGCAGATATAAAGGGAAGCAGCTCGCAAGCAGGTCACCATTCAGAGGAAAGACCAGACACAGCTCCAGCCAGCCAACAACCATGGGGAAGAAGAGGAAGCCTGTGGCATCTGCTGCCAGCCCTGGCAAGAGGGACAGGGCCACCATCCCACCCCTTGGGGCTGACTCTGCTTCTGCTGGGGCTTCTGCTGCTCAGGCTGACTCTTCTGGTGCTGGAGCTTCTGCTGGTGCTGCTCCTGGTGCTGGGGCTTCTGCTGGGGCTTACTCTGCTGGCGCTGCTCCTGGTCCTGCTGGTGCTCCTGGTGCTGCTGGTGCTCCTGATCCTGCTGGTCCTGCTGGTCCTGCTGGTGCTCCTGGTCCTGCTGGTGCTACTGGTGCTGCTGGTGCTGCTGGTGCTGCTGGTGCTGCTGGTGCTGCTGGTGCTGCTGGTGCTGCTGATCCTGGTGCTGCTGGTGCTGCTGGTCCTGCTTTTGCTGCTGGTCCTGCTTTTGCTGCAACTGTTGTTGTTTCTGCTGCTGCTGGTGGTGGTGTGGTGAAGCAGCCCCTAGAACCTCGAAGCCCCTCTGATGAGGGCCCAGATGGCCCTGCCAGAGGGAGGAAGAGGCATATGCATGAACGGGAGAGGAGGCAATACTCCATCGAAGAGGAACATGAGGATGAGGTGCTGGAATGGCTGAGGGAGAATGAGTACTTCGGGTGGAAGGGACACAGGCTCTATCGAAACACCAAAAGGAAGCAGGCTGCTTGGAGAGAGAAGGCAGAGAGCCTGGGCTACACTTCGGAGGTGCTCCTCGGCTGGTGGAAGCACATGCACACCTGGTACAGGAAGCTGCACCTGAAGAAATCTGGCCAGGCCATGGTTAAGCTGACAGACAGAGAGATCTACATCATGGCCAGGTGCAGCTTCCTGGAGGGTGAGATCCACCACTGAGGAGCACCAGCAGCCCCTCTCACTACCCTCTCTCTCCGGCAGCCTGCTGAGAGCCAGTCCTCTTCCGGGCAAGAGTCAGCTCCTGTGTCCAGGCAGGTATCTGTGGAGCGTGCCATGACGGAGACCCCCCCAAAAGCTGCATTCCCCATGGCAGATCGCGTGGAATACCCCCTGATGCAGTGGGAGCAAGGAGAGGGCACTTCCACCAGAGACCAACCCACATCCACCCCAAGCTCCAACTCCACAGAAAGCAGGCAGAGAGCCAGACCGGAGGGGCAGAGTCACATTGTCCTGCTGGAGATCAGGGACACCATCAGAAGCAGCGTAGATCTCCTCTCTCAGCTGGTACACACCAACGTCCCATCGTCCAACCGCAAGCCCTTCATAACGTACATCAACCAGACCCTCATGAACATGTCCGAATCACAGTACCAGGGGATCAAGGACAGGATCACCAGTCTTCTTCACAACCCTTCAGACCCAGCTGAATCTGCTCCCACCCAGTCCAGGTCTGCTCCTCTCCCTCAGGTGATGTCACTGCCCTTCCAAGGCTTTCCACAGGCCTTCACCTCCGAAGGCTATGGCTACCAGGAGCTCCAGCAGCACAGGCAGCCCTTCCCAGTCCAGGCACAGGTACATCAAACACCACCGGTGCCACCGATGCCACTGATGCCACCCATGCCACCGATGCCAGCCACGCCACTGATGCCACCCATGCCACAGATGCCACCCATGCCACAGATGCCACCCACACCACAGATGCCACTCACGCCTCACCTCGCTCAGCTGCAGACCAGACATCCCCACTACACTCTTCCTTCCTCCATCCCACAGCCAAGCTCGGCCTCAGAACACCTGTCATCGGTATTGGGGCTGACACCCCATGTCCTAGAGGAAGGGGCTCTCAACATCACAGGACTGAGCCAGCTCTCTGAGAACTTCCTGCACACACCATCTCCTGTTGTCCTCTTGGGGCCAGGCACCCCAATGGTGCCTCAGACCAGAACTCCAGCAGCAGCCACCTCCACCGCACCTGGACCCTTCACCCCTGAGAATATGGGCATGCCTCAGAGTGACTGAGAAGAGTGCGAGAGACTGGGTGGCTACCTGTTGACTTTATCTTTGCTTGGGACACTTGGGTCATTGTTCTTTTACAGCTTGTTATTAATAAATATTATCTTTGCTTCACACACTTGCTTCATTTATTTTATTAAATACAGTCTTGGTGGAAACTTTTAGAAATGGTTTAAGCCTTTGCATGCTTGTGGGATGAGTAAGGATAGCAGTGGGACGGGCAGGGATACCTTTGGGATGGGTAATAGCTGTGGGATGGGCAGGGATACCTTTGGGATGGGTAATAACTGTGGGATGAGTTTGGATTCCTGTAGGATGGGTAACAGCTGTGGGATGGGTTAGGATACCTGTGCGATGGGTAATAGCTGTAGGATAGATAAACCTCCAGTGCAAGCATAGTGGGACTGTATGGTCCACCCTCCCAGGTGCCACACCTTTGGCCCTTTATTATCAATAACAATGTAATCATTGATCCACACATTTCAACATAAACACAACTCTTTATTAATGCCCTGTTCATTGTAGGGCCACTCAACATACATGGCCCAATCTCATCAGTGTGATGAGACAGGCTCAAGGAAGCATCCATTAACAATCTATCATCCTGTCTTGCCACTCCACTGCTCCAGCTGGGGAGTTGCATCAGTGTTTCAGGAGATTGCGCTGCTTCTTCCCTTCACGTGAAGCTCTGTTGGGGCCTTGCACATCCACAGTGTCTATCAGGTTTCGTCCTTGCCTCCATTCACCAGGCTCCATGTCCCCATTGCCTTGTTGACGGTCCACAAGCCTGTTCTGCAACACTGGGTAGCGGGTGCGCATGAGATTGTGCAGGATGCAGCAAGCTTCCACGATCCTCCTCACGGTCTGTGGGCGATGCTGCATGGTGGTGAGTAGTACCTGGAACCTGTTGGCCAGGATGCCAAAGGCGTTCTCCACCACCCGCCTTGCCCTGGACACCCTGTAGTTGAAGATCCTCTCCTCACGGGTGAGGCATCTGGAGGTGTAGGGCTTCATAAGGTAGGTTGTGAGGGAGAAGGTGTCATCCTCCATGATGAAGTAGGGCACATCTTGTGTGTCGTTGGGCAGGGGGTCTTGATCTGGGAAGCTCATGATGAGGTTGCATTCCAGCCCCTCCTTGAGGACACTGGCGTTGTATACCTGGGCATCTGAAGATGAGCCGTTGCCTGAAGCATCGATGTACATGAACGTGTAGTCAGCATCGACCATGGCGAAGAGGATGATGCTGAAGAAGCCCTTGGAGTTGAAATAAGTGGACCCTGATTTGGCTGGAGCTTTGCAGGCTATGTGCTTGTTATCTATGGCTCCAACGGTGTGGGGGAAGTTCCACTTCTGATACCACTGCTCTGCAACTTTCTTCCAGCCTTCTTCAGTGGAGGGGCACTGGAGGAGCTCCTCCAGGTATTCTTCAATGATGGCCTGCACCACTTCTCTGACCACAATGCTGATGGTGTTGTGTGGCACCCTCCAGCCATACTTCATGCTCCTGTAGGTGGTCCCTGAAGCCAGGTGGTACAGAGTCAGTGCCACCTTGAGTGCAGGGTCCAGGCTGGGCCGAAACTTGGTGCTCTGCATGGTGAACCTGGGTTTCAGCCACTCCACAACTTCGTCAAACATGGCTGGCGGCATCCTCATGAAGTTCTGGAATGCATGAGTGTCTTTGTTCCTCAGCTCCACCATCAGCTTGTTATACAGTCTGTACCCGGCTCTTCTTCCGATCCATCTTCGGACCCAGACACTTCTTGGACGCCTCCTTTTCTTCGCGTAGAACAGGTGATAGAGCCTGTAGATGGCTTCGCACTGTTGTAGAACGATGGTGGCTACTAAAAGGAGTGTGTGATGATCCATGGTGGAGGTGACTGGATGCTTTGGAAGAGCAAGAGCAAGAGCAAGGCTGAAGAGGTCTGCACCGCAGGGCTGCTGGACTGAAAGTGAGATCCAGGGGAGTTCCTCCTCCTTTTTGTAAGAAATATAGGTTTTCCGCTAGATGTCCTTTTTCATCCTCTAGGCATCCTGCAGACATCCTAAATATCCGAGATAGGTCCCCTCTGTGAACATTTTTTCCGTTTTAATGCTTTGTATTCGAGCTGCATCCGCTTTCATCCTTTCTATGTCCGTGCTACTAATGCTGCGCGTCCATTCCGCATCCATTTCGCTTCCTCCCTGTGTCCTTTTTCCGCTGGAGCAGATGCGAGTTGCGTGGATGCGCAGCGGATGCCTCACGGATATAGCGGACATGTAACGGATGACGACGAATGTATAACGGATGTTCCCCGTATGCGTTGTGGATGCAGAACGGACGCATTGGATACATTTTCCACTCAAAAAGTTTTGTGCAGCTCAAAACTTTTTGAGCAGATGAAATGTCAGTAGACGGATGCTGGACGGATAGAGAGAATGAAAAACGGATGCAGTGAGTACAGAACGGATGCATCACGTTAACCAATGGATGGCAAGTGTTTCTCTCCGTTTTACATCCTCTTTCCATCCGTTGGTGCTGTGTGACAGGGGCTTAAGTTACATTAATTTCATTTTTGTTGAGCGTTTCTTACATTTTCCCATGCTTTCAATTTTTCCACTGGCACGTAACCAGCTTCCTGCTGCCTGCTGTTTAGTAGTTAATAAATATAAATAGCATGACATGTTTATTGTTCTATTAACTACCTTCCCCAGGTAACAGCCCTGCTATATTTGTACAGAACTCCTGTTGTACAGGTGATTTTAGAAAGGCTTCGGTGCAATGACTTACATGTCTGCTTCGTATTTCATAGTGTGCCCAGAATTTTATTTTTTAAATTTGTGGAGTTTTCATTGGTTTACTAATCCTTCCATTCCTTATGTTCATTTTCTGTTCCCCAAACTCTGTCAGTTTTTCTCTTACCAATACAGATAGATCTAAAATGAACTTGAAACTATCAAACACATTACTGATTTCACTATTCATATCCCCCCACCCCTTTCTCCTCCCTGTCATTTCTTTACATCATGGGCCAAATTCTTTCCAGGTTAGGCATCCCTTGCAAACCAAATCAACAATTAAAATGCAATAGGTTGTTTCTTCTTTGACATACAGGTGAAACTAAAAAAACTAGAATATCATGCAAAAGTTCATTTATTTCAGTAAGGCACCTTAAAAGGTGAACCTAATATATGAAATAGACCCATTACATGCAAAGCAAGATAGTTCATGCCATGATTTGTCATGACTGTGATGATGGCTTACAGTTCATGAAAACCCCAAATCCACAATCTCAGAAAATTAGAATATTACATACAATCAATAAAACAAGGATTGTACATAGAACAATATCAGACCTCTGAAAAGTATAAGCATGCATATGTACTCAGTACTTGGTTTGGGCCCCTTTTGCAGCAATTACTCCCTCAATGCAGCGTGGCATGGAAGTTATCAGCCTGTGGCACTGCTGAGGTGTTATGGAAGACCAGGTTGCTTTAATAGCGGCCTTCAGCTCTTCTGCATTGTTCGGTCTCATGTCTCTCATCTTTCTCTTGGCAATGCCACATAGATTCTCGATGGGGTTCAGGTCAGGCGAGTTTGCTGACCAATCAAGCACAGTAATCCCACAGTCATTGAATCAGGTTTTGGTGTTTTTGGCAGTGTGGGCAGGTGCCAAGTCCTGTTGGAAAATGAAGTCAACATCCTTATAAAGCTTGTTTGCAGAAGGAAGCATGAAGTGCTCCAAAATCTCTTGGTAGATGTCTGCATTGACCCTGGACTTAATGAAGCACAGTGGACCAACACCAGCAGATGATGTGGCTCCCCAAATCATCACAGACTGTGGAAACTTCATATTGGACTTCAAGCATCTTGCAGTGTATGCCTCTCCATTCTTCCTCCAGACTCTGGGTCCTTGGTTTCCAAATGAGATGCAAAAGTTGCTCTCATCAGAAAAGAGGCTTTGGACTACTGAGCAACATACCAGTTTTGTTTTTCTTTAGTCAGGTAAGACGCTTCTGACATTGTTTGTTGTTCAGGAACGGCTTGACAAGAGGAATATGACATTTGAAGCCCATGTCCAGGATCTGTCTGTGTGTGGTGGCTCTTGATGCACTGACTCCAGCCTCAGTCCACTCCTTGTGAAAGTTCCCAACACTTTTGAATGGCCTTTTCCTGACAATCCTCTCAAGGCTGTGGTCATCCTTGCTGCTTGTGTACCTTTTTCTTCCACACTTTTCCTCTCCACATAACTTTCTATTCATGTACTTTGATACATCACTTTGGGAACATCCAACTTATTTTGCAATTACCTTTTGAGGCTTTTCCTCTTTATGGAGAGTGTCAGTGATGATTTTCTGCACAACTGTCAGGCTAGCAGTCTTTTCCATGATTTTGATTCCTACTGAACTAGACTGAGAGACCACTTTAAGGCTCAGGAACCCTTTGAATGTGTTATGGCTTAATTAGCTGATTAGAGTGGGACACTTTGAGCCTAAAATATTGAACCTTTTCACAGTATTCTAATTTTCTGAGATTGTGGATTTGGGGTTTTCATGAGCTGTAAGTCATAATCATCTCAATTATGAAACATCACAGCTTGAACTATCTTGCTTTTCATGTAATGAGTCTATCTCATACGTTAGGTTCACTTTTTAAGTTGCATTACTGAAATAAATGAACTTTTGCACATTATTCTAATTTTTCAAGTTTCGCCTGTAGAAGATTATGGCATAATAGAGAAAAATATTGAAAATCAATTTTATTTTACAAGGAATTTTTGGATATAGAAGCTCCTGGGGGAAAAAAAAACAATGAACCTCAACAAAGGTGTTTAAATGAGTCACAATATCTTTAGAATGTATTCTGGAAGATGAAAAAAAAGAAGATGCCAATAAGGTAAAGATATATTTTTCTTCCGCTGAAGATCAAATCCTTTGTGGACAATTTGTCAGGATTTCTAGGATGGCAATGGGTGGATATATTCCTCTTTCTGCCACTTTCGATTTCTCTCAGTGACATCAGCATGCTCTTCAATTTCCTCTCTATTCAGTAGGGAAAGACAGATGACTATTACTAGAAGTCTGAGCTCGGCCTTTGCAAATTGGGCAGAGAGCCATCAGTTTGCAGATTGCCCATCCCTCCATGAAAGAATTGCCTGTTTTCCCTCTTGTTATCATTTGGGCACTGATTGAATGTTTATGGAACAGCAAGTTCTGCCAACAGCAATGGAACTCACTTCCATCTAAGGTTGCCAGTCCCTTGGCTCTTAAGGAAATTGATTTTGAGAATCTAAGCTTTTTCTCAGATGGAACACCACCAAGCCTTATTCCTTATGCATGCATCACATCATTCCTTTTTTGGACAGAGTGAGAAATGTTATACACCATACAGAGAATGAATGAGAAATATGAAATGGATAAAAGAAAAATCCCAAGACCTGAAATAAGAAGAGGAAAGGTAGTTAGCTTATGTCATCATTATTCACTCTATGTTTCCCTACCTTTCCATCATTGCATACTATCTTTGCTTCCCACATGTCATGCACCAATTTATACAATGCTCTCTGTACTTTAAACTTCTTACCTCTCTCTTTTTGAGGTCAAATCAAACCAAACCAATCCCTGCCATACGTTTCTGGGACTTCTCCTTTCTTTTGACCACACACACTTCCTACATATATTTATTTTGCAATAAATTCAGCCATTTAAGCTTCTTTCAACAAGCATTCATTTCTCACAACAGCCCAGACTGCCTGCTACCTTTACACTGTTATTTGCACATTTTATTTTTCTCCCCCAACCATTCTCTATTTTTAGTCAAGGTACGCACATTTATCTACTTGCTTTAGATATTCAGCATTTATGCACAACTTTAAATAGCTCGTTCTGTTTTCCTTGTCAAACACAATTACTTTGGTCTTTGATATGTTAATTTTTGAATACATACACATTGCATCATACAGAATCTAATATTTACCACAAGTCACTTGGGTTCTTAGCCAAAAGCACACCTCTAACTTCACCACAAATGTTCCTTATTGCATTTACCCAGAGATACATGAAACAGTCAAGGGGACATTGCACATCTTTCCCTAATTCTCTGCTCAGTAAAGGCCCAGTCCCACTGGCCGACGTATGCAAAATGTATGCATAAAGGACACAGCGGACGAGCAAAATTTTGGGGGAGGCTCCATCCGTTGTCATCCGCTCCCAGAAGTGGCAAAAATTTGCATAAACAGAACAGAAAAGAACAGACGTGGGTAGTATGTAGCGGGGATGTTAAACGGATGTTAATCGGAAGCCTAGTGGATGAAAACGGATGGAAGCAGATGACACCTCCAAAGGGGTTCCGGGGGATAATTTCGAAGCGGATGCATAGCGGATGAAGCAGATGCATCATGTATGCAGAAAGGAAAGAAAGGGGATGCCGTGTGGATGTATATCAGATGCAAAGTGTTCACTGTGCATGTAGGGAGTATGAATTGTGTCAGCTCCGCAGATATAAAAGGATGCAGCATGCACGGAGTCAGTATACAGGAGAAAGACGTGCTGCCACATACATTTTGCAGGAACACCATGGTTCGTCAGTCAGGCAAGAAGAGGAAGCCCGTGCCTACTCGTTCAAGCCCTGCCAAGGTGAAGAAGGCCAGAACCAGCATCCCACCTCCTGGCACTGACTCTGAAGCTGCTGCTGCTGCTGCTGTGGTGGACCAGCCCCAAGGCCCTCAAAGCCCTGCTGCTGAAGGCCCTGCTGCTCAAGCCCCTGAAGGCCCTGCTGCTCAAGCCCCTGAAGGTCCTGCTGCTGAATCCCCTGAAGGCCATGCTGCTCAAGCCCCTGAAGGCCCTGCTGAAGCCCCTGCCAGAGGGAGGAAGAGGCAAGGGAAGGAGAGGGGAGAGAGTACAACGTTTCCAAGGAGCATGAGGATGAGGTGCTGGAATGGCTGAGGGAGAATGAGTACCTCTGGAGAAAGGGCCACAGACTGTATCGGGACACCAAGAAGAAGCAGGCAGCTTGGAGAGACAAGGCAGAGAGCCTGGGGTACACTGCAGAAGTACTCCTTGGATGGTGGCAGCACATGCACACCTGGTATGGCAAGCTACACCTCAAGATATCCGGGCAGGCCGCTGTCAAGTTCACTGACCGGGAGATGTACGTCATGGCCAAGTGCAGTTTCCTGGAGGGAGAGATCCGCCACCGAGGAGCAGCCCCTCTGAGACCCCTCTCCCTCAGACAGCCCACAGACAGCCAGTCCTCTTCCAACCAAGAGCCAGCTACCCTGTCCAGGCAGGTGTCTTCAGAGGGTCCCATAGCAGAGACCCCCCTAATAGCTGTACTCCCCATGCTGGCAGACTTGGAGGATCCCGTGGAGGATGACGCCCTGCTGTCACAAATGGAGGAAGAAGCAGCAGCCACCAGAGGCCAACCCACACCCACCCCTAGCTCCAGAGGATGCAGGCAGAGAGGCAGACTGGAGGGCCAGGACCACAGTGTGCAGTTGGAGATCAGGGACACAATGAAGACCAGCACAGAACTTCTCTCTCAGCTGTTCCACTTGAACAGAGCATCCTCGGGCTGCAACACCTTCATCACCTACATGAGCCAGACCCTGAGGGACCTGCCCAAGGCCCAGTACCAGGTGATGAAGCAGAAGCACCACCCTCAAGGCCCAGCTGAAGCTGCTCCTACCCAATTCAGGTCTGCTCCTCCACCCCAGGCGATGTCACAGCCCTTCCACGGCTTTCAACAACCCCTCACCTACCAAGGCTACAACTACCAGGACTTCCCACAACAGAAGCAGAACTTCCCAGTCCAGGCCCAGGTTCATCGGATGCCACAGATGCCAGTCCTCACCCAGCTGCAGATCAGACAGCCCCACTACACTCCTCCTTCCTCTACCCCACAGCCAAGCCCGTCAACAGACAATCTGTCATCGGTATTGGGCCTGACATCTCATGTCCTTGATGAAGGGCCTCTCAACCTCATGGGACTGAGTCAGCTCTCAGATAGCTTCCTGAACACACCACCACCTATTGTACCCTCGGGGCCAAGCACCCCAATTGTGCCTCAGACCAACACTCAAGCCACTGCCCCCTCCATAGTCCCTGCCCGCTTAACAGCTGAGACCATGGACCTGACTCAGAGTGACTGAGAATAGTGTCAGAGACTGAGTTGTTTACTTGTTAATTTTATCTTTGCTTAAGACACTTTACTTGGTTCATTTTGCTTATTTAATACAGTCATAAAGTTTACCTAGGAAAGTTTATCTTTGCTTAACACACTTAATTCAGTTTACTTGGTTCATTTTGCTTATTTAATAAAGTCATAAAGAAAGTTAATAAAGTTTATCTTTGCTTAAGACACTTAGTTTACTTGGTTCAATTTTTTTACTTAATAAAGTGTGGGTGAAAACTTTGAAAAAATGGTAAAGCCTTTGCATGCTTGTGGGATAGATAAGGATAGTTGTGGGATAGATAAACCTCCAGTGCAAGCATAGTGGGACTGTATGGTCCACCATCCCAGCTGTCACACATATGGACCTTTATCATCAATAACAATTTATTCATTGATCAACACATTTTAAAATAAACAAAGCTCTTTATCAATGCCCTATTCATTGTAGGACCACTCAACATACATCTCATCAGTGTTATGCAACAGGCTCAAGGAAGCATCCATTAATCATTTATCATCCTGTCTTGCCACTCCACTGCTCCAGCTGGGGAGTTGCACCAGTGTCTCAGTAGGTTGCACTGCTTCTTCCCTTCACGTGAAGCTCTGTTGGGGCCTTGCACATCCACAGTGTCTATCAGATTTTGTCCTTGCCTCCATTCACCAGACTCCATGTCCCCATTGCCTTGTGCCATGTCCACAAGCCTGTTCTGCAGCACTGGATAGCAGGTGCGCATGAGATTGTGCAGGATGCAGCAAGCTTCCACGATCCTCCTCATGGTCTGTGGGTGATGCTGCATGGTGGTGAGAAGTACCTGGAACCTGTTGGCCAGGATGCCAAAGGCATTCTCCACTACCCGTCTTGACCTGGACAGCCTGTAGTTGAAGATCCTCTCTTCATGGGTGAGGTATCTTGAAGTGTAGGGCTTCATGAGGTAGGTTGTGAGGGAGAACGCGTCATCACCCAGGATGAAGTAGGGCATATCTTGTGTGTCGTTGGGTAGGTGGTCTGTATCTGGAAAACCCATGATGAGGTTGCATTCCAGCCCATTCTTGAGGTCACTGGCATTGTATATCTGGGCATCTGAAGCTGACCCATTGCCTGAAGCATCGATGTACATGAACTTGTAGTCAGCATCAACAATGGCAAAGAGGATGATGCTGAAGAAGCCCTTGTAGTTGTGATAAGAGGACCCTGAGTTGGCTGGAGCTTTGCAGGCCACGTGATTGCCATCTATGGCTCCAACGGTGTGGGGAAATTTCCACCTCTGATACCACTGCTCTGCAAGTTTTCTCAAGCCCTCTTCAGTGGTGGGTCACCTGAGGAGCTCCTCCACGTATTCTTCAATGATGGCCTGTACCACTTCTCTGACCACTTTGCTGATGCTGTTGTATGGCACCCTCCACACATACTGCATGTTTCTGTATGTGGTTCCAGAGGCCAGGTGGCGCTGAGTCAGTGCCACCTTCAGTCCAGGGTCCAGGTTGGGATGGAATTTGGTGCTAGGCTTGGTCAACCTGGGTCTCAGATTCTGTTCAAGTTCATCAAACATGGCTGGTGGAATCCTTATGAAGTGATGGAATGCACAATGGTCTTCATTCCTCAGCTCCACCATCAACTGGTCATACAGTCCAAACTCCATTCTTCTCATGATCCATCCTCAGACCCACACAGCTCTTGGATGTCTCCTTCTTCTCCTTCTGTGTAAAACTTGAAACAGTCTGAACAGGTTTTGGTTCTGGTGATGAATGAGCACAGCTACCATACGGACTGTGTCATCATCCATGGTGGAGAACAATTGATGATGTTGAAGACCAAGACTAAGGGTGATGAGGTCTGTACACCACGGCTGCTGGACTCATACTGAGATCCAGATGATTTTCTCCCCCTTTTTTTTTATAGAAAATATTGGTTGTCCACTAGGTGTCCTTCTACATACTCTAGACATACTCCAGACATCTTAAATATATGAGATACATCCCAGATACAAACGTTTTGTCTGTTTTTAATACTTTATATATGAGATGTATGTGCTTACATCTTTTCTATTTCCGTGCTACTAACACTGTGTAGAAGTTCCGTGTACCTTTTATTTCCTCCCTCTTTCCATTTTCAGCTGCAGCAGATGTGAGTTGAGGGAATGGCCAGAGGATGCAGAGAGGATACAGCGGATGTTTAACGGATGATAACGGACATAGAACATTTGTTGCCTGTAAATGTCGCAGATGTACATCATATGTGGTGGAAAGTTTATCCGTTTACAAAGTTTAGTGCAGTTCAAAACTTCTTGCACGGATGAAATTGCAGTGGAAGGATGCTTGATGGATAGAACATATGAAACACATATGCAGTGAGTACACAATGGATGCATAGCGTTTTCCAATAGATGGCAAGCTTTTTTTAACGTTTTACATCCTCTTTGCATCCGTAAGTCCAGTGGGACCGGGCCTTAATGAACCATTCGTTTAGCATTCTGTTTATTCTCACAGATGCTTTACTTCCATCCCTTCATTCAACAACCAATTCAATTCCTTACCAATGCAAAACATTTCATAAAAGAAGCCTATTTTGTGTATTTTGCACTTTATCTAAATATGTGTAAAAATTAAACTTTCCAGACATTTCCCAGAGACTCATTGAAGAGCAACACTCTGTTCTGCACATCTCAGTCTTGTATAAAACCGCACTGTACTTCCCAAATTTTATGCCCTTTAATTAATCAATCTTCTAGTGCTATTCATTTGCTTGCTTATATTCTTTCAAATCAGAATCAACTCTGAGCTAAACATAAAGCTAAACATAATACAACAGTATTGAAACATAAATAACAAAAATCACAATTTCAAAAACAAAACAGAACAAAACAAACAAACAAACCCAAGTCTCAAGGAACAACTCACATTCAAACACTTCCCCTACAGGAAAATACAATTTCAACAAATCATATTTTGAAGGCTTATACAGTGCTATTTTTTTCTCTTAGCATCACAGACATACAAAACACATATTTTTCTTTCATTTTCTTAATTCATGTTTCTTACCATTTAATCCTCTAATATTTCAAAATATGATCTTCCATGTTTGATGTTCATTACCAGATAGCCCCATAAAAATTGATCTATTCTACCCTTTGGTCAATTTTATTCATTTGACAGATTTATATGGATGCCCAATTAGTAAAAAGTAACTCTGGGAGGTTTATGATTTATAGAAGCATAAAAACAAAGACGTACAAATAAAATACAATAAACATCTCGAAGAAAAAAGAGATCAACAGAGTAAAAGAGCAACAGAATTTTTAAAAAGAGCAGACATAGATGAGACCAACCAATACATATCTCATTCGAGATATTTCACCTTGTGTTCCTCAAGATTTTCACATAACTCCTTACATAGTAAGATAGAGAACTAAATTAGGTTATTATCCTTAGTTATATCAATTCCCCCCTGTAGCTTTTTCCTTAATAGTAAGGACAGTAGTAAACCACTTGGCACAAAGCCCATTTTACCTCAAGCAGGTTTATGCTGCCTTAATGAAAATAAGATATCTAGTCCAGATATTATCATATCAGCGAATATATTCTTGTCAGTATCCCACTAATTAGGGCATATATGCAGTTATAGTGAACCACACTCAGGATACCAAGCCTAACTCACTTAAATATATATAGCATTCACCCAGCCTCCTGAGCGATGGTATAAAATGCCTAATAAATAGATATATTCATCTTTCTTCTTAGAAGAAAGGAATGGAGTGAAGGCAATGGATGTTGAAGAAGTTTGATAATATCTTTGCTTCATGCAAAATAAACTCTTTTTCTTGGAAAGGGGCTGTTTATGTTTTAAAGATCTTTAGGACAATATAGTGATACTCCTCAGAGATAGTAATGAGTTATAAATGCTGCAGAAGTGCAGCATTAGCGACTTCCGGTTTGCAAGGCTTCGGCGGCGGCAGGAATCCGCGATTGTGCGCGGTTCCTGCTGCGCTCGCCGCTGGAGTGCCTTCGATCCAGCTGGATTTGGGGACTATAGTTACCCCGTTGAGGTAACTGAAGATAGGGGAGACTCAGCAGAGGTCCAGGGGAATCGCAAATCCCCTCCTCAGCTGGCTTAACTCCCTTTTCCGAAAGTGGTGGAGTGGCGGTCAGTAATGGCCACCACAAAGAAGCTTTCAGCTGGATAAGAATATGCAGGAGGAAGCTGAGAAACTGAAAGTTTTTGGCTAAAACAGGGATGACAAGTAATATTTAAATACCCTGAAATTTAAGTTTTATTAAAGATACATCGTTCCCTATGAAGATAGAAGAAGTGGCAAATGAATGTAAAAAGGGAAAGTTTGTTTTTTTCTCATTCTCCTTCCTTATGGTGATAGCAAATGAATGGAGAAATCAGAAAAACCCATTTTGGCATCAGCAGGTAATTAAATTGAAAATTGAAGCTCAGGGGACAATAAAGATTTCTGAGCATTGAAAAAAAAACTTTTTTTGCTATAAGTGGGAAGGGAGAGGAAAAGAACTAACATTAAGATTTTCTTGGAGGAGGCTGCTTGGAATTTATAAGATTAGAGTGAAATTGTAACAAAACTTCTAAAAGATATATTTCAACTGGAGCCTTATAACTGAACTATAACCCCATGAAGAGAAAATATAAAAAGAAGAAAGTGGTAAATGAAATAGACTGTGTGTATTTGGATTGCTTGGTGACTTTGGGACTTTTGGAAATGATTATTTGAAAGAGTAAAAATATTTGGGTTGCTCAAAAAAAAAACTTTCTACAATGGCACTACTTGTTGATGAACTGAAAATTGAATTTAAAAAGCTAAAAGAAGAGGATCAAGAAGGGAAGAGCTCTTCTGGATCTGTTTTCCATTTTTTAGAAATGGCAATTTATACCTACCAGAAACTACAAGAGCAAGAAGATTGGGATGAAGAAGAAGCCATCTTTAATGAACAAACAATTTTAGCCAGGGAAAAAAAGGGAAAGAGGGGAAAGAGAATGGAGAATTTAACACTTAAAAAAATAACCAAAAAAGGGAAAAATAAGATGAAAAATCGATATAATGTTAGAAAGCAACAGAAAAAAGAAATACAGAAGAAGGTGGAGATCAAGAAGGTGGAGATGAAGAGACAAGGGGGTAAAAAAACAGGACTGGAGAAGAAAGAAAGGGAAAAAGGGAAGAGAAGTTACAAAGGTTTAACACAAGATGTAAAGAAACAAGATCTATTCAGAGATAGTGGGTAAAAATATGATTAAAAAAGAGATTCTGCAAAGTACATAAGATTTTATTGTTGTATTTATATTTGAAATAATGTTAGAAAATTGGATTTAATAACAGAGCTTAATTTGCTATGGACTATTGTTTTAATTATATTATAAACTTATTATTCTTTTTTATTTTATCATGCAGTAAGTAGTTTCAGAATGTACTAAGCAGAACCAGAATGAAAAGTATATTATATTTAAGTGTTAAATTTAAGGGAAAGATTTAAAGGTGTCATACTTTAATCTATGACGACAGGAGAATTTTTGTGTTAATGAGAAAAGATAAATAGAAAATTGAAATAGAACAGACAAAAGATATGCTAGGAGACAAGGGGGTAAAGGCAGGATTGGAGAGGAAAAGTAGGGACAAAGGAAAGAGAAGTTACAAAGGTTTAAAACAAGATATAAAGAAACAAGATCTATTTAGTGATACTGGGTAAAAATATGATTAAAAAAGAAAAGGACACAAGATTGTATTGTTGTATTTATATTTGAAATGATGTTAGAAAATTGGATTTAATAATGCAGCTTAATTTGCTATGGATTATTTTTTTAATTATATTATAAATTTATTATTCTTTTCTATTTTATAATATAGTAAATAGCTTCAGAATGCACTAAGTAGAATCAGAATGAAAAGTATATATTAAGGCTAGGTCACATTGGCCGACGGATGCAAAATGTATGCAAAAAGGACACAGCGGATGAGCAAATTTTCGGGGATGGCTCCATCCGTTGTCATCTGTTCCAAAAAGTGGTAAAAATTTGCATAAACATAACGGAAAAGAAAGGAAAAGAACGGACATGGGTAGTATGTAGCAGGGATGTTAAAGGGATATTCATAGGAAGCCTAGAGGATGTATATAGGATGCAATCCGGTCACTGCTCATCCTTTCTATTTCCGCGCTACTAACGCTGTGTAGACGTTCCGTGTACCTTTTGCTTCCTCCCTCTTTCCATTTTCAGCTGCAGCGGATGTGATTTGCAAGGAAGCCCAGAGGATGCAGAGAGGATACAGCGGATGTTTAACGGATGATAACGGACATAGAATGTTTGTTACTTGTATGTCATGGATTTACATTATACACAGCGGAAAGTTCATCTGCTCAAAAAGTTTTGTGCAGCTCAAAACTTCTTGAGTGGATGAAATCTCAGTGGATGGATGCTCACAGGATAGAGCATATGAAAAACGTATATGCAGTGAGTACACAATGGATGCATAGCATTTTCCAATGGATGGCAAGCTTTTTTTGACGTTTTACATTCTCTTTGCATCTGTTGGTGCAGTGTGACATGGGCTTTATTCTAAGTGTTAAATTTAGGGGAAAGATTTAAAGGTATTATATTTCAATCTGTGATTACAGGAGAAACTTTGTGTTAATGAGAAAAGATAAATAGAAAACTGAAATAGAATAGATAAAAGATATACTAAGAGACAAGGGGGTAAAGGTAGGATGAGAGAAGAAAGGAAGGGAAAAAGGGAAGAGAAGTTACAAAGGTTTAAAATAAGATGTAAAGAAACAAGATTTATTCAGAAATAGTGGGTAAAAAATATGATTAAAAAAAGAGACTCCGCAAAAGTACATAAGATTATATTGTTGTATTTATACCTGAAATAATGTTAGAAAACTGGATTTAATAACAGAGTTTAATTTGCTATGGATTATTGTTGTAATTATATTATAAACTTATTATTCTTTTTATTCTATAATATAGTAAAGCCCATGTCACACTGCACCAACTGATGCAAAGAGGATGTAAAACGGAGAAAAATGCTTCCCATCCATTGGAAAACGCGATGCATCCGTTGTGTACTCACTGCGTAAGTCTTTCATATGCTCTATCTGTCAAACATCCATCTACTGCTATTTCATCCACTCAAAAAGATTTGAGCTGCACAAAACTTTTTGAGTGGAGGAACTTTCTGCCGCATACGATCTACATCCATGACACATACGGGCAACAAATGTTCTACGTCCGTTGTCATCCGCTACATGTCCGCTGTATCCTCTCGGCATCCTCTGGGCATCCGCGCAACTCACATCTGCTCCAGCGGAAAGCAGAAAGAGGGAGGAAGTGAAAGGTACGGGGAACGTCCACACAGCGTTAGTAGCACGGACAAAGAAAGGATGAAAGCAGATGCATCTCGTATATAAAGCATTAAAATGGAAAAAATGTTTGTATATGGGACGTATCTCAAATATTTAGGATGTCTGGAGTATGCCTAGAGTATGTGGAAGGACACCTAGTGGAAAACCGACATTTCCTATAAAAAGGGGGAGGAAATCACCTGGATCTCACTATCAGTCCAGCAGCCGTGGTGTGCAGACCTCTTCAGCCTTGCTCTTGCTCTTTCACATCATCCATTGATCTCCACCATGGATCATCGCAGACTCCTTTTGGTAGCCACAATCATTCAACATCAGAACCCTGTTCAGACTGTTGGTTCTGACAGAACCCTGTTCAGACTAAGCCCTGTTCAGACTGTTTCACCTTTTCTACTCAAGGAGAAGAAGGAGACGTCCAAGAGCTGTCTGGGTCTGAAGATGGATTGGGAGAAGAATGGAGTTTGGACTCTATGACAAGCTGATGGTGGAACTGAGGAATGAAGACCCTCATGCATTCCAGCACTTCATGAGGATGCCACCAGCCATGTTTGACAAAGTTGTGAAGCATCTGAGACCCAGGTTGACCAAGGCAAACACCAACTTCTGTCCCGGCCTGGACTCTGTGCCACCTGGCCTCTGGGACCATATACAGAAACATGCAGTATGCCTGGAGGGTGACACACAACACCATCAGCATTGTGGTCAGAGAAGTGGTGCAGGCCATCATAGAAGATTACGTGGAGGAGCTCCTCCAGTGTCCCACCACTGAAGAAGGCTGGAGGAAAGTTGCAGAGCAGTGGTATCAGAGGTGGAACTTCCCACACACCGTTGGAGCCATAGATGGGAAGCACGTGGCCTGCAAAGCTCCAGCCAACTCAGGGTCCTCTTATCACAACTACAAGGGCTTCTTCAGCATCATCCTCTTTGCCATGGTTGATGCTGACTACAAGTTCATGTACATCGATGCTTCAGGCAATGGGTCATCTTCAGATGCCCAGATATACAATGCCGGTGACCTCAAGAATGGGCTGGAATGCAACCTCATCATGGGTTTTCCAGATACAGACCCCCTATCCAATGACACACAAGATGTGCCCTACTTCATCATGGGTGATGACGCGTTCTCCCTCAGAACCTACCTCATAAAGCCCTACACCTCCAGATGCCTCACCCGTGAAGAGAGGATCTTCAACTACAGGCTGTCCAGGGTAAGAAGGGTGGTGGAGAACGCATTTGGCATCCTGGCCAACAGGTTCCAGGTACTTCTCACCACCATGCAGCATCGCCCACAGACTGTGAGGAGCATCGTGGAAGCTTGCTGCATCCTGCACAATCTCATGTGCACCTGCTATCCAGTGCTGCAGAACAGGCTTGTGGACCATCACCAAGGCAATGGGGACATGGAGTCTGGTGAATGGAGGCAAGGACAAAACCTGATAGACACTGTGGATGTGCAAGGCCCCAACAGAGCTTCACGTGAAGGGAAGAAGCAGCGCAACCTACTGAGACACTGGTGCAACTCCCCAGCTGGAGCAGTGGAGTGGTAAGACAGGATGGTAGATGCTTAATGGATGCTTCCTTGAGCCTGTCTCATCACATTGATGAGATTGTGCCATGTATGTTGAGTGGCCCTAAAATGAATAGGGCATTAATAAAGAGTTCTATTTATTTTGAAATGTGTTGATCAATGATTAAATTGTTATTGATAATAAAGGGCCATATATGTGGCAGCTGGTAGGGTGGACCATATAGTCCCACTATGCTTGCACTGGAGGTTTATCTACCCCAAAACTATCCTTACCCATCTCACAACTATCCTTACCAATTCCATAGCTATCCTTACCCATCCCACCACTATCCTTACCAATCCCACAACTATCCTTACCCATCCCACAAGCATGCAAAGGCTTAACCATTTTTTCAAAGTTTTCACCAACACTTTCTTAAGCAAAAAAATGAACCAAGTGTGTGAAGCAAAGATAACCTTTTGTAATAACAAACTGTATGACTTTATTAAAAAAGCAAAATGACCCAAGTAAAGTGTCTTAAGCAAAGATAAAGTGAACAGGTAACAACTCAGTCTCTGGCACTCTTTTCAGTCACTCTGAGGCGTGCCCATAGTCTCAGATGTAAAGGGGCCAGGGACTGTGGAGGTGGCTGTTGCTGGAGTGCTGCTTTGAGGTGCCATTGGGGTGCCTGGCCCTGAGAGTACAACAGGAGATGGTGTGTGCAGGAAGCTCTCAGAGAGCTGAATCAGTCCCGTGAGGTTGAGAGTCCCCTAATCAAGTACCTGGGATGTGAGGCCCAAGACTGATGACAGATGTTCTGACGATGAGCTTGGCTGTGGGGTGGAGGAAGGAGGAGTGTAGTGGGGCTGTCTGGTCTGCAGCTGGGTCAGGAGTGGCGTCTGTGGCATCTCTGACATCCAATGAACCTGGGTGTGGACTGGGAAGGGCTACCTCTGCTGTGGGAAGTGCTGGTAGTGGTAGGCTTGGTAGGTGAGGGGCTGTTGAAATCCGTGGAAGGGCTGTGACATCGCCTCGGGTGGAGGAGCAGACCTGGAGCGGGTAGGAGCAGGTTCAGCTGGGCCTGGAGGGTGGTGCAGAACAGCTGTGATCCTCTCCTTCATCACCTGGTCCTGGGCCTCGGGCATGTCCATGAGGGTCTGGCTCATATAGGTGATGAAGGACTTGTGGTTCGAGGATGGTATGTCGAAGTGGACCAGCTGGGAGAGAAGATCTGTGCTGGCTTTGATTGTGTCCCTGATCTCCAAGAGGACAGTGTGGCTCTGTCCCCCCGGTCTGCCTCTCTGCCTGCTTTCTTTGGAGGTGGAGCTGGGTGTGGGTGTGGGTTGGTCTCTGGTGGCTGCTTCTTCTTGCTCCATCTGAGACAGGGGATCCTCCATGTCCTCTGGTATGGGGAGTGCAGCTGTCAGGGGGGTCTCTGCCATGGGGCCCTCCAAAGACACCTGCCTGGACATGGTAGCTGTCTCCTGGCTGGAAGAGGAGTGGCTCTCTGTGGGCTGTCTGAGGGAGAGGGTTGACAGAGGGGCTGCTCCTTGGTGGTGGATCTCACCCTCCAGGAAGCTGCACTTGGCCATTACATAGGTCTCCTGGTCAGTGAGCTTGACAGTGGCCTGCCCGGATTTCTTGAGGTCATCAGCTAGGCTTCCTACGAACATCTGCTTTACATCCCCGCTATATCCTCCCCACGTCCATTCCTTTCTGTTTTTTTCTGTTCTGTTTATGCAAATTTGGGGCACTTTTGAGAGCGGATAACAACGGATGGAGCCACCCCCGAAATTTTGCTCGTCCGCTGTGTCCTTTTTGCATACATTTTGCATCCGTCGGCCAGTGTGACCTAGCCTTAAGTAACTTTAGAATGTACTAAGCAGAATCAGAATGAAAAGTATATATTATTTTAAGTGTTAAATTTAAGGGAAAGATTTAAAGGCGACATACTTCAGTCAGTGATTACAGGAGAAATTTTGTGTTAATGAGAAAAGATAATAGAAAATTGAAATAGAACAGACAAAAGAAATATGTATAATGATTTAAATTGAGATGAAATAAATAAAATAGAATTAATAGAGTGAAAAGAAGGGGGAAGCTATATAGAAAATGTCGAATGGTAAATAAGATATGAAATTGGATAAGAAGTGAGCATGAATTTTGAATTTATGTCTATATAAAAGGATGTAACCCGGGACTAAGCCGCTTTCCAAAAAGAAGTTTTATGTTTTGATGTTTTGTGTTTTGTTTGTGTATGTTTGTTTATTGAAAACTAATAAAAATTTTGAAAAAAAAAAAAAAAGTGCAGCATTTGCAAAGATAAAATGGGAAAGCCAGCTTTGCTCTGGTTTAAGTTATGTGAGAGCACAGAAGCTGTGGAAAACCCCCACTTTGGAATCTTACAGGTCCAGAACTGTTTTGGAACGGCTGCAAAGAGTTCATGGGCAAACTCTCCAATAATTAATTGAACTGGCTTGAGTTACTATTGCATGAGTTCTGAACAGCTACAAGCTGGCTCTGAGATCACAGCTATTATCTTAGGGAGAACCTGAAAATGCATTAAAGGACTACCATGACAGGTGAGATTCATTCTAAACACCCATTTATCAGGAGGTAAACTAATGAGACTGCTTTTCAGTGTGCTACTTTGGTTCTCAGGATGCTTCCTA
Source organism: Laticauda colubrina (assembly GCA_015471245.1). NCBI lineage: Eukaryota > Metazoa > Chordata > Lepidosauria > Squamata > Elapidae > Laticauda > Laticauda colubrina. The sequence continues at coordinate 36,474,625 of BLBF01000003.1, read as the reverse complement.
CAACTTTCCTTTATGTTTGTTATAAACAGATGGGTGCAGTTCTGTGTGAAGCATAAAGCTACAAGCACCCACTGATGTTTATCCTTTAAGAAAGCACATGGACAGTCTTGGAAACGCTTATTTCTTTGCCACGTGCAAAGCATTCTTCCTAAGTTTATCAAAAAGTTTAGATTATATATTTTATTTTTGTTCTATATGTCTGCTAATGTGTAAAAAGAAAGGCTGATAAGATTAATCTAATTAGTCTAAGGAGGGAATTATCATTTGTTGTAAATGCTCTGTATTGGACATATAGGAAGAAAATGAAGTTACTTGAATCAGGACAAGGTTTCAATATTTTGGGTATTTATTTTGGATTAAATTCTCAGTGGACTCAGTTGGATTACTTCTAAACAGAGGCATTTGCTGCACAACCTGTACAATTTTGAAAATTATTTCTCTTGAATTCATAGGACTCACTATCAGATAAAAATAGCTAGGACTGGGATTGTTGTTTCTCAGTTTTTTGGGGGGAATAGTTTATGAATCAGAGGGAAATTGCGACCTTACAAGACATGAGAAACTTTTCAACAGAATGGCTAACTTCTAAAGTCAGGGCTTACATAGAACCATCTTGTCGAGGTGAAAGATCAGTATGAATAGAACAGAACTTTTGAGTGGTGAAACACAAACAAATCCACATCAGCCTCAAGCAATTCATAAGTAACAGCTAACAAGTGTGTGTAGAATGTATGTGTGATGCTATTGAGAAACGAGAACATTTCCACTCTGATGATTCTCAATTTGAAAGTGAGAAAGGATAGGGTAGAATTGCCACCCTTGCTGTGGATGGAGAATAAGTTTGAAGAAAGCTGTAGTAACAGCTCCACCTTTTGCAATTTGCAGCCTTTTCGTGATGTGATTTACCCCAACTCTTTAATATTCATCTCTTATTAATTAATGGGTGAGAATTCTTCAGAGCATTTTTTTTTTACATTTTTAAGTACAGGAGTGGGAAGAATAAAGAACAATAAGGAAGACTGGTTTTGAAAATTGAGCCCAGTACTTTCTGGAAACATGCTCTCTATATGTATGTATTTGTCCCACTGTGCAAAGGCATTTTCAGGAGTTAGCTCTGAAAACTATTTCTTAATACAATACCAAAATACAGGACTGCACTGTACCTACTTCTAAATTTTTTTATGGATGGTGACATCTTGCATAGTATGAGAGCTGAAATGTACTCATGTTTCCCATCTACCTACATGAATCTTGAACCTGTTCAAGTTTGTGGAAACCACATTTTCTTGCTAAATTTCAATCAGCTCTAAAATGGATTATTTTTTTTAATGAAATTTTTATTTGGGTTTTCACAAAACATAATTCAAGTAAAATTTCTTTTTTTTTTTTAGAATAACATGGCCCTGAGTTATCACTTTTCCATACAGACACAAATTCAATTTAATATTCATCTTTATGTTCTATTCCATATCTTATAACTATTTTAACATTTTCTCAATAATTTTTCCCTTCCCTTAGTTTTCTCAGTCTTACTTTTAATTATCTCATTCCTTTCTAAATTCAATTATACGTATCTTTTTCTAAGTTTCAATATCTTTCTAATCATTATATTTATACTTTTGTCTGTCCTGTTTCAATTTCATATTTTCTTTTCTCATTAAACAAAATTTTCCCCTGTAGTTACTGATTAGAGTATGACACCTTGACATCTTTTAATTTTTATCCCTTCAACTCTTATTTAAACTTCAATTTATGCCTTTACATTATAACATTAAAATTATCACATTCAATATAACACATAACTTCCAGTCAAATTCTGCTTGATACATTCTTAAAATACGTACTAAGTTCTTAAAGAAAAAGTATATATATAACAATAATAAATTAAATACTTATTCTGTTCCAATTCAGTTGTATCATTAATGTTAGTTATAATCTTTAACATTCCTTTTCAATAGGATATCATACTTCTAGGAACACTTATAATATTTCCATAATATTTTCATATTTTTTTCATATTCCTCTTCACTTAAATTTTTATAACACATTTATGATAATTAAAATGTTCCCCTCCTTTCCCCATTCCATTCTCTCATTCTCTTTATTTCATTTATTTATTAAACATTACATTACATTACAATGAGTATTTTATCTATCATTTTAATCACATTTCTTTCATATTTTCAAAGTTCATTTCTATTTCTAATATAACAATACTATCTTATGTACCCTTGCAGAATCTCCCTTTCAATTAAATTTTCACCCATTATCTCTGTGTCTTCTAAATAGGCTTATCCCCTTAATCTTTGTACATTTTCCTTGTTTCTCTATGTCCTTTTCCATCCTTTATAATTTCTTTTTCTTTCCCTCTTCCCCCTCTTCTTCTCCCTTCCCTTTTTGACCCCTTCTCTGTCTAATTCTGATTCTCTCTTCTGTAAGCCTCTCTTCTGTTTCTTCCTAATATTGTAATTACTTTTCAAACTATTCTTTTTGGGGGTTGTTTTTTCAAATCTTATTTTTTTCACTCTCTTTCCCCCCTTTCCTTTCTTTTCCCCACATAAAAATACTTGGTCATTGAAGATGGCTTCTTCTTTGTCCCACCGTTCTTGTTCTACAGGCATTTCTTGTTGTTTCTCATAGTTCAGGATCTCCATTTCTAAAAATTGAAATCCGAAGCCAAAAGAACCTCTTCCTTCTTTTGAATCTTCTTTCTGTTTTTTAAGTTCCATTCTCAATTCTTCCAAGAGTGATTCCATTAAAAAAATGGATTAATTTGATAAATCATAGAATTTATTAATTCTAATGTTTGGTGTTGTGCATAAGGCAACAGGCTAGAGACCAGGAAACTGTAAGTTACAATTACAACCATAGTTCCACAAAAAGCCAGTTGAGTGACCTTGAACCAATCACTTTCAGCTCTAAGGAGGCAAAAGTAAATCACTTCCAAAAAATCTTGCCAAGAATATCACAGGGCTAGTTGAGGTGATTGCCAAGAGTCAGCTATGACTCAAAGATGCCAAGAAAACAAATTCAAAATTAGTTATATTATTGTATATACCAGCTTTCCTCAATTTAGCACTCCCAGGATGGGTTAGAATTTTATTTCCCAGATTTTCTATTGACTCACGAGTCAGGTTAACTGAAAAATTTGGACATCAGATTATAATGGGCACTTCTATCACCAGTATTTCTTCCATGTATTAAAAATGAATTATTTCCCTTATCGTCATCTGGAATTGCTAGGGATTAAATTAGAATATTTCATATGGAAAACATGACTGCTCCTATGAATGCTCTCCTTGCATGAAGTTGAGGCTCTCATGCAAAACAAATTCAGTTCTATAAATTTTGCAATTCATAGGAGATATGAGTTCACAATCTTAGTATTCTATTCCTTGCAAGGGTGGAACATTTAGCCCAAGAGATGTAAGAGATAATGTCAGATCCTGCAGGCTGAAGTCTTGAATACACTTACTACACCCTAAACACAATGGGACTTATTTCTACATAAATATGTATAGGACTACATTGAGATCAGGATTACTTGACATGCTCATTTTGTATCTTCGCATTACAACAGACATTGTGGTTTTCTCTCTCAGGCCAGAAATAACATGGCTATCCTCTCTACAGTGTTTAGCAGCCATGCTGCACTACATCCAAGTTGACTTTCTTCCTCTTCTTCTTCTTCTTCTTCTTCCTCTTCCTCTTCCTCTTCCTCTTCCTCTTCCTCTTCCTCTTC
>BLBF01000003.1:36428029-36453600 GCA_015471245.1 Laticauda colubrina | reverse complement strand
GGATGGTAGCCCTGTCCCTCTTGCCAGGGCTGGCAGCAAATGGCTGAGGCTTGCTGTGCTTCCACATGGTTGTGGGGTTGCTGGCTGGCAGGGAGGCTGGCAGGAACCAAGGCTGGCAGGAAGGCTGGCAGGGAGGCAGTCACCAAGGCTGGCAGGCAGGCAGGCAGCAAGGCTGGCAGGAAGGCTGGCAGGCAGGCTGGCAGGCAGGCAGCCACCAAGGCTGGCAGGGAGGCAGGCACCAAGGCTGGCAGGAAGGCTGGCACCAAGGCAGGCACCAAGGCTTGCAGGGAGACAGGCACCAAGGCTGGCAGGCAGACATGAACCAAGGCTGGCAGGAAGGCAGGCAGCGAGGCTGGCAGGCAGACTGGCTGGCAGCAAGGCTTGCAGGCAGGCTGGCAACAAGGCTGGCAGCAAGGCTGGCAGCAAGGCTTGCAGGCAGACATGCAGGCAGGGCAGGCAAGGCAGCCAATCTGTCCGGCAGCAGGTCTTTCCTCTGAATGGTGACCTGCTTCCGAGCTGCTTCCGTTATATCCACGTGGCTGACGCAATGCATCCTCCCCGCATGTGCAATTAACGCCAGGCATCCATTAAGCTTCCGCTGTGCATCCACTGTGCATCCGCTTCATCCGTTCCGCTTCATCCGCTAGGCTTCCACTCTGCATCTGCTCTTTCCGTTCTGTGTCCGCTTTGCTACGCCCCCCCGGAAGCCTAGCGGACGTGCCATCCGCTCCCATCTGCTTCCATCCGCTGGGCTTCCATTCCGCATCCGCTTTGCATCCGCTCTGCGTCCTCCCCCGCATCTGTGTTATCCGCTCTGGTTATGCAAATTTTTGCCCCTTTGAGAGCGGATAACAACGGATGGAACATTTTGCTCATCTGCTGTGTCCTTTTTGCATCTGTTGTGCAGTGTGACATGGGCTTTAGTGTTTTTAGAAAGAGACAAGGGAGATTTAACTAATTTACTATTAAAAATGTGAACTTATGATTTCACAGGATTTGTTAGCATTTTCTTCATAATATATGAATTGCTAGCTACTTATTCTTTGTTACAAACTTTATGGCATTTGTTCCTACAGCCATATCTTGTTTTCAGAATAATGACCTGTAGTTGGAATTCATATTTTTGATCAATTGTAATCTTTATAGCTGACTGAAAAAATAAACCTAGAAGCCCATTTTAATTTAATAATGCTATCATTTCACAATTACAGAAACTGAAGAAAAAAAAATTGAACTGCAAAGCTTATGGCTCAGTCACAAAAGTGTTTACTATTTTATCAATTGTCAATTCATCAAAATCATTGTATGCAGGTGTCTATGCCTGAAACTATATGTTGAACTTCAGCATTTTCACATAAGCAGAGTGTTTGGAAAGAAAATGCATGAGATTTTGATGGGTCTTTGTGTACAGATACCAGAGTTGCTGTTTTCATCTAAAGTTCATATGCCTGGACCATAAGAGTACATTATCAACTACAGAGATTGTTCCCATTGTGTGAAATTCTCAGGCTGCAGGAGATCTAGCATTTGCTGCACTTTGTTCAGTGGATCTAGTGCAATATGCCCTTTTCAAGTTACAGCCAACTATATCAAAATCTTGACTGGCACATCTTATCTGATACAGATGGCTTTCCCACTACCTGCTTTTTAGAGTGATAAATGTCAGAAGTTTTGAAGTTTCATGTATCAAAGGGTTCCATCTGAAGCTTGGAGACAGGCAATTATCCCAGGATCCACAGGACTTTGTGATGCATTCTGGGACAACACTTGTTCTGCTAAAGCTTCAAAGTGTCAAGCACTGAGGGAAGGTCTGAACAGTACTCAGAAATGAAAAATGACCTACCACAATTAAAGTATGGATTCTTCATTCTGATTTTTAGTGAGGCTGATACAAAAATGGGGTGGCATGATTGTGAAAAGAATAATCATCATGGTCTGAACTGGAGACAGACAACTTTAAATATAGTGTTGGCTTTTATGCCCGTATCCATCAGAGCAGATGCTCATATATCAGCATGTTGTTTGTGTAAGTATTCATGCTAGAGTTCTAAAAAAATAATAATGGCTGCAGACTGAATGCTAATGCACATCTGGATGTATGTTAACATTGTGGATCATATTTGAATGTGAATTGCCAGTGCAATCATGGTTGCTCTTTCCCATCTGTTTTGCAAGATGGTTGTAAGTACATATGGCCATCACCGAAGAAGACTTTTTAATTTTGTTCTGTGATCAAACAAGCACAACATGACTCTCTAGATCATGGCTAAGGACTTGAGATGGTTTCAGAACAGTAGGTAATGCTTAACAGAAAAAAATGTCTGGCTGTCCAATAGTTTCATATAATTGACCCAATGTGACCTTTGCAGTCTGCACAGCTGTTTTTCTTCTTTTTAATCTCGAGTGTAAAGGAATTTCTCAAGGGTGCTAGCTCTATTTCTGGTCATCCCAAAGATGATTTTTAGGAGGCAGCTGGACTATCTTGTTTTTTTTCTTTGAAGACATTTTACTTCTCATCCAAGAAGCTTCTTCAGCTCTGACTGGATGGTGGGGAATGGAATCCAGTCAGAGCTGAAGAAGCTTCTTGGATGAGAAGTAAAATGTCTTCAAAAAAAAAAAAAAAAAAACCAAGACAGTCCAGCTTCCTCCTAAAAAATAATCTTTGGGACAACCATGACCTGGATGACTGAGAATTTTTACAGACTCTGCTTCTGGTCATGTGCTGTTATGATCAAGCTGAAAACCATCAGTTGATAATCTGAATATAATGAAATATCAGTAATTACAAAGATTCTCATTCAACGGTGTTGTCAACCAATGGAAGGAACACTGCAGCAACTTGTCATTTCAGCTGATTTCCATTCTGGCTGGCAACAGAACATTTCATAATCGACTAGACAATCTGGCTTTATTTCAAGACTGAAGATATTTTTAAAATTGACTTAGCCACACAATTCTACTTGACCTTGTTGACAACTACTGGTTGATGTATGAAATGTCATAGGAGGCTAAGTGTCTTCCTTTGGGTCCAATATCCTGGATTTTTAAACTAGACTTGACTTTTGTGTAGTGGCACCTGCAGCAAACTATGCTGATGCCAAAATGACATGAGTATACTGAAAGGCTCATGAAATTGCTATCCTTCCAACCTTAAAAGTTCCAATATCTGATACCCAATTCATCATTTGTACTCCCAACCTGCCTGCCTGGATATCTTTTGTTTAGATTTTACTTTTTTACACTGCGTGAGCATGAATCCATCTAGATCAATTTCATTTCTTCCACTGGGGTGCAATGGGGTTTAAAGATTTTAATCAAGAGATTTTTGTAGCTAAAGTTTGACAATACTAGGGACCTTATCTCAAAGTTTTAGTCTGCAAATCATATGTTTAAATTTGTGTGTGGATCTTCACAAAAGGTACAGATAATTGTGACGAACAGCTGTAGGACTATTTGCCTTCTCTTTCTGTGTTTTTGTGCCTATGAGTCCGTTTTTGACTCCTGGAAACTGTGTAGACAGAACATATGGTTTTCTTGGTAAGAGTTTAGAAGAAGTTTGTCATTGTTTTCTTCCTATAGCCAATGTGAGAACCCACCTCAATTTTTTGCCTTTCATATCTTTTGATTTCCATCCTGGGGTTTATGGGTACTTTAATTCAAAATATTTGGAAACTCTGTTTTTGGGCAAGGCTGGTGTACTTGCACAGGTTTTTGTGGCTCTGATATCTGTTTCTAAAATTTTGAAATTGGGGATAGGATTAGGGAAAATAGTCTGTTGCTTTCTAACCATAGATTGATTTCATATATGTAGCAGGTGCAATTATTAAGTCTGCTTTCTTCAAAGTCCAACTCAGCTTGAATCTACATATATGGAGCAGAATGTGGTGGCAGAATGCTGAATTAATATAATGAACTATATAGAGGGGCTTTACAGTTTTCAATTTGTTTTGAATTTCCCCTGCAAATCAAAAGATAGTATTTCAGATTTTTTTTAAAAAAAAAAAACTAGTCCAGAAAAGCAAGAGGGCAAAGTTATTTTTCTCCATTTCTCCATTATTTTATATGTACATTTCAAAGAAGTCAGCCAGTTTTACACAGTGCTCACTTTGCACATATTCTAGGGAACCTGCTTCTGTATTTTTTCTTTATTCCTATAGAACAATTGAAAATGTAATTACCCACATTTGCTATCAAATGTGATGCCATTCACTATGCTGCTACTTTATTCTATTGCACTTATAACTAGGGCAAGAATGTTACAAGTGCTGATTCTGCTGCTGCAGACCAGCATGTGGTTCATCCATATTATAATTGGAAATGATGAATGACTGAATTAGCCTCTTGGATGTTGCTGTGAGTTTTTCATTGCACAACAAAGGTTAATGGATAGATATATCTCCTCTTCTGAAATCAACAAACATTTCTTACATGGGTAGCACTGCCACCTATTCAGGAAAAAAAAAAAATAAGTGGCCTGGCTGACTTTTTCTTTTCTGCTTTAAAAAAAAAAAAGCAAAGGAAACATTTGTTTTTCCAAGCTCTATTTTTTTAAGAAGGCCAAATGACATATATTGTGATTGACCTGTGTTTCCAGACTTTTTGAAAACAATTAATTCTTGTTCAGAGCTTCTAACCTACATCTTCTAAATCCAGAAATGATGTTTAGGATTAAGGTCCTATGAGACTTATGCCCTTCCCTTGACATCATACAAGAACTTCAGAGTTCACACTCTGTACTATGAAGAAAGTCTTTAAAAGCTGTAACATATTCATGGTTACAGTGAAAGACAATGATTATAAGACTGCAATTTAATATGGATTAACAGGGTGAAGTAGAAGAGGATGCCAAAAGGAAAAGGGGAGGGGGTCAACCTATTCACCAGAGTGCCTGAAGGCAGAACGGAAAGCAATGGATGGAAAGAAATCAAGGAGGGGACCTAGAAATAAGAAGTTAGAACAATTCATCAGAGGAAGTTGTGGGTACTCCATCACTGGAGGTTTTTAAGAAGAGGTTGGACAACCACTTGATTGAAATGGCTTAGGGTCTCCTGCTTGAACAGGAGAGTGTTCAGCAGAAGAACAGGAGTTCTTCTAGGTGGACTAGAAGAACTCCAAGATCTTTTCCAACACTGCTATTCTCTTATTCTGCTCTTCTGTATTGCTTTTAGGAAGAAAAATTATATAAAATGGCAATCCTTGGCTTGGAAACTGGAAAAAGACTTAGGAATGGTCATTGACAACAGCCAAGGGTGACTCAGCAGTGTGATACAACTGCTAGAAGACTAATGCAGTTCTGGACTTCATTAGAAAAAGAAGCATCACATAAACACATGTGACCTCCTTATTCCTCTCTACTCCATTCTGGTGGGATCACACTGGGGGTATCGTATACAATTCCAGAAGGACTGAAAGGTCAGAACAGGCTCATAGGGGCAAAAAGAAGATACAAAGACTTGAACTGGGGATTTCTGTCTGGAAATTGAAAGAAGATTTGAGAGACACCATGTCATAAAAAGGTGCCAGAGAGAAGATATCAGATGTTTTCTATCACCACAGAGACTAGGACCAAAATGGGTATACTGAAATTTTGTTTAAATCTGAGAGAGAAAAATAATATCTGTATAAAAATGCAACAGATGAATTACAAAGTTATGTGTTTTCCATCTGTGAAAGTTTTTGAAAGGTTGAAGAGGATGATTTAAGGAGAGTGGCAGTGGACTTGATATGTATCCCCAAGACTTCTCTGCATCCTGAAGGGGAGTTGCCCTTTCTGAAATTTGCGTAGCTGGGTTTTGAGTGTGGCATCAGCCTGGACTCCAGGACAGGGGTGTCTAGTTGTCATCAGAATCTCTTATAGCTTTCAGAGCCCCTGCTCCCAAAAGGTCTCTAATTATTAAACCCTGTTCATTAAACTAGAGATTAGTTGGAATTGCTACTGTTGTACCAACCTCTCTGCTACATAGCAATTTCCCTACTTGAGAAATCTAGATGTTCCTCGTGGGCCCTTCCAACCCTACCACTCTCTGATTCCAGAATCAAAGAGTGTTTTCAGATGAGACTTTTCTATCGTGGAATGAGGCAACCATCGTGGAATTTTTCTTCATGCAATTTTTGGGTGCCAGACATCCCATTTATTTATATATTCTATTTATGATGCTCATTGTTTTTACTTATCTTTAATCAGGAGAAAAGGGTGAAATAGTTGCATGGTGACTTTCTATTGGTAATTTTAAAAAGCCATCTCTTTGATAGCACCCAAACAAGATTTTTTTTTTCTTTTCTATTGGACTTATCATCCAATGCTCACATACCCAATAAAAAGACTTAATCTGTTTGTAGCCTGAGGGCCTACAAAGAGCCCAGCTGCCTGTCTTTATGAAAGGACTCACCATTGATTGGACCAGTTCATAACCTGAAATCAGTAGTAAATAAAGATGCTTTAGATGTAACTATTATACTTGAGGCAAGCAAACCTGTTAAGTCTAATAGTACTATGTAAACTGAGACATGTCAATTACATCATTTTGTATCTGTTGCATTGTGTTGTACTATCACAAAATTGATGTATGGTGAATTATATGTTATGATCTTTAAAAGATGGATTTCAATCTTATTTCTAGAAACATGGAGAAGCATCACAAGTGCACTCAAACTTGTTGGAGTCAAAGGTGAGATTAGAATATAAACAACAGTGAGAAAGATACATAATGAAACATATTTGATTCTCTTTTTTTAAAGTTCTCACAAGAGATATTTTTTATATACTTTTGATTCCTGAATCAGATTTTTTTTAAAAAAATAATAGACACATATCTGTGGACATTCTGCTTTTTCCATGGATTTTCACATTTCTTGTGAAAGTGGAAAGTATCTCCTATAACAGGGGTGTTAAACTGATGGCCCGCAGGACAGATGCATCATGCATAGGCCACACCAACCCCAGCTCCACAAAGGCAAAAAAGTCACATGTCACATGACATTATCGAGTTTGACACCCATGCCCTATAAGAACTAAATCTGGTAAGGCAACTGGTAGTTCTAGAGCTAGAGAGATCTATTATGTAAACATTATTCAGCTGTTTCCTAAGGCCATCAATCTCTATTTATCCAGAAAATCAGAAGAAAAAAACAACAACCTAGGGTTAAGCCAAAGTTGTCCACTGGATTCAATGCTTTTGTGAAAATATTGAAAGCAGCATGGTGCCATCACACTGCAATCTTCATACCTTTTGGATATGAATGTGATGCCATGACACCCCCACAAAGAAAAACAGAAGAACTGGCATTGCGGTGGTGCAACACTTTTATAATTTGCCCTTCCTCTTGCCCCCCTTTTCCCTCCCATGGATGCCTGTGTTAAATCAAGCGTATAAAAGCTCTCTTTTTTTGCATTTCAGAAAATAAAATCACACATTGCATATGAGGCTTCACTCTGATCTTCAGTGATGATTCTAATGCAGTTAACTTATATCATAGAGATTCTGCCAAGTTAAACCAATTGCTGAATAAGGGATTAAGAGTATGGAGAGCTGAGATTTATTGCTATGTCCTGGTGCAATGTCTGACAGCAGCAGGATTATAGATTTGCAGAGCTGTTGTGCTTTTGGTGCTGAGGGATGAACTGGAAAAAATAATTAAGTAACATAGTTGTATGGAGTTTAATTAGGGACTTTGCTGTAATGTACTGGCACAAGCTTTGCCCACTATGATACAAGCATTTTCGAGCTTTTCAACCTCTTAAAATCTGCAGCAGAATGTCTCTTTCATTCCCCTCATTATATATTTTCCCAGTTGAAGAAAACATAAAAACATTTTGAAATTTTGACAATTGGTCCAAAATTTTGCATGCTGTATCCCAGGTGGGTGTAAGTGGGTAGGGGGAGGATGGCAGGACCAGATGGAAATGCCTTCACTTCTGTCTCTTGCTAAGTAACCTTTTGATCTTTTAGAATAACATCACCTCCAGCTATTCACCCTACTGATCAGGAACAATAATTGTAATCCTGAATATTTAAAAGAATGTTTAGATACAGAAGGCTGACATAAGTTCTTTGATAAACTCATTGTCCTATGGTTAACCAACATTTGTCACTTAGCACTTGGAAGACAAGCTAACTCTTCTTGTTTACTCTTGCAATTTATTAGATGACTAACTTTTAGCTCTAACCCCAAACAGATAATTATTTCCCTCTTTTGGCATTGAAGGGCACCAGATGCTTAAATAGTCTGCTAAACACTTAGGCATTTAATTCACATTAAGATTTGGTCACCACATTACAAAAAAGATGTTGAGACTTTGGAAAAAGTGCAAAAAGAGCAGCTAAGATGATTAAACGCCTGGACACTAAAAGAGATAAAGAATGATTGCAAGATTTGGGTTTGACTAGTTTAGAGAAAAGAAGGGGGAGTATGATAGCAGTATTCCAGTATTTGAGAGGCTGCCACAAGGAAAAGGTGGTCAATTTATTTCTCAGAGCAGCAGAGGGCAGAACAAGAAACAATGGATATGGAAACTAATCAACAGGAAAAACAACCTGGAATTGAGGAGAAACTTCCTAGCAGGGAGGACAATGAACTAATGGAACAGCTTGCTTCAGACATTGTGGGTGCTTCATCACTGGAGGTTTTTAAGAAGAGACTGGACAGTCACTTGTCTGAAATAGTATAGGATTTCCATTTGAGCAGGGGACTGGAGTAAAAGACCTCAAAGGTCCTTTCCAGCTCTATTCTGATTCTGATCTAACCTTCCTTTAATGATGCCTAAACTAGGCAAGTCTGGATATGGAGGGGGAAGGAAAGATTGCTGTGAGAGGAATGGTATAAACTGGGAGCAGGGTGAAAAGAGGTATCAGCCTAGAGTCCCTATGTAGTCACGTGAACTAAGTCCAACTCTCCTTGAGTTCATTGACACTTATCTAACTCTAAATTAGTTGAGACAATCCTTGTGCTGTAGAAATAAATCAGTTTCATTGAACCTTGATGTGTGGACTTGACCTTTCATGCTTGACAATTCAGGGATATAAAATGTGGCCAATAAAAGCAACCCCTTTATAAGTCAAATACTAGAGATGGTCTTTGCCACTTGGACTGATTATGGCATAGGGAGGAGGAGGCAATGGTGCTGTAAGCAACTAATGGAGACAATGTAAATAAACATGATAATTATTTTGGTCTTGACACTTGCGAATCACATGATTGTGGCAGTGTGTGAGCAGTGCTGAACAACAGCAGTGCAGTAGTGCTGAAATCTGTGAAGAACTTTCCAAAATTTCATTCCAATGGAAATAAGTGGGGGCTGACATTTTGTAAATTAATCCATGAGGTACCTTGGAAAAGAAAGATTTTATCCTATGATATATGTTCAGAATGTAAGTCACCTAACATTTTGGTTGGAAAATATATAAACCAGGATAGACATTTTAATATTGTCTCTTTAAGGGAATGCTAAAATTATAATTGGGTGTGGTTCCTCAAACGGTCATAAGATGGAGCCAGAAACCTGGGTTGTTTAGTTCCTGTCCTGTTCTCTTGTTGCTGAGAGTGTTGCTGTTCCTCCTATTGACTGCTGCTGATCGTTGATGTAAGTCTGTTACTGAACTGTTTTTTGATACTGGACTTTGTTATTTGGATTATCCCTGCACTGAAAACTGACTGCTTTAACTGTGAATGACTTGAACTGTGTTTGGACTTTGCTTAACTGTTTGCTGGAAGTAAAAACCTACATTTTACTATACAGTGTAGCTGTGTGCTATTTGTGTGTTATTCTTCACCACTCTCACTACATCTCCCTGTGTGCGCTCATTCTCCTAATGGGGAATTACCTCAACAATATACCATTTTGCCCAGTAAAGTATTGGTACAAGAGTTTTAGTCGTATATAGATTCTATATACAACTAGCAGCCACTCCCTAGGTTGTTTGCATTCAATCACATATATGAATTTAGGGACATTCTCGATACTTATAGGTAGGCTTGTACATACAGTATATCCTTCCTTTCTGAACTTCTGTTGTGCTATGAAAATCAGTATCTACAAAGATGTTCACACTATCAGGATTCCAGCAGTTACACACCCACACCCATTTAAATCATGAGTCTCAAGCCAAACTTCTAAAACTCAAAAAAGATTTATTGGGAATTAAATTGTCTGGCATTGCCTGGGTATAGCTGACTCTAAGACACATAATTCATTGCCACCCTTTACCCTGGTTTTCCCTCACCCCTGGGTATATCATAATTCATATTCTCTAATGGGACAAATCCATAGCCAAGAGTCATCAAGCAATTCTAACCAGTTAGAATTTTGCATGGCAGAAACTTCAGTTACCTAGTTACTATCTTTGAAAACATTTATGGAATGCAGTTTCGGTTTGCAAGTGGCTACACTGCTCCCCCCTCCTTTTCTATTGGCAACTCTAAAAAGACTATAGAAATATTTTATGAGTTGACACACATCTCCATGTAAGTGAACACCTGGGAGAAATAGCTGGAAGAGATTCAAGACTAGTTGTGGCTTAGCTGGCTTGAATTTCAGTCATCTCAGATTGAGACAATGTTTGGCTGTTGTTTTGCTGCTATTCATTTCTTTAAGAAAATGTAAAGTGATGCACATGGGAAGAATTGGATGGACATTTGACTCTCAAGAATTTGGCTTCTAAATGGAAAATCTTTCTCCCCTTCCATATTTATTTCATATCCAAGTCTTCCCTCTGCAAGTATCTGCTATATTTATAGGCATCTTAAATAGAAGCTGATCTTGATTGAAAATCTGTTTCGCAATACCTTAAAATATTCTGGTATACTGGAACAGGTGGACTGGGTTCCCCTTTGAAGTTCAGCAGCAGCAGCAGTGTTTCCAACAAAGGCAACCCATCTGCCTTGCCTGACTTTCCATGTCTCTCAAGCGATGCCAACACTGCTGATTTTTTGGTTCTGCAGTATCCTCTTGCTAATCAGACTCTGCAAAACTGAAAGATGCTTTGAAGTTAAGGACAAAGAGCACTTCTTGACTTTTCAAACTCCTTAGATCACCAAGGAGACTTGGGGTTTCATCTGTGTGTTTTCTTATTCCTTAATACACTCTTTGTGTTGTTCTTTAATTGAAATAAATACAACAGCTGCTACTTTAGTGTGCTTTTCCCATTTTCCCCAGTGTGCCATACATTTCCTTCCTTAAGGTTTCTATCTGCTATCATCCTGTCCTAAGTTGCTGATGCTTCTGAAGTTCCTGCCTGCGTTCTTTCAAGTCATGGAAATTATTTTCCTCTAGTTCCTTTTAATTATTTTCATTAGTCTCATTAACCATGATAGACACTAAATATAGCAAGACCTTAAGTAGAAAATGCATCCAGGTCATCCGGGGGGCAGGGTGGGACTGGTGTCGCAATCCCAACTGGAAGCCACTACGATAGTGTCGTTGAAAGCAGCAGTAAAAGTTAGCTAGAACTAGGGTAAAGACAGGAATAGGGACACAATAGGAAAAGCCATTGATTTATAATGTGATTGTCACTAGACTTCAAAATATGTTCTTGTGGTTTACAAGGCACAGTTTCATGTGATTGGCCTTTTGCTTTTATTTTTTCCCTGTAGTGAATGGGCAATTGGTTCCTCACAGTGGTGGGATTCAAAATTTTTTACTACCGGTTCTGTGGGTGTGGCTTGGTGGGCATGGCATTGACTTGGTAGGCATGGCAGGGGAAGGATATTGCAAAATCTCCATCCCCACTCCACTCCAAGGGAAACTTACTGCAAAATCCCCATTCCCTCCCCACCCCACTAACCTGATTTCCAGCTCTGTTCTCCTGTGCAGGTCCACAAAAGAAGACCCAGCCAATCAGCTGGAACTCAGGAGGCAGAGAATAGATGGGGGTGGGGCCAATCAGAAGTGCTGTTTGCCAATTCTCTGAACTACTAAAAATTTCTGCTACCATTTCTCCAGAACTGGTCAGAACCTGCTGAACACCACTTCTGGTTCCTCATCATACTTATTTGAGGGTTAGTTGCTCAGGCTAAGAAATCTCCCTCTTACAAAACTGGGCTGATGGCAGAAAGAAGAGCTTAGTCAAGTTGTTTTCTTCTTCTAGAAAGATGGCTGATCACAGTGGAAAAGTACAACATACCTTAAACTTTAAGGCCCTGTCACACTGGCCGACGGATGCAAAACATTTGTAAAAAGGACACAGCGGATGAGCAAAATGTTCCATCTGTTGTTATCCACTCTCAAAAGTGCCCCAAATTTGCATAACCAGAGCGGACAACACAGAAAGGAATGGACGGGGGGAAGACATAGGGCGGATGGAAAGAGGATGCTCCATGGAAGCCTAGCGGATAGAAGCGGATGAGAGTGGATGGCACATCCGCAAGGCTTCCGGGGGAGCACAGCAAAGGAGACGTGGAACGGAAAGAGCGGATGCAGAGTGGATGCAGAGCGGATGAAGCGGATGCAGAGCAGAAGCCAAGTGGAAGCCTAGCAGATGCCTAGCGGATGCCTAGCATTCACTGCGCATGCGGGGAGGATGTATTGCATCAGCCCCGTGGATATAAAGGGAAGCAGCTCGCAAGCAGGTCACCATTCAGAGGAAAGACCTGCTTCCAGAAACAGCTTGCCAGCCAGCCAGCCAGCCAGCCAGCCAGCCAGCCAGCAACCCAACAACCATGGGGAAGAAACAGAAGCCTCTGCCATCTGATGCCAGCCCTGGCAAGAGGGACAGGGCCACCCGCCCACCCCCTGGCCCTGACTCTGCTTCTTCTGGGGCTTCTGCTGCCCGGGCTCACTCTTCTGGTGGTGGTGCTTCTGCTGATGCTGCTTCGGACCCAGACGCTTCTTGCCCGCCTCCTTTTCTTCCCGTAGAACAGTTGAAAGAGCCTGTAGATGGCTTTGCACTGTTGCAGAATGATGGTGGCTACCAAAAGGACTGTGTTACAATCCATGGTGGATCTCAATGGATGCTGTGGAAGAGCAAGAGCCAGATGAAGGCTGAAGAGGTCTGCACAGCAGGGCTGCTGGACTGAAAGTGAGATCCAGGTGAGTTCCTCCCCCTTTTTATAGGCAATATAGGTTTTCCACTAGGTGTCCTTTTGCATCCTCTAGACATCCTCTAGACATCCTTAATATCCGAGATAGGTCCCCTCTGCGAACGTTTTTTCCATTTTAAATGCTTTCTTTGCGAGCTGCATCCGCTTTCATCCTTTCTCCGTCCATGCTACTAACGCTGCACATCTGTTCCGCATCCGTTTTACTTCCTCCCTGTGTCCACTTTCTGCTGGAGCGGATTTGATTTGCGCGGATGCGCAGCGGAGGCCTAGCACATATAGCGGATGCGTAACGGATGACGACAGATGTAGAACGGATGTTCCCCGTATGCGTAGTGGATGCAGAACGGACACGTTGGATACATTTTCCGCTCAAAAGGTTTTGAGCAGCTCAAAACTTTTTGAGCAGATGGAACCTCAGTCGACGGATGCTGGACAGATAGAGAGGATGAAAAATGGAGCCAGTGAGTACAGAATGGATGAATCGCGTTAACCAATGGATGGCAAGTGTTTCTCTCTGTTTTACATCCTCTTTCCACCCGTTGGTGCAGTGTGACATGGGCTTTACATTGAACCCAGGCAGGAAGGAAATGAAGGCATTAGTTCTCCCTCCTTTCCCTGTACCTTTTCCTAACAGCAAATCTGAGAAGGCAGCTGATAGTAAATCGGGGCAGTGGAATGGGTAGAGCTTATTTGGGCTGTAGCAAATCTTGCATTAAAGTTCCTCAAACAATTTACTCATGGATCTCACTGCTTAGCCAACCTGGCTCTGGATTTAATTCATAATGAACAAGAGGGTAGACAGAAGTCCAGATAAATATGGGTGAAACTATACATTTCTTCTTTCCATTCTCTTTTCCTGTTTTTCTTATATTCTTGCAGTGCTGAAGTTCATGGTCTTAAATAATTCTTATCTCATGATTTAAGACAGACAAGGGCAAACCTCAACATGCTGACAACATTATGTCTTCTTCTTTTATTATTATTTTCCCATCCTTGAGAATGAAATGCTAACACAAAGAATGTGAGGAAAATAAATTTACATGTGGATCAACATGGCTACGTTTAGTCCTATTGATCTGTGTCAATCTTTTTTCTGTCACTCTGATCCTACCTCATAAACAAAACAATATATACAGACTCCCTTTTACTCATGTCTCAGTTTGGGGTAGAAATATAGGATCATGGACCAGGCTTTTGTGAATGCACATATAGTCAGTTTAATTCCCCCATCTGAGAGGATATTGCAGAAGTTTGCCAGAACAGACTTCTAGTCCCATTTATAAATTTAAAAAAAAAATTTGCAATTATTATGTTTGCAAACACTTTATTATTTTTAAAATGTCTCAGTTCCATTGCACATAAGTCATATAGTCATATGAAACAGTTTTTGTTCCTTGAGAATGCTTAAAAAATGCTTTTTAAAACTCTATGGCAGAACTTTTAGAATACATGTTATAGGTTGTCCTACAATGTTTTCTTGTTTGACGTTACTTTGGAAGTGAGACCAGGATTCACATTCATAGAGAAGAAAATAGATAACTATAGAAATTTCACATGCACTCACACTGCTCCATCATTGGCATTTATTGGCAAGACTGCATCTCCAATCTGGAGATTTTGGATCACGTGGAGTTGAATCCCTGATTATCAGAGTCAGATTAAATGGATGGGACACATCATCAGAATGGATGACTGCCGTATGTCTCACCCATTGCTTTATAGTATATTGGAGCCTGGAAAGAGACTGTAAGGTCAACCATGGAAATCCTACAAAGACAATGTGAAAGTCCAGCCAAGGGAACAATTGTAGAAGCTGCAGCTGCTGACAGAATCCTCTGGTGAGCCCTGTGCCATGTAAATTTCAGGATTTCTGTCAGGATTCTGTCAGGATTCCAGTAATCACTCTAATTAAATCATGATTCTTGAGCCAAACTTCAAAAAACATCAAAGGATTCATTAGAGGTGACATACTGGAACTGCCCTATATGAAGCCAACTCTGGCATACGTAATTTATAGTCACCTGTGACCCTGTTTTCCCCCTCCCCCCTGGGTGTCTCATAAACCAGATTCTCCAATTGAGCACGTTCACAGCTGGGTGTCATCATTCACATTCTCCAATTAATATATTTGTGGGGAATATCTATGGTATTTTAGTTACAATCTTTTAAAGATAAGGGTTGGAATGTACTTTAGTTTTCATCTGCTCTTCCAGATTTTCTTCCTCCCCCTCTTTTTCTATGGCAACTACTAAAACAGGCATAGGAATGTTTTATGAGTTGACACACTAGCTTTGAAAACAGGCACCACCAAAATCCAGGAATGCACCACTCACAGTGATTACATCAATGGACTTTCAGTGTCCCTTTTGTGTTAGACTCGGAGCTTCCAGATTGGGATTGCAGAGCCACTTCCATGTCCATAGAAGAACTGCACAAACAGCATGTTTTCTTCAAATGTAATAAGAATGATTTACTATATTGAAGAAGTTATTCTGTTGAAAAACTTTGTTGGAACTGTTCCCACCTATCTAGAAAAAGACAAGAAAAATATGGTGGAAATTGGCTAGTTGGGAGCAATCTCAGCAGTTTTTGAACCGATAAGTGGGTATTTTAAGCCCATGTCACACTGGCCAACGGATGCAAAAAGGACACAGCGGACGAGCAAAGTGTTCCATCCATTGTTATCTGCTCTCAAAAGGGGCGAAAATTTGAATAACCAGAGCGGATAATACGGACACGGGGAGGATGCAGGGCGGATGCAAAGCGGATGCGGAACGGAAGCCTAGCCGATGGAAGCGGATGGGAGCGGATGGGAGTGGGTGGCACATCCGCAAGGCTTCCGGGGGGCCTCAGTGAAGCGGATGTGGAACGGAAAGAGCGGATGCAGAGGGGACGCCGAATGGATGAAGCGGATGCAGAGCGGAAGCCTAGCGGATGCACAGCGGAAGCCTAATGGATGCCTGGCATTCACTGTGCATGCGGGGAGGATGCATTACATCAGCCCCGTGGATATAACGGAAGCAGCTCGGAAGCAGGTCGCCATTCAGAGGAAAGACCTGCTGCTGTACGGATTGGCTGCCTTGCCTGCCCTGCCTGCATGTCTGCCTGCCAGCCTTGCTGCCAGCCTTGCTACCAGCCTTGCTGCCAGCCTCCCTGCCAGCCTCCCTGCCAGCTGGTCTGCCTGCCAGCCTTGCTGCCTGCCTTCCTGCAAGCCTTGGTTCATGTCTGCCTGCCAGCCTTCCTGCCAGCCTTGGTTCATATCTGCCTGCCAGCCTTCCTGCCAGCCTTGGTTCATGTCTGCCTGCCAGCCTTCCTGCCAGCCTTGGTTCATGTCTGCCTGCAAGCCTTGGTGCCTGCTTCCCTGCCAGCCTTCCTGCCAGCCTCCCTGCCAGCCTCCCTGCCAGCCTTCTTGCCAGCCTTGGTTCCTGCCAGTCTCCCTGCCAGCCAGCAACCCCACAACCATGCGGAAGCACAGCAAGGTCTCAGCCATATGTTGCCAGCCCTGGCAAGAGGGACAGGGCTACCATCCTGCCCCCTGGCCCTCACTCTGGTTCTGCTGGGGCTTATGCAGCACGGGCTCTCTCTTCTGGGGCTGGCGCTTCTGCTGCTTCTGTTTCTGGAGGAGCTGATGACAAGCACTCCAGCACCAGCCACCTCCACAGCACCTGCACCTTTCACCCCTGAGACTGAGCGACCAAGAGAGTGCCAGAGACTCATTTTTGTCTTATAGCTTGTTGTTAATAAAGTCTATTTATGATTCACACACTTGTTTCATTTCTTTTTTTTTAATAAAGTCTTGGTGGAAACTTTTAGAAATGGTTTAAGCCTTTGCATGCTTGTGGGATGGGTTAAGATAGCAGAGGGGTGGGCAGGGATACCTGTGGGATGGGTAATAGCTGTGGGATGGGTTAGGATAGCAGTGGGATAGATAAACCTCCAGTGCAAGCATAGTGGGACTGTATGGTCCACCCTCCCAGGTGCCACACCTACGGCCCTTTATTATCAATAATAATGTAATAATTATCCACACATGTCAACATAAACACAACTCTTTATTAAACGCCCTGTTCATTGTAGGCCAACCAAACATACATGGCCCAATCTCATCCGTGTGATGAGACAGGCTGAAGGAAGCATCCATTAAGCATCTACCATCCTGTCTTGCCACTCCACAGCTCCAGCTGTGGAGTTGCACCATTGTCTCAGGAGGTTGCGCTGCTTCTTCGCTTCATGTGAGGCTCTGTTGGGGCCTTGCACATCCTCAGTGTCGATCAGGTTTTGCCCTTGCCTCCATTCCCCAGGCTCCATGTCCCCATTGCCTTGTTGGAGGTCCACGAGCCTGTTCTGCAAGTCTGGGTAGTGGGTGCGCATGAGATTGTGCAGGATGCAGCAAGCTTCCATGATCCTCCTCACGGTCTCTGGGCAATGCTGCATGGTGGTGAGAAGTACCTGGAACCTGTTGGCCAGGATGCCAAAGGCGTTCTCCACCACCCATCTTGCCCTGGACAGCCTGTAGTTGAAGATCCTCTCTTCACGGGTGAGGAGTCTGGAGGTGTAGGGCTTCATGAGGTAGGTTGTGAGGGAGAAGTCGTCATCCCCCACAATGAAGTAGGGCACATCTTGCATGTCGTTGGGCAGGGGGTCTGGATCTGGGAAGCCTGCCATGAGGTTGCTTTCCAGCCCCTCCTTGAGGTGACTGTCGTTGTATACCTCGGCATCGGAAGATGACCCGTTGCCTGAAACATCGATGTACATGAACTTGTTGTCAGCATCGACCATGGCAAAGAGGATGATGCTGAAGAAGCCCTTGGAGTTTAAATAAGTGGACCCCGAGTTGGTTGGAGATTTGCAGGCCACGTGCTTTCCATCTATGGCTCCAACGGTGTGTGGTAAGTTCCACTTCTGATACCACTGCTCTGCAACTTTCTTCCATCCTTTTTCAGTGGAGTGGTACTGGAGGAGCTCCTTCTTGTATTCTTCGATGATGGCCTGCACCACTTCTCTGACCACAATGCTGATGGTGTTGGATGGCACCCTCCAGCCGTTCTGCATGCTCCTGTAGGAGGTCCCTGAGGCCAGGTGGTGTAGAGTGAGTGCCACCTTGAGCCCAGGTTCCAGGCTGGGCCAGAAGCTGGTGTTTGCCTTGGTCAACCTAGGTGTCAGCCGCTGCACAACTTCGTCAAACATGGCTGGAGGCATCCTCATGAAGTTCTGGAATGCCCGAGTGTCTTCGCTCCTGAGCTCCACCATCAGCTTGTTGTACAGTCCATCCTCTGCTCTTCTGGTGAACCATTTTCGTACCCAGACTCTTTTTGGGTGGCTCCTTTTCTTCTCGCAGTAGTGTTCACAGAGCCTGCAGATGGCTTCACACTGTTGCAGAACGATGGTGGCTGCCGAAAGGACTTTGTTACAATCCACGGTGGACCTGACTGGATACTGTGGAAGAGGAAGAGGCAGATGAAGGCTGCAGAGGTCTGCACCACTGGGCTGCTGTTCTGAAAGTGCGATGCAGGCGAGTTGCTCCCCCTTTTTATAGGCAGTATAGGTTTTCCACTACGCATCCTGTAGGCATCCTGTAGGCATCTTGTAGACATCCTTAATATCCGAGATAAGTCCCCTCTGCGAACGTTTTTTCCGTTTTAAACGCTTTGTTTCCATGCTGCATCCACTAGGCATCCGTTCTGCATCCGTTCTGCGTCCGTTCCGCTTCCTTCCTACGTCCGGGTGGATGGAGTTGCGCGGATGCGCAACGGATGCCTACGGATACAGCGGATGCATAGCGGATGCGTAACGGATGCCTAGCGGATGCATAGCAGATGCAGAACGGATGAACTGGATACATTTTCTGCGCAAAAGTTTTAGGCAGCCCAAAACTTTTGGAGCGGATGAAACGTCCATAAATGGATGCTGGATGGATAGAGAGGAAGTAAAACGGAGGCAGTGAGTACAGAATGGATACATAGCGTTAACCAACGGATGGCAAGCTTTTTTGTCCGTTTTACATCCTCTTTGCATCCGTTGTTTCAGTGTGACATGGGCTTTAGGACTGACAGTATAGAAGCTATTTTGACTGAGTACCCAAGAATCCCTCAAACCACATCTTCATCCAGTGCATAATTAAGCTAGAGAAGCTGTCTGTACAAGATACAACATTTAAAGTTAATTTAAAAGTATAGATCAGAGGGAAAATATCTGTATATCAGTTGCTGGGAAGACATGGTTGGTTTCCTAACTCTCAATGGAAATTATGGGAAAAAGGATATTTAACTTTTGACATGAATATGCATTTTATTATTCTTATGTAATTCACTTCCACCTGCTCACCTTTTTTTCCAGATCTCCTTAATTCAAGCAGCTTCTTCCCTTCCAGCACTGCTTTCTAATCTTCTGTCTTGTCTTGTCCTGAAATCAGTCATAAATTAAAATAGGCCTTTGTGTCTACAGATTTGGGAATTATATTTCTGAATGCCTGAGTTAACAAATATTTAGGCTGATGTATGATGGTTCTAATGAAGTCTCAAAGTTTTTACTAAGTAGTGGTGGAACAATATCAGAGTCTGTCCATATTTTCATATTTGTAAGTACATATGTACCCTATTCATAGTTGCATTCTTCTTATGCACTTAATGGCATTGAATAAAGTATTCTGTTTAATATGAATTCAGGTCAGAATGATGAAATAATTAAAGTCAGGGACAGAACCTTTTTTGAAATAAAATGTGTACTCCTTATAAAAGCAAAGAAAGCATAGTAAAATAGTCTTATCACTTACTACTTGTTACATATATTTGTTTTAAACTATTTTATCACTTTCTCTGAAGTTCTGATGTTTTTTTCCAAAATTTTCTCCAGTTGTTTTTTCCCCTTCATTATGTAGGCACTAGTCAGTGAGGGTTTATAGTGTCATTATGTAGCAAGGAATGTGATGATGTCATATAATCAGAGAGCCAATCAGATTTGTTTTTCTATAATATGCTATTCTGTGATATGTTTGCTCCAGTGTGCATACTGGCATGCATCCATTCCATTTTATTGTTTTGCAACATGTCATCATGAAATGTGATAAAATATTAAATATTAGTGTGGTTGCAACAGCAAACAGGAATATTTCCCCTCATTTAATAAACACTTTGGTAATCTTCCTTCCATTTGCAGAGAACTCACCACAAAAGGGAGGATTTTGAGGGACAGAAATATCTGTATAATTAATATTGTATTTCCCCCTCAGCTGTATTTTCAATTTCATTTCTAAGTGTCACATATGTTCCTTAAACCAGTCTTTCTGGTATCCCCTAAATATGTTGGAGCTACAGCTTCTAAAATTTCCAGGTAGCACCCGTTGACTATAGGATGAAAATTGTTGGAATTGTTAAGCACCAAATGGAAAAGGCTACTTTAAATATTTTAAAAGTTAAATCTCAATAAAATAGCATGGCAGTTTGTTACAGCTAAAATAAAGAGAGCTTACTGATACTTTAAATGCTAATAGAGCCATTGTAACACGATGATTCAATTTTAAGGTGGTATTGCAAGACTGAGTTATTTTAATAAGAGGTACATGTTGCATAGTTATGTTTATCTACATTTCATATATTATAGGACAAATCAAATTAGCAGAGTTCTTCATTTTTTTTTTTGCAACTTTACAATCTTTTCATGGTTGTGGGTCACAGCACCCTTATTCAATAGTTGTGTCACAAACAATTGGCATCTGGGTCAGCTGGGTTCCAGGAATTGCAAGAAATAAATAAAAGAAAAAGAGTTCCACATATTACAAATAGCTGTCTGAGGGATGAGGGATTATTCATCCTGATCTTGAGCATCTTATGTCTCTTTAGTATGATAGGGAATATGTAAAGCTAAGTAAAAGAACTGATTATCTTTTGTTCCCAGAAAAGATGTAAATGAGACCTGATAGAAGTGTATAAATTAAGTGAGAAAGTTGTAAGAGAAACTTCTATTTTTGGCATACTCTTAGTATGAATATTAAGACTAAGAGGCTATCATCAGTTGACTGAAATATGAGTTTGGGGGTTTATTGCTATTAATCAAGCTATTTAAATCTGTGCAGTTCAATGGAAAGATAGAAATGAAAATGGAAAATTTCCAACATGGATGAGAGACACTGAATATATTAGAACTGTAGAGTGGTCCTTAGGAAATAAATATTGGAAAGTTAAAGACGAAGGGAATGGGACACACAAATAGAGAACAGGACAGATACATTTTTTAATCTTGTAAAAAGATGGGGGACTAATGGTGGGCCTTAAACCTTGGATGGGGTGTCAGCAAACCATTAATTTTAGGTGCAAAGGCAGATTTCTACTTTTCTGAAACTGCCTATGATTCTGTTTTTAAGTAATAGAAATTTCAACCCTAATTGGGGGGGACGGACGTACGGACTTGGACATCTAATTGATTTCCCTTGGTTTTCTTGGAAAAAAATATGTTTGAAGAATCAGTGTCTAGTTCTGATTCTTATAAATGGTTGTACTATCAACAGAAGATCCATCCCCAGAGGGATTGTCTTGGTTTTTAATTGCTGCAAATTCCATTCTTAAGGAAAAAAAAAAAAAACTTCCAAGCAAACAGCAGACAGAAGAACATTTCCTTTGGTTTGAGGCCCCCTGTAGATATCTGCTCATCACCAAGAGATAAGTCTGTCTGCTGAGGAGAAGCAAGCCTTTGGAATTCAAACTGGGCCAACATTTTTAACAAGACTCTAGCAACAAGAGAACCTATTATGAATCTTCTCTTATTTTGAAATTATTGATTTTTGATTTAAAAAAATGTAAATAGCCATTCACACCAACAACACTTTTATTAAATGAATAAATAAAATGTTCCTAGGCTTGGGGGGGGGGCAATATTGTACACAGATTTGTTTTTTGTTTTTATTAGTGATTATGGGAGCTCGTATTTTCTCCATAGCTATGTATTTTAATTTAATGCATTGCAGCTATTTCAACAGTTAGACAAGTAGGGGAGGGTAAAAGTAATATGTCATGGATTTCTTTCATTGTAACATTATGTAATTTTCTATAGTGTATTCTGCTACATGAGAGGCATAAAGAGTCTGATGCTGTCCAATCAGTTTGTTAGAAAATTTGGCAAAAATTGGGAAAGTTGGGTTGAACATGTTACCGCTAAGACACATTTACAAAAGCCAAATAATTGAGCAGTTTGGGAACACTTCTTCCACTGACACAAACTGGAATTTCACTAATGCATCCATCTCTAGAGATCGGTGCAATTAGCAGATTTTATTCTAAAAGCTTACTCCTTCCTTCCACAATTTATATCTCACCTTTCTGCCCTCAGTGCTTTCTTAAGACTCCATTCTTTCCATACACACTCTATTTGACAAGGTTTAATGTTTATTTAGCATGCAAATGGAGACTGTGAGAATGAACCAACAATGTGGTTAGATTACTCATTTGAGTCATTCACATCAATTGGTTCTATACCCTCTTCAGTAGTAGAAAATGTGTGGTAATGGAGCATTAATACATATTTGCTACTCTGTAAATAAATTGATAATATTTTCCCAATCCACCTACTGTAGCTCTGGGATGACTCCTATTCTCTGGTATGGTAGAACAGACATCCTGGAGATCTAACTTTCTTTGAACCTGGAATGATTAACATGGGAGTTTGGAGCTATTTGGTTATGGCGCAGTCACCAACACAAAACAAAGAAATAACATCAACAAAATAAACAACCTCATTTGAATAAAGACCCAATTTTCCTTTACTATTGTCTCATTGCCCTTTATTGCTATGTAGTGGGAAAACACTTATCTGACATACAGTTCTAGATTGAACCTCAATTTTTTTTGAGAGACAGGTAAGGCTCATAGGATGGAATATCAGAATAAATTCATGCTAGCTTTTGTAACAAATCAAATTCTAATTCTACGCAATTTTGAGCTTTTCAATATTTGCTGGTCTTTTCTATGGAACTATTTTCAATCAGTGTTTTTATTACTTTTCTCTCTTTCCATCATCATTGTTCCCACAAATTTTCTCTCCTTTCTATACATCTAACAGTCAAAAGAGAAATGGAAGAAGAAGAGTAAAGCAGCATGTCACCAATATTAAGGATATTAAACTGAGAGTTTTTAAGCAACCCCAGTCTCATCTTTTCCAGTTTGATTTCTTCTGAGTAGATTGATTTCAGTTCCCATAAATCCCTGTATAACTATGGTCAGTGGGATTTAGGGGAGTAATATAATTGTTCAGGAAAGCTATACAGGATATCAACAGAAGATGCAAGTCACAGAAATATCATTTAAATTACAGGATTTAAATGCATAAAAAATCATTAATATCTCTGAAGAAATTATGGCTGAGCAATTAAAATATTCCCATCTAGTCCACTCTGTTTATAATAATATACCTACAAAATTATTTGCTGATAATTGATAGTACTCGACTGTTTGCCATCTAGCCATTTCTTTAACTCCTAGCAACACAGAGATACATTTTCTCCATGATAATCTATCCCTAACCTGGTCTTTCAAGTCTCCCAATGGTGCAGTCAACACCACTTAGTTCATCTACTTTGCTGATGGTTGTCCTCTTCTTCTCCTTTTAATCTTTCTAAGCATTGAAACTTTTTTTTCAGAAAGCCAGGTCTTTCCCATAAAATGTTTGAAGAAAGATACTTGAGCTTGGCCATTTGGGTTTCAAGTGAGAGCTCTGGGTTGATTTACTCAGTAATTCACTGTATGTCCTCTTGACTGTCTATCATAGTCTCAGGAGTCTTCTCCAACATCTTAGTTCAAAGGTGTCAATACTTTTCAGAACCTGTTTCTTTAAAGTCCATCTTTTGCTTCTGCAGAGTGGTACAGGGAATACCACAATGATTCTGATCTTTGCAGGAATGGGCAGATAGGGCAAGTAGGGAAGTAATTGTTATTTTAATCATTCCTATCATTAGGTAGATATTGAAGAATCTAAGTTTATGGTTTAAAATGATGGAGAAAGATAGACTCATTTCCCCAACCACTGTTTATCCTCAGGTAACCATGGTAGCATGTCACCCATGATGTAAGACTAAGTCAGGTTAAGCAAAAGAAAAAGATCATTTCTTCTTCCCACTTGAATATATATGAATTAAGTAACCAGGAAAAAGAAGTTCAGAAACGGTCAATTTCTTTGAAATAAAATGAAGTATTAGATTAGGATTAACCCTGATCTTGGTAGGTAGATTCATATTGGGTAGGTGAAATTATCTTTCGATAGGTCTGATCCAACGTGGACATTGCTTTTTGTTCAAACTGAATGTGAAATATTGTAGTTTTAAAGATAGCACTGATATTAAGCAAATAGACCTGTTTTACTGTGAATTGTACATTTTATATGAGCATTTAGGACTAACACAGTAAAGGATCTAAGTGTCCATGGATAAAAAAAATAAAGGATTCAGTTAAATAATAACATATATCAGGATTGAGAGTTTTTTACTGCAACAGAGAGAGTCAGAAGTCAATGTTTCTTTTTCTTTTCTTATCCTTCTTCACTTCTCTTCCCCCTCTTCTTCCCTACTGTTTTCCTAATTACTTTTTTAAAAATTTTGTATCTTCTTTTATCTTATAACTCAATAAAATGTTAAACCATAAAAAAAAATTGAGAGTATCTGGCACTGTCCCATCATATACCTGAGATTGTTGATCAAAAAGAAGTGTTTCTCAAACTTGGCTACTTTACAATGTTTGTCCCAGAATTCCCCCCTCCTCCCTCCCCCCGCTTGGGGAAAGCTTGCAAGGTGCCAGTAAAGGCTAGGTCACACTGGCCGACAGATGCAAAACATATGCAAAAAGGACACAGTGGACGAGCAAAATTTCGGGGGTGGCTCCATCCGTTGTTATCCGCTCTCAAAAGTGCCCCAAATTTGCATAAAAGGAATGGAAAGGAATGGAAAGGAACGGACGTGGGTAGTTCATTGCGAGGAAGGTAAGTGAATGTTCGTAGGAAGCCTAGCGGATGGAAGCGGATTGAAGCAGATAACACATCCGCAGGGCTTCTGGGGGAGAATAGCGAAGCGGACGAATAGCGGAAGGAGCGGATGCGTAGCAGATGACGTGGATGCATCACGGACACCTATAGGATGCATAGTGGATGCATAGCGGATGCATAGCAGATGCAAAGTGGTCACTGCACATGCGGGGAGGATGAATTGCGTCAGCTCCATGGATATAAAAGGATGCAGCCCGCAAGCAGTCAGCATTCAGAGGAAAGACCTGCTGCCAGAGACATCTTGAAAGAACACCATGGTTCGTCAGTCAGGGAAGAAGAGGAAGCCTGTGCCTACTCCTGCCAGGCCTGGCAAGAAGGACAGAACCACCACCCTACCCCCTGGCATTGACTCTGAAGCTGCTGGTGCTTCTGCTGGTGCTTCTGCTGCTGCTGCTGGTCCTGCTGCTGGTGCTGCTGGTGCTTCTCCTGCTGGTGCTGCTGGTGTTGCTGGTGCTGCTGGTGCTTCTCCTGCTGGTGCTGCTGGTGCTGCTGGTGCTGCTGGTGCTGCTGGTGCT
>BLBF01000003.1:36416176-36428019 GCA_015471245.1 Laticauda colubrina | reverse complement strand
CTGCTGGTGCTGCTGGTGCTGCTGGTGCTGCTGGTGCTGCTGGTGCTGCTGGTGCTGCTGGTGCTGCTGGTGCTTCTCCTCCTGCTGCTGCTGCTGTTGTGGTGGACCAGCCCCAAGGCCCTCAAAGCCCTGCTGCTGAAGGCCCTGAAGCCCCTGCCAGAGGGAGGAAGAGGCAAGGCAAGGAGAAGGGAGAGAGGAAACAGCACTCCATTTCCGAGGACCATGAGGGGGAGGTGCTGGAATGGCTGAGGGAGAACGAGTACTTGTGGAGAAAGGGCCACAGGCTCTATCGCGACACCAAGAGAAAGCAGGCAGCGTGGAGAGACAAGGCAGAGAGCCTGGGCTACACTTCAGATGTACTCCTGGGATGGTGGAAGCACATGTACACCTGGTATGGCAAGCTACACCTGAAGAAATCTGGCCAGGCCGCTGTCAAGCTCACTGACTGGGAGACCTATGTCATGGCCAAGTGCAGCTTCCTGGAGGGTGAGGTCCGCCACCGAGGAGCAGCCCCTCTGTCAACCCTCTCCCTCAAACAGCCCACAGACAGCCACTCCTCTTCCAGCCAGGAGACAGCTACCCTGTCCAGGCAGGTGTCTTTGGAGGGCCCCACAACAGAGACCCCCACGACAGCTGCACTCCCCATGCCAGAGGACGTGGAGGATCCCCTGTCTCAAATGGAGCAAGAAGAAGCAGCAGCCAGAGACCAACCCACCCTCACCCCCAGCTCCACCTCCACCTCCACAGAAAGCAGGCAGAGAGGCAGATTGGAGGGCCAGAGCCACACTGTCCTGCTGGAGATGAGGGACACAATCAATACCAGCACAGATCTTTTCTCTCAGCTGGCCCACAGTGATATACCATCCTCGAACTGCAAGCCCTTCATCACGTACTTGAGCCAGACCCTCATGGACCTGCCCGAGGCCGAGTACCAGGTGATGAAGCAGAAGATCACAGCACTGCTGCACCACCCTCCAGGCCCAGCTGAACCTGCTCCGACCCACACCAGGACTGCTCCTCCACCCCAGGTGATGTCACAGCCCTTCCACTGCTTTCAACAGCCCCTCACCTTCCAAGCCTACCACTACCAGGACTTCCCACAGCAGAGGCAGCCCTTCCCAGTCCAGGCCCAGGTTCATCGCACGCCACAGACGCCTCACCTCACCCAGCTGCAGACCAGACAGCCCCACTACACTCCTCCTTCCTCCACCCCACAGCTAAGCCTCTCAACAGAAAATCTGTCATCAGTACTGTGCCTGACATCCCAGGTCCTTGAGGAAGATCCTCTCAACCTCATGGGACTGAGTCAGCTCTCTGAGAGCTTACTGAACACACCAACCCCTGTTGTACTCTCAGGGTCAGGCACCCCAATGGCGCCTAGACCAGCATTCCAGCCACAGCCACCTCAACAGTCCCTGGCCGCTCGACAGCTGAGACCATGGACATGCCTCAGAGTGACTGAGAATAGTGCCAGAGACTGAGTTGTTACCTGTTCACTTTATCTTTGCTTAAATACACTTTACTTGGTTCATTTTGCTTTTTTAATAAAGTAATACAGTTTACTTAAGACAGTTGTTAAGAAAGGTTATCTTTGCTTCACACACTTGGTTCATTTTATTTACTTAATAAAGTGTTGGTGAAAACTTTGAAAAAATGGTTAATCCTTTGCATGCTTGTGGGATAGGTAAGGATAGCTGTGGGATAGATAAACCTCCAGTGCAAGCATAGTGGGACTGTATGGTCCACCCTCCCAGCTGCCACACATATGGCCCTTTTTTATCAATAATTTATTCATTGATCAACACATTTCAAAATAAACAAAGCTCTTTATTAATGCCCTATTCATTGTAGGGCCACTCAACATACATGGCACAATCTCATCAGTGTTGTGAGACAGGCTCAAGGAAGCATCCATTCACCATCTATCATCCTGTCTTGCCACCCCACTGCTCCAGCTGGGGAGTTGCACCAGTGTTTCAGGAGGTTGCACTGCTTCTTCCCTTCACGTGAAGGTCTGTTGGGGCTTTGTACATCCACAGTGTCTATCAGGTTTCGTCCTTGCCTCCATTCACCAGGCTCCATGTCCCCATTCCCTTGTTGATGATCCACAAGCCTGTTCTGCAACACTGGGTAGCAGGTGCGCATGAGATTGTGCAGGATGCAGCAAGCTTCCACAATGCTCCTCACAGTCTGTGGTTCATGCTGCATGGTGGTGAGAAGTACCTGGAACCTATTGGCCAGGATGCCAAAGGCGTTCTCCACCACCCGTCTTGCCCTGGACAGCCTGTAGTTGAAAATCCTCTCTTCAAGGGTGAGGTATCTTGAAGTGTAGGGCTTCATGAGGTAGGTTCTGAGGGAGACGGCGTCATCACCCACGATGAAGTAGGGCACATTTTGTGTGTCATTGGGTAGGGGTTCTGGATCTGGAAAACCCATGATGAGGTTGCATTCCAGCCCATCCTTGAGGTCACTGGTGTTGTGTACCTGGGTATCTGAAGCTGACCCATTGCTTGAAGCATCGATGTACATGAACTTGTAGTCAGCATCGACCATGGCAAAGAGGATGATGCTGAAGAAGCCCTTGTAGTTGTCATAAGAGGACCCTGAGTTGGCTAGAGCTTTGCAGGCCATGTGCTTGCCATCTATGGCTCCAACGGTGTGGGGAAAGTTCCACTTCTGATACTACTGTTCTGCAAGTTTCCTCCAGCCTTCTTCAGTGGTGGGACACTGGAGGAGCTCCTCCACGTATTCTTCGATAATGGCCTGCACCACTTTTCTGACCACTTTGCTGATGGTGTTGTGTGGCACCCTCCAGGCATACTGCATGTTTCTGTATGTGGTTCCAGAGGCCAAGTGGAGCAGAGTCAGTGCCACCTTCAGTCCAGGGTCCAGGCTGGGATGGAAGTTGGTGCTCAGCTTGGTCAACCTGGGTCTCTGACGCTCAACAATTTCATCAAACAAGGCTGGTGGCATCCTCATGAAGTGCTGGAATGCACGAGTGTCTTCATTCCTCAGCTCCACCATCAACTTATCATAGAGTCCAAACTCTACTCTTCTCCCGATCCATCATCGGACCCACACAGCTCTTGGACGCCTCCTTCTTCTCCTTGCATAGAAAAGGTGGAACAGTCTGAACAGGGCTTGGTTCTGGTGTTGAATGATGGCAGCTACCATACGGAGTGTGTGATGATCCATGGTGAAGATCAATGGATGATGTGGAAGAGCAAGGCCAAGGGTGAAGAGGTCTGTACACCACGGCTGCTGGACTGATACTGAGATCCAGGTGATTTCCTCCCCCTTTTTATAGGAAATATCAGTTTTCCGCTAGGTTTCCTTCCACATACTCTAGGCATACTCCAGACATCCTCAATATTCAAGATACGTCCCATATACAAACGTTTTTTCCATTTTAATGCTTTATATACGAGATGCATCTACCTGCATCCTTTCTATTTCCATGCTACTAACGCTGTGTGGACGTTCCGTGTACCTTTCACTTCCTCCCTCTTTCCTCTTTCAGCTGCAGTGGATGTGAGTTGAGGGGATGTCCAAAGGATGCCGGGAGGATACAGTGGATGTGTAATGGATGACAATGGACGTAGAACGTTTGTTGCTCATATGTGTTGCGGATGTACATCGTACGTGGCGGAAAGTTCATCCATTCAAAAAGTTTTGTGCAGCTCAAAACTTTTTGAGCGGATGAAATAGCAGTAGACAGATGTTTGACGGACAGAGCGTATGAAAGACGTATGCAGTGAGTACACAACAGATGCATCGCATTTTCAAATGGATGGCAAGCTTTTTTGTCCATTTTACATCCTCTTTGCATCCGTTGGTGCAGTGGGACATGGGCTTGAATTACAATGGGGAATTGTGATGAATGCTGGGAATTGTAGTTCAACAACATCTGGAAAACTACAATGTATATCATTGGTATTGCTAGTGTGCATATTTCTGTTTGATAATCAGGATTATGTAATACTTATTTCTTGTTCTCACTAACTGAAGTCTTTATGGCACATTATATTGCTATATAGCCCAGATATAAAGATAAGCTCAACAAGCAAATTAATTTCTATAAAAATCATTCTTATCATGTGCATCTTTTATTTTTTATTTTTTTGTTATGTTTAGTTTATTTATTTATTTAATCATAATACTGGTAGTATATTTAGAGATTTTGTCCATGTATTATTGTACAAGAGTGACCATTTTATGACCCTCACAACTTACAACTGCTTCATCTTCCTGAACTAAGGAGTATCTGGATTGCCCTGTTATACATTCTTCTATAACAGTTGCAGGGCAGGGGAATACAGAAGAAGTATTAACAAAGGGAGCAAAATAAGGCATGTATAGTCGTAGTCTAAGTGTAGTTTGGCACTATATTTGACTTCCTGATGCACCTTGAGATCAGATGTTGCATAGTATAACAGAAATCAGAATAACAGAGTTGGAAAGTACCTTGTAAGTCTTTTAGTCCATCCTTGTGCAGACAGGAAATCCTATAACATTTCAGACAAATGGTTGTCTCTTCTTATAAACTTCCAGTGTTGGGGCACCCACAACTTCTGGAAGCAAGTCAGTGTAGGGTTTTATCCAGGGGTGGGATTCTACCTATTCACAAGAACCAGTTGTTAACATTCTAAGCTGTTCGGAGAACTGGCTGTTAGAAGAAATTACTGGCCTAATCCTGTAAGGAAGGCAGGAAGGAAACATTCTGGTGCTGCTTACAGAAGCTGCCTCTCCGTTAACCCTTATTACATTCTTGGCAGGACTAGACTTCCTGTCTCAGGAACTTCTGTGGAGTTGTTTTCCCCTCCTTTGCTGGTACTTTGCTTGTGTAGAATGACCATTCAAAGTTACAAAGGCACTGAAAAAAGTGACTTATGACCATTTTTCACACTTACGACTGTTGCAGCATCCCCAAAGTCATGAGAGGCCAGGTGAGGAGATGCATGCCTTGATGTGAGTGATATTGAGTTGGCCACATCCAGCCAATAACATGACCACCAAGCCACACCCACTACTGAAGCCATGTCCACAGAACCGGTTGTTAAAATTTTTGAATCCCACCCCTGGTTTTATCTGAGATGAGACCAAGTGTATGGGATTTCATTTCTTTTCATTTCTTTTCAAAAGAGTTATTCAGCTGGCTCCTGTCTGAGCATATGGTAGGTAAAGTAAAGCAAAGACATGTCAACTATATGGATAGGTTGTTTCTATGGGCATAGGGTAAACCACTGGATGTTATCTGTTTCAGTCTAGCATATTTGGTGTAACCTGAGTACCAGTACTTAGCTTTATAGGTATGATATCTTTCCAGTTGACTATTCCAAACTTGTAAGTTGAGTTTTGACAGTTTGAAAGTGTGTTTGTGTGCATGCATCCTCATGAATGCAATATTTTACCTTAGCAATTAACATTAAATTGTTCATTAGTAACACCTACACGAAATGTCAGAATTATTATAATTGTATTTTGAACAAGAGAAAAAAAGGACTGACAAACTGGAAAAGGGTGCAGAAGAGAGAGAGACACAGTCACAAATTTAGAAGATTACCTGTATGGCATAAAGTTTGAAAATGTAAGACTTCTTTGTTATGTTACCCACACCAGGATTGCCCAAGTTAAAAGTTTGTCTTAGAGCTGATCTTACTTTACCAGCAATGTCACATGTTCAATTTGGGTCCTAGCATTAGAAAGGCTCTTTTCTTTTTCTTTGGGGTGATGGACCAGATGTTAATGGATATTTTGTCATCATAGAAGTTACTATAGGAATGGAAATAAGCAGAAGACAGCATGCACCATCAGAACACCTGCCAATGTTAAATGTATAAAGATAGAAAAAGGCTTGGATGGGAAAATATTCAACTAGCTCATGTACAGGTAAAACTCAAAAAATTAGAATATCATGCAAAAGTTCATTTATTTCAGTAATGCAACTTAAAAGGTGAAACTAATATATGAGATAGGCTCATTACATGCAAAGCAAGATAGTTCAAGCCATGATTTGTCATGATTGTGATGATGGCTTACAGCTCATGAAAACCCCAAATCTACAATCTCAGAAAATTAGAATATTACATGCAATCAATAAAACAAGGATTGTACATAGAACAATATCAGACCTCTGAAAAGTATAAGCATGCATATGTACTCAGTCCTTGGTTTGGGCCCCTTTTGCAGCAATTATTGCCTCAATGCGGCGTGGCATGGAAGCTATCAGCCTGTGGCACTGCTGAGGTGTTATGGAAGATGAGGTTGCTTCAATTGCGGCTTTCAGCTCTTCTGCATTGTTCAGTCTCATGTTTCTCATCTTTCTCTTGGCAATGCCCCATAGATTCTCAATGGGGTTCACGTCAGGTGAGTTTGCTGGCCAATCAAGCACAGTAATCCCACGGTCATTGAACCAGGTTTTGGTGTTTTTGGCAGCATGGGCAGGTGCCAGGTCCTGCTGGAAAATGAAGTCAGCATCCCCATAAAGCTCGTCTGTGGAAGGAAGCATGAAGTGCTCCAAAATCTCCTGGTAGACGGCTGTATTGACCCTGGACTTAATGAAGCACAGTGGATGAACACCAGCAGATGACATGGCTCCCCAAATCAACACAGAGTGTGGAAACTTCACTGGACTTCAATCATCTTGCAGTGTATGCTTCTCCATTCTTCTTCCAGACTCTGGGTCCTTGGTTTCCAAATGAGATGCAAAAGTTGCTCTAATCAGAAAAGAGGACTTTGGACCATTGAGTAAGAGACCAGTTCTGTTTTTATTTAGCCTAGGTAAGATGCTTCTGATATTGTTTGTTGTTCAGGAGTCTTGACAAAAGGAACATGACATTTGAAGCTCATGTCCAGGATCTGTCTGTGTGTGGTGGCTCTTGATGCATTGACTCCAGCCTCAGTCCACTCCTTGTGAAAGTCCCCAACACTTTTGAATGGCTTTTTTCTGACAATCCTCTCCAGGCTGAGGTCATCCCTGCTGCTTGTACACCTTTTTCTTCCACACTTTTCCCTTCCACATAAATTTCTAATAATGTGCTTTGATACATCACTTTGGGAACATCCAACTTCTTTTGCAATTACCTTTTGAGGCTTTCCCTCCTTATGGAGGGTGTCAGTGATGTTTTCTGCACAACTGTCAGACCAGCAGTCTTTCCCATGATTGTGATTCCTACTGAACCTGACTGAGAGACCATTTAAAGGCTCAGGAACCCTTTGAATGTGTTATGGTTTAATTAGCTGATTAGAATGGGACGCTTTGTGCCTAGAATATTGAATCTTTTCACAATATTCTGATTTTCTGAGGTTGTGGATTTGGGGTTTTCATGAACTGTAAGCCATATTCATCTCAATTATGACACATCATGCTTGAACTATCTTGCTTTGCATGTAATGAGTCTTTCTCATTATATATATTAGGTTCACCTTTTAAGTTGCATTACTGAAATAAATGAACTTTTGCATGATATTCTAATTTTTCGAGTTTCACCTGTAGGTCCTTTCTTTGTATCAATAGAATTGTACATATGACTACCAATAACTCTTCCCCCTACCTTTCCATTCCCATCCATAACTTAATCCTCTGCCCTTCTTCTTTCAAATAACTAGGAGATTGCAATAGCACTTAGACGTATACACTGATTCACAGTGGTTTACAGAGTCAGCTTATTGCCCCCAACAATCTGGATACTTATTTTAACCACCTTGGAAGGATGGCAGGCTGAGTCAACCTTGAACCGGTGAGATTCGAAAAGCCAAACTGCAGATAGCTGGCAATCAGTAGAAGTAGTCTGCAGTACTTCATTCTAACCACTGTGCCACCACAGCTCAACATACTAAAAAAGAAACAGTATCTGCCATCAGATCTGACCTGGTTGTATTCTATCTCTAAGGCAAATTTACCACAGGTTTTCATTCCTTGTACATCAATTTAAGGGTTGAGCAGACTTGCACCTCCAGTTGAGATTTGGGAGTATGTGCATCAGCCCATCTGCAGCTATCTGCAATCTATGCTTACTCATCAATCCCTTTCCAGCATAGGTATGCAGTGATGCCTACACACCAGAGGTGATGTTCAGTAGGTCCTGACCAGTTCTGAAGAACCGGTAGGAGAAATTTTGGGTAGTTCAGAGAATTGGCAAATACCACCTCTGACTGGCCCCACCCCCATCTATTCTCCGCCTCTCGAGTGCCAGCTGATTGGCTGGGTCTTCTTTTGTTGCCCTGCACAGGAGAAAGGAGCTGGAAAGTAGGTTAATGGGGTGGGGAGGGAATGGGATTTTATAGTAACCTTTCCCCTGGAGTGGGGAGGGAATAGAGATTTTACAGTATCCTTCCCCTGGAGTGGGGTGGGAA
Source organism: Laticauda colubrina (assembly GCA_015471245.1). Taxonomy (NCBI): domain Eukaryota; kingdom Metazoa; phylum Chordata; class Lepidosauria; order Squamata; family Elapidae; genus Laticauda; species Laticauda colubrina. Next base: position 36,419,664 of record BLBF01000003.1, on the reverse strand, counting down.
TGGAGATTTTGCAATATCCTTCCCCTGGAATGGGATGGGAGTATACTTCTCCTGAAGTGGGATTGGAATGGAGATTTTACAGTATCCTTACCCTGCCATATCCACCAAGCCACATAACACCCACCAAGCCACACCCATAGAACCAGTTGTAAATTTTTTTGAATCCCACCACTGCTACACACAGTTGTGAGCAACTCTAAATCAAGTATATACTCCAGCTATTCTTGTAAATGCTGCATAACGATTCACATTTCAAGCTTTTTTAGTAATGGTAAGATGTTTCAGTGAAGAAGAATACACAATAATTTGGAACAAGAATAGGCAACCTGGAGCCTTCAAAATGTTTTTCGGTATAACTCACACAGGGTAACAGCCTGCAGATTAGATTGAAACTAGTGATTTTGGAATATTCTTGGTTTACCACATTCAGTCCAGGCAATGTCAATGTTATTCTTTCATTCTTTTTCATGAATCTTCAAATAAAGATGCCCTTAAAAAGTTTATAAGCCAGGGTGATGTGAGAAGATTTCTTTGATTTCTCTGCAAGGAAGATTTGGAACATTTTAACAAAGTGTATTATAAGGATTTGGGCACAAAAGCAACCTGTTTCCTTCACTCAAGAGCTTTGATCTTCTCCCTCAGCTGCCAAAAAAGAAGCTCCCATCTTCTCTTTTTCTTAAAGAAAGCCTACGTGCACAAAGGAAAATAGGAGAGAAAGAGAATAGACACATGCAGAGGTGTGAGATGTTGAAAGGCGCCCGTGAATTGAAGTGTTTGGGTGATAATTGTGTCCTCTTTATCGGAGGCCCATTTCTCTGTTGCTTTTCCAATCCTGGATCAATAGTGGGGGCAAATGAGCCAAATAAAAAAAAGGGAGATGTTTTGATTAGACAATACTAGTGATGAAAAATGATATTGACCAAGAAAACTGAGTCAATGCATAAATTAAAAGGTGAAACATTTGTTTTGTTTTTTCTTTGAAAGCAAAAATGTGTCACCCAATTTTATTCTCAGTGTATTAATAGAAGAAAGTATGTGACCTAAAAAGGTGTTCTATTTTCATGCTGATACCCCAATGCATGGAGCAACTATATACTGAAGTATTCATTTATGGGAAGAACAAACTTCTGACTGAATCTTTCTAATTGACCTGCGAGTGGTGCAGTTCCCTTAGGCCTTAGAGAGCAGAGATAGGTAAGCTTGTTCTCCGAGATACGTTGGATACCAAAGCTAGTAATATGGACAAAAGCAAGACATATAGATCAAAATATTGGAGTGAAAGGGAACAGGCTTTCTACTCCTGATCTAAACCCTATTGTCATTTTCAGATAAAAAGGTAAAGGTAAAGGCGGTGCAGGGGATTTCTGCCCCACCACATACATCGGACAAACTAACAGAAGAATAAGTGCATGCATTGAAGAACACAAAAACTCAATCAAAAAAGAAGAACCAACCTCTTCCCTGGTCCAACACCTCAAAGCCACAGGACATTAGATTGACTTTAAAAAAACCAGAACTATCGCCAAAACTGAACACTTCAACAACAGAATAATCAGAGAAGCCATAGAGATAGAAAAACACCCACACAGAATGAATAAACGAGATGATACCTCCCGCTACCAGCCATTTGGAAACCTGCCCTCATTAATAAATGAGTACCTAACATGAAGAATGACACCAGACCCACACCCATGAGGGCCATACAAGATACTACCACCACACCTCCATGTAGAAAGCAGACTCACACCCACACAGAAGATGAGACATGACCACAGACCAGAAGCCGTACCGCAGCTGCATCACGACCCACTTCAAATGTCTCCAACCCATACATGAACTGAGGCCCACTATGAAGATGTGGCACGACCACTGCATCACTGCGAAACCATCAACAGCCTCTGTGAACTCTACTACGGCAAGAAAAGGAGGCACCCAAAGAAAGACTGGGTCCAAAGATGGTTAGCCAGAAGAGCACAGTACCAAATTTACTACAAGCTGATGGTGGAGCTCAGGAGCGAAGACACTCGTGCATTCCAGAACTTCATGAATATGCCTCCAGCCATGTTTGATGAACTTCTGCAGCGCCTGACACCCAGGTTGAGCAAGACAAAAACCAACTTCCCGCCCAGCCTGGAACCTGGCCTCAGGGTGGCACTCACTCTGTGCCACCTGGCCTCAGGGACCCCCTACAGGAGCATGCAGTACGGCTGGAGGGTGCCACCCAACACCATCAGCTTTGTTGTCAGAGAAGTGGTGTGGGCCATCCTCGAAGAATACAAGGAGGAGCTCCTCCAGTGCCCCACCACTGAAGAAGGAGAGAAGAAAGTTATAGAGCAGTGGTATCAGAAGGGGAACTTACCCTACACCGTTGGAGCCATCGATGGCAAGCACGTGGCCTGCAAGGTTCCAGCCAACTCGGGGTCCACTTATTTCAACTACAAGGGCTTCTTCAGCATCATCCTCTTCGCCATGGTCGATGCTGACAACAAGTTCATGTACATCGATGTTTCAGGCAACGGGTCATCTTCCGATGCCGAGGTATACAACGACAGTCACCTCAAGGAGGGGCTGGAAAGCAACCTCATGGCAGGCTTCCCAGATCCAGACCCCCTGCCCAACGACACGCAAGATGTGCCCTACTTCATCATGGGGGATGACGCCTTTTCCCTCTCAACGTACCTCATGAAGACCTACACCTACAAATACCTCACCCGTGAAGAGAGGTTCTTCAACTACAGGCCGTCCAGGGCAAGGCGGGTGGTGGAGAACACCTTTGGCATCCTGGCCGACAGGTTCCAGGTACTTCTCAACACCATGCAGCATCGCCCACAGAGCATGAGGAGGATCGTGGAAGTTTGCTGCATCCTGCACAATCTCATGCGCACCTGCTACCCAGTCTTGCAGAACAGGCTTGTGGACCTCCAGCAAGGCAATGGGGACATGGAGCCTGGGGAATGGAGGCAAGGGCGAAAACTGATCGACACTGAGGATGTGCAAGGCCCCAAGAGAGCCTCACGTGAGGCGAAGAAGCAGCGCAACCTTCTGAAAGACTAGTGCAACTCCCCAGCTGGAGCGGTGGAGTGGCAAGACAGGATGGAAGATGCTTAATGGATGCTTCCTTCAGCCTGTCTCATCACACGGATGAGATTGGGCCATGTATGTTTGGTTGGCCTACAATGAACAGGGCATTTAATAAAGAGTTGTGTTTATGTTGACATGTGTGGATCAATGCTTACATTGTAATTGATAAGGGCCATATGTGTGGCAGCTGGGAGGGTGGAGCATACAGTCCCAATATGCTTGCACTGGAGATTTATCTATCCCACAGCTATCTTAACCCATCCCACAGGTATCCCTTCCCATCCCACAGCTATCTTAAACCATCCCAAAGGTATCCCTGCCCATCCCACAGCTATCTTAACCCACAGGTATCCCTTCCCATCCCATAGCTATCTTAACCCATTCCACAGGTATCCCTTCCCATCCCA
>BLBF01000003.1:36261299-36349719 GCA_015471245.1 Laticauda colubrina | reverse complement strand
CAGCAATGCTGGCAGGGAGGCTGGAAAGCAGGCTGGCAGCAAGGCTGACAGCAAGGCTGGCAGGGTGGCTGGAATGCAGGCTGCCAGCAAGGCTGGAACGGAGGCTGGAAGACAGGCTGGCAGGGAGGCTGGCAGGAGGCTGGGAGGCAGGCTGGGAGGCAGGCTTGGAGGCAGGCTTGGAGGCAGGCTTGGAGGCAGGCAGGCAGGGCAGGCAAGGAACTCAAAGTGTCCAGCAGCAGGTCTTTCCTCGGAATGCTGGCCACGTGCGAGCTGCTTCCCTTTATATCCGGGGGACTTGCGCAATGCATCCCCCCCGCATGCGCAATTAACGCGCGGCATCCGTTCCGCTTCCGCTGTGCATCCGCTAGGCTTCCGCTGTGCATCCGCTTCATCTGCTGTGCATCCATTTTGTCCGTTTTTTCCGTTCTGCGTCCGCTCTCCTGAGACCCCCTGGAAGCCCTGTGAACGCGCCATCCGTTCCGCATCCGCTAGGCTTCTGTTCCGCATCCGCTTTGCATCCTTCCTGCGTCCTCCCCGTGTCCGTTTCATCCACTCCAATTATGCAAATTTTCACCCCTTTTTAGCACGGATACAACAGATGTAACATTTTTCTCTTCCGTTGTGTCCTCTTTGCATCCGTTTGGGCAGTGTGACACGGCCTTAATCTTGCTGCTGGGGTTGTATATTGAAACAATCTTGCAGGATCCAATCTGTGTTAGACACTGGGACCAAAGGTTTACTTTTCCATTCTTTTGAGCAAGTACTGGATTGATTATTTAAAAATGATAATCTTTCTTTTGTAGAGGAAAAGGGACTTAATAAAACATATACCAAAATATTTGCTTGCTTTAAATATTGGATGGTTTACTCCACACTCATTGTGAGTATTTGGGGCAGAGAAATAATTTTGTGACAAAATAGGGTGAATGTATATTTCAAAGTCATTGTCAAGATTTAAAAAAAATCTTATTCCTATCAAATCTTCTGTCTGTTGAGATGCTGTCATATCTGAGTGCTTAACATTTACACAGTAGCACTCGAGAATATTAAAATTAAAAGTACATTAAAAATTAATTTACTTTTTGCCATTCAACCATAACAAAAGACTAGGCACATTCAATGACAAAGCAGGTAGCAAACTTACAACCAACAAAAGGAAACCTTTTCATGGTGTGTGACAGGTATAAACTATAGGATTTTTTTTAGGCAAGGATTGATGTTAAAAGTATAGGTAGAAAGATTTGACAGCATCAAATTCCAGGCATCAAATTCCAAAGATTCTTTAACTATGACTATCACTTGAAGCCACATCTAGTGAAAATATTTCTTCCCACTTTGGGGAATTCTCCATTTTCTAAATAAAGGCATTCCATCTTCCTTTGATTTAGGAAGAATTATGTGTGCAAAAACAGGCAGAATTTTTCCAAATCCCAGAATGAAGGGAAGGAGCAAAATGTGCCAGGAAAGAGTTGCACTTTAAGCCCATGTCACACTGGCCAACGGATGCAAAAAGGACACAGCAGATGAGCAAAATGTTCCATCTGTTGTTATCCGCTCTTAAAAGGGGCAAAAATTTGCATAACTGGAGCGGATAACATGGTCGCGGGGAGGACGCAGGGCGGATGCAAAGCGGATGTGGAACGGAAGCCCAGCGGATGGAAGCGGATGGGAGCAGATTGCGCAACCACAGGGCTTCTGGGGGGCCTCAGCAAAGCGGACGTGGAATGGATACAGTGGATGCAGAACGGATGCACAGCGGATAAAGCGGATGCACAGCGGAAGCGGAACGGATGCCAACCGTTAATTGCGCATGTGGGGGGGAAGTATTATGTAAGCCCCCCGGATATAAAGGGAAGCAGCTCGCAGGTGGCCAGCATTCCGAGGAAAGACCTGCTGCTGGACACTTCGAGTTCCTTGCCTGCCCTGCCAGGCTGCCTTCCAGCCAGTCTTGGTGCCTGCCTGCCTGCCTGCCTTCCTGCCAGGCTTTCTGCCAGGCTTCCTGCCAGGCTTCCTGCCAGCCTTGGTGCCTGCCAGCCTCCCTGCCAGCCAGCAACCCCACAACCATGGGGAGGAAGCGAAAGCCTCAGCAACGTGCCGCCATCCCTGGCAAGAGGGACAGGGCCAACCTCCTGCCCCCTGCCCCTGACTCTGCTTCTGCTGGGGCTTCTGCTGAAGCTGCTCCTGGCAGTGGTGCTTCTGCTGGTGCTGGGGCTTCTGCTGGTGCTTACTCTGTTGAAGATGCTCCTGATCCTGCTGGTCCTGCTCAACCTGCTCGTGCTCCTGGACTTGCTCATCCTGCTCGTGCTCTTGGTCTTGCTTGTCCTGCTCGTCCTGCTCGTGCTCCTGGTCCTGCTCGTGCTCCTGGACTTGCTGGCCCTGCTGGTGCTTACTCTACTGCTGCTGATCCTGGTCCTGCTGGTCCTGCTGCTGCTGCTGCTGATGATGATGCTGATTATGATCCTGTTGGTGAGGATGATGATGCTGATTATGATCCTGCTGGTGAGGATGATGATGATGATGATGATGATGATGATGATGATGATGATGATGATGATTCTGCTGGTGCTGCTACACTTCGGAGGTGCTCCTCGGCTGGTGGAAGCACATGCACACCTGGTACGGGAAGCTGCACCTGAAGAAATCTGGCCAGGCCACTGTGAAGCTGACAGACAGAGAGACCTATGTCATGGCCAGGTGCAGCTTTCTGGAGGGTGAGGTCCACCACCGAGGAGCACCAGCAGCCCCTCTCACGACCCTCTCTCTCTGGCAGCCTGCTGAGAGCCAGTCCTCTTCCGGCCGAGAGTCAGTCCCTGTCTCCAGGCAGGTTTCTGTGGAGCGTGCCACGGCGAAGAACCCACGGACAGGGGTGGTAAGTGTGGTGGAGTGCGTAGAGGACTCCCTGGTGCGGTGGGAGAAAGGAGACATCGAGTCCACCATAGTCCTAGTCACATCCACCACCCCCACCTCCACCTCCGCAGAAAGGCAGAGAGCCGGACAACTGGAGGGGCAGAGCCACACTGTCCTGCTGGAGATCAGGGACACCATTCAGACCAGCATAGATCTCCTCTCTCAGCTGGTCAGCACCGACTCCTCATCCTCCAACCGCAAGCCCTTCTTCACCTATGTCAACCAGACCCTCAAGGAAATGGTGGATCCACAGTACCAGCTGGTGAAGGACCGGATCACCAAGCTGCTTCACAACCCTCCAGACACAGAGGAACTGGCTCCCACCCAGTCCAGGTCTGCTCCTCCACCCCAGGTGATGTCCCTCCCATTCCAAGGCTTCCCACAGGCCTCACCTACCAGGGCTACGGCTACCAGGAGGTTCAGCAGCACAGGCAGCAGCCCTTCCCAGTCCAGGCACAGAGTCATCGGGTGACACTGTTGCCACCTGTTTCACTGATGCCACCGATGCCACCCACGACAATGATGCCACCGACAACAGCGATGCCACCAATGCCAATGGCTGCCGACCAGACAGCCCCACTACACTACTCCTTCCTCCACCCCACAGCCAAGCCCAGCCTCAGTACATCTGTCATCAGTACTGGGGCTGACACCCCATGGCATGGAGGAGGAACCTCTCAGCATCACAGGGCTGAGCCAGCTGTCTAAGAGCTTTCTCAACACACTGTCCCCTGTTGTCCTCTCGAGGCCAGGCACTCCAGCACCACCCACCTCCACAGCACCAGGACTCTTCACCCCTGAGACTGGGCACACCTCCGGGTGACCAAGAAGAGTGCCAGAGACCAGGTAGCTGGCTACCTGTGGACTTTATTTGGACACTTGACTTGGATCATTTTTTTTTTACAGCTTGTTGTTCAATAAAGTTTATCTTTGATTCACACACTTGCTTCATTTGTTTTTTTAAAAAAAGTCTTGGTGGAAACTTTTAGAATTGGCTTAACCCTTTGCATGCTTGTGGGATGGGTTAAGATAGCAGTGGGGTGCACAGGGATACCTGTGGAATGGGCAGGGATACCTTTGGGATGGCTAATAGCTGTGGGATAGATAAACCTCCAGTGCAAGCATAGTGGGACTGTATGGTCTACCCTCGCAGGTGCCACACCTAGGGCCCTTTTTTATCAATAACAATGTAAGCATTGATCCACACATTTGAACACAAACACAACTCTTTATTAAACGCCCTGTTCATTGTAGGCCCACCAACATACATGGCCCAATCTCATCTGTGTGATGGGACAGTCTGAAGGAAGCATCCATTAAGCATCTACCATCCTGACTTGCCACTCCACCACTCCAGCTGGGGAGTTGCACCAGTGTTTCAGAAGGTTGCACTGCTTCTTCCCTTCCCATGAGGCTCTGTTGTGGCCTTGCACATCCTGAGTGTCGATCAGGTTTTGCCCTTGCCTCCATTCCCCAGGCTCCATGTCCCCATTGCCTTGTTGACGGTCCACGAGCCTGTGCTGCAAGACTGGGTAGCGGGTGCGCATGAGATTGTGCAGGATGCAGCAAGCTTCCACAATCCTCCTCATGGTCTCTGGGCGATGCTGCATGGTGGATAGAAGTCCCTGGACCCTGTTGGCCAGGATGCCAAAGGCGTTGTCCACCACCCGCCTTGCCCTGGACAGCCTGTAGTTGAAGATCATCTCTTCACGGGTGAGGAGTCTGGAAATGTATGGCTTCATGAGGTAGGTTCTGAGGGAAAAGGCGTCATCCCCCACGATGAAGTAGGGCACATCTTGCATGTCATTGAGCAGGGGGTCTGGATCTGGGAAGCCCATGATGAGGTTGCCTTCCAGGCCCTCCTTGAGGTGACTGGCGTTGTATACCTGGGCATCTGAAGATGAGCCATAGCCTGAAACATCGATGTACATGAACTTGTAGTCAGCATCAACCATGGTGAAGAGGACGATGCTGAAGGAGCCCTTGTAGTTGAAATAAGTGGACCCCGACTTGGCTGGAGCTTTGCAGGCCACGTGCTTCCCATCTATGGCTCCAATGGTGTGGGGGAAGTTCCACCTCTGATACCACTGCTCTGCAACTTTCTTCCAGGCTTCTTCAGTGGAGGCGCACTGGAGGAGCTCCTCCTTGTATTCTTCGATGATGGCCTGCACCACTTCTCTGACCACAATGCTGATGGTGTTGTGTGGCACCCTCCAGCCGTACTTCATGCTCCTGTAGGTGGTCCCTGAGGCCAGGTGGCGCAGAGTCAGTGCCACCTTGAGCCCAGGTTCCAGGCTGGGCCGGAAGTTGGTATTTGCCTTGGTCAACCTGGGTGTCACGCGCTGCACAACTTCGTCAAACATGGCTGGAGGCATCCTCACGAAGTTCTGGAATGCCCGAGTGTCTTCGTTCCTGAGCTCCACCATCAGCTTGTTGTACAGTCCGTACTCTGCTCTTCTCCTGATCCATTTTCGGACCCAAACGCTTCTTGGCCACCTCTTTTTCTTCCCGTAGTAGAGTTCACAGAGCCTGTAGATGGCTTCATACTGTTGCAGAAGGATGGTGGCTGCCAAAAGACTGTGTTACGATCCATGGTGGACATGACTGGATGCTGTGAAAGAGGAAGAGTCAGATGAAGGCTGCAGAGGTCTGCACAGGTGGGCTGCTGGTCTGAAAGTGAGATGCAGACGAGTTGTTCCCCCTTTTCATAGGCAGTATAGGTGTCCCTTTGCATCCTCTAGACATCCTCTAGCCATCCTCTAGACATCCTTAATATCTGAGATCAGTCCCCTCTGCAAACGTTTTTTCTGCTTTAAACGCTTTGTTTCTGTGCTGCATCTGTTCTGCATCTGTTCTGCATCAGTTCCACATCTGTTCCGCTTCCTCCCTGCGTCCGGGCGGATGAAAGTTGCGCAGATGCGCAGCAGACGCCAAGCGGATATAGCAGATGCGTAATGGATGCGTAACGGATGTGTAGCGGATGCTTAGCGGATGCAGAACGGACGAACTGTATACATTTTCCGCGCAAAAGTTTTAGGCAGCCCAAAACTTTTGGAGCGGATGAAATGTCAATAAACGGATGCTGGACAGATAGAGAGGAAGCAAAACGGAGGCAGTGAGTACATCGCGTTTTCGAACGGATGGCAAGGTTTTTTGTCCGTTTTACATCCACTTTGCATCCATTGGTTCAGTGTGACATGGGCTTTACAGAAAGAGATTGTTTACTCCAGGGGAGAGAGGAAATGTGAAAAAGAGACTCGGAAGTTGTTCTGGAGAATAACAATTTTTTTATAAAATAATGTATTGTTGATACATGATGCCAGAGAAATTATCTAGAATGCATAAAGATACTTCAGATGTATATTGAAAATGTAAACAATTATAGGAACCTTTTATCATGCTTGATAGATATGAAAAAATTAATAAAAACAGGATGCAAATAAATACTTTGGCACAGAGGACTTTAAAGATCAATATTCAATAGAAATCCACAACTTTTCCTTTTGGAAATAATGAAACAGAAAAAAAAAAAAGCCATTGAGACCCCCTGCCCTCTATGGATACCCCTGGCAGAGAGAACAGACACAAAGTAGGGAAATTTTTCTAGAACCTTTAAAGTTTATAGAAGAACTTCTATTGAATGCAGTTATGTGACAAGTGCAAAATAAAATAAAATAACTCAACCATGCTGTGAATAAAGTAAGAAGAATCATTTTTTCTACCTGGTCAACCTGTTCATTAGAAGCACTATCTTTATTTCTTTCAAAACCAACAATTTCCCCCATCATGGTAATGTTTCATATCATCCAACATCAAGATTTGTTCCCTTAATCATTTGGCCATAAAACAGGGATTCTTGTTATGGTTTAGAGTTACAATCAATCAATCAATTAAGATGGAAAGGACTGTGATGACCCAGAGTATCTCAGAAATATAACAAAAACTAAATATAACAAAAAATGTAAATAAAAGTCTTTTAATTTAAAAAGTCTTCAACTTGGCTTCACTGTTTAATTATTCACAGTGGAGGAGTAAACTATTTTCAAAATAACATTTCAAAGGCAAGAAACACAGTTCATATTCAAAGAGCCGATAACAAAGCAAAAACCAAAAACAAACCACACTGAAAAAAGTTCCTCAATGGACCAGGATAGATAATTGCCAACTTCAGGAAGATAACCAGGTATAGTCCATTGGAAGAATGCCAACCAAGATAAACCTTCTTTAGGAATAAAACGCTAATTTGTCTCCAGCATCTGTTAGCAAGCAGATCCAACCTTTTATGCAGATCTCACATCTGCAACCCATGATGAAGATCATTGCCCTCTCCTCCCAAGTAGACCACATTTTACCCTGATCCTCTCCTCCCTGCATGCCAGAGGATGAATAAGGGATGGACCTGGGTCCTCCTCTGACTGCTCAGAGTCAGTCTCCACCAGAGGCATGACAGGGACCTTGGAGGTCTTCTAGTCCAGGCCCCTGCTCAAGCAGGAGACTCTATACCATTTTAGACAAGTGATTGTCTCTTCTTAAAAACCTCCAGTGATAAAGCACCCACCCTCATGATATACATTTGCTCTACTTGCAGCTAGCCATTTCCCCACCAGACATAACAAATGTTTATATGAAAAGGAGATTATTTAGTAGTCTTATGTTCCATTTTATCCCTTGGAGTTTAAGGCAACATGGCCTATTTATCATGAAAACAGCCTTGCCTGGTAGATTTAAAGAAAGTAATTGTCCCTAAATCTACAGAATGATTTTGAACCTGGATCTCTTAAGCTGTTTGTTTTAAGTCATTCCACAGACTGACCAAGAGCAATTGTTGGGAGCAGACAGGCAGACGAGGAAGTGGTTAAGTTTCTTGCATGCTGCACTAAGCTGTATTCTACATTTCTCTTTCCTTTGTCCTTGTTGTTCGTCAGTGCTTCACAAAGAAGTATAGATTGCTCAGGCCTGTCTTGGTTCTCTCCATCAAAAGATGTGGGCTGGAGAACTGACATAAAAACCCCTGTTGGCTTCATAGTTTTGCTGTAAAAGAAGAGACAGGAGGAAATGGAGCAGTGACATTGTAAATAGAATGGGGGGGGATGATAATACTGCACTCTCTGCTTTCCTGGCTCTTTTGCTTGCCTTCAGTGATCACCTTGGTACATCTTAATGTTCCTTTTCCTTGTTCATCTTGTAAATACTGTGCCACTTTTGTCTTGGGCTCTGTTGCCAAGTGGGAATCTTCTTAGAGTGCCAACATGGAAAGAAAGAGAATAGGAGGTGGCTGGCATATCTTTTAATGGAGTTGCGTAAGAGGCAGCAGGCTTTACTACAGACAACTTACAATGGTCATTTAGTGACTGTTCACAGCTACAAAGGCACTGAAAAAAGTGACTTATGACCAATTTTCACACTTACAACTGTTACAGCATGCCTTTAGCCACGGTGGTCTAAATTAGGACATTTGGCAACTGTCATTTATTTCTGACTGTTGCAGTGTCCCGGGGATATATAAACCCCTTTTGCAATCTTCTGACAAGCAAAATCAATGGGCAAGCCAGATTCACTTAACGATCACCTTACTAACTTAACAACTACAGGGATTCACTTAACAATGGTGGCAAGAAAGGTCATAAAATGGGGCAAAACTTACATAACAAATGTCTCACTTAGCAATATAAATTTTGGGCTCAGTTGTAGTCATAAGTCAAAGACTACCTATATTTGGTTCATAATTTTCTTTAGAATGGCACATTCGGAAAAGTTTTCTCCAAGTTACCCAGGAATTCTAGAGTTCCAACATATTGGGGATGGTGTCAGAAGGGAAGAAAATTAAAACAGAACATTATAGGAAAGGATGCAATTGCTCGTGATCTGCAACTACATTTTGTAAAGTGTCTCTTGTATTGTGTTTAATTGTGAGATTTTTTTTCCACTGAGGTTCATAAATTTACTCAGATTATTAATTTTTGTCAGATAAAGCCTTGAGGATCTAACTGCTTTAGATTTTGCACATATATTTTTACTAGAATGATGTACATTTTTCATACATTTTATATTAAATACATATTTTATTTCTAGTGAGTACAAAACAATAACTAAAAAATCCTACAGAAAGTCATTTACAATACACTGGAAACATTTTGAAAAAGATGTCTGGAACGCAGAAATATAAATGATATTCTGATTGCAACTTTTACAGTAGCTGTATTTTTGTTGTTGGTGTTTTTGTTTTTGTTGTTGTTGTCATGAAGCCTGTAGCAGCTGCCATATGATTCTAGGAAATGGCACAGCTACTTTAAAGAGTCACAGACAAAACCTATGTTCACACCTATGCAAACTTTGAAGCATTATTTAGGACTCAGATCTAACCTTGATCATATCTGTGTTTTCCCCAAAATAAGACCCTGTCTTATATATTTTTGCCACCAAAAAGGGCACCAGATCTTATTTTTGGGGTGTTTGTCATCCACTGACTCATCTCACTTGCGCATGTCGTCCCTGGCTGCCTTTTTGATGTCAGAGCCTTCAGGAACTTCTTCAGCTGGCAAGGCTTTTCTGAAGGCCTTTGCAGCCAATAATAGAGCTCTGGATCAATTGGATTGATCTAGAGCTCCCTTATTGACTTCAGAGGCCTTCAGGATAGCCTTGTTGGCTGCAGAAGAAATGGGCCAAGGTGTGTGAGGCCTGGTTGCAACTATCTGAAGGAAAGTAGCAGGGCAGCTCCACCACCACCCCATCCCCGCCCTAGTTTAATTTTTACCTATGCATCCTGGAGTTGGTGGGATATTAATTAGGGATTATTTTGAGGGTAGGGCTTACATTGGGTACACATGTAAAAATCAAGGTAGGACTTATTTCTGAATAGGTCATACTTTCTGAATAGGTCATACTTTCAGGGAAACATGGCTATCAGAAATTCCTATGAATCCACCTCCCCATGTCAGCCCCAGATCCATCTTGATTCAGATTTAGGGCTGCTGCAGTGGGGGATGGGCTAGCTGTGGGAATGGGAGAGTCGTGAAAAGGGAGGATAGCCACAACATTCTTTCGCCAGAGCTCAAGATCTGGAGTTTGGAGATTGCTGGAGTTTGGAGGGGAGTGACTGGATTTGGTGGTAGTTCAGAATGGAGGTGGATTGGAGAATATGACTTGAGGGTCATCAGTAAGGAGGCTGGGTGTGAGATTAGTATAACAGGGGAAAACATGGGAGTTCAGATTCGAGTTTTCCCCAGATGTGCCAATATGACTTCTCTAATAAATTCTTACTTGAATGGTTTTTGTGTGCTGAATTGGGACGGAGAGTTTGTTGGAACGCTGACACCCCATGGCATTATAAATAAACCTATTAGCAGATAACTGGGCCTCTGTTTGGTCCTTTCATAGTGACCACAAGCTTATGTTTTGGGGAAAAGATGTCTCCAACACTTGAATATTCATGGTTTCATGTCTCAATCAAATTAAAAATGCTGACTGGCCAAAGTCTCTGAGTGGTTGGAAGACCTTTGTGAAAGGATAGCTATGTAATAGGTGAGCATCCCCAAAAATTAAGTGCCAAAGTCTCTTTCCATTGTAATACCTAATGTGTAGTGTGGCTTATGGGGCAGGGCCAATGAGTGAGTTATATCCCCATTATCCCTTCACCCATTTGTTTAACTTTAACAAGTTCATAGATTTGCATACAACAACATAATCATGAATTACATTAAAACACATTAAAATTACATTAAAACACAAGGATGGAGTCAGGTAAATATTTTCTTAGAAATTATTCCAGCTGGATTGGCCTTCCTGCAACTATGGCTTTCCCCACTATGATCCTGGGGATTTCTTTCATATTTTTAGTCTGATTTTATTAATGCAATTTTATTGATGCTACTTGTTAGTGCTTCAGATGGTTTTGCATTTCAAATGTTGTATTCTAATTAATTGCAAGGAATGGCAAAGAAATAAAGACTTCACAGATAGAAACATCTACTTTCTTATCCCTTGGCTTTGATATACCTGTTTAAAGAACTTGAGCCAAGCAGAACCAGATTGAAATGGAGCAACAGCGAAAGAAGATGACTGTCTTCATTGCAAGACAAGAAAACAGACTGCTCAGGTGCAGCTTGGCCTGTCTTTGCAATTGGTGAAGCAAGAGTTGCAAACCTTGAGTATAAAAACAGAACCAAGCAGGGCTAATCAGAATAATAAGACATATAATAAATTCATTCAAACCTCTATTGGATTTGCATTGATCCCTGCTTTGATTGGCCTAGTCACTGCTTTTAATAAGGACTAATTGGTTAACATTGGTGTCTTAATTTAGCCTCATCTATGAAATCTTTAGTAAGATTGGAGCTGTGGAAAACAGTTGTGTGAAAATAATGACTTCTCTATGCAAGCTTACATGGCTCTTTTGCATGATAGGAGACACACTGTGAAGCAATGAGAATGTTCACACTTTCAGGACATTATATTTAATCATATATTTAACAAACACAGGATATTAACCATCAATATTTAATATTTTCCTGAAAAAAAGTCTACCTTCCAGAAACAATTTCAATTTAAAAGAATAGAAGATAAAATAATAATGACTAAGAAGGAGAAAGACAGAAAGGGAGAAGAAATGATATCGACAAATAGTTTTGGTGGGGTTAATTTCCAGTTTACTTTGCACCAGCACCTTCCTAGTCAATTCCTTTGTCCAGATCAGAAAAGTTACACATGTCATTCAGAGATTCATAGATCATCACCTCACAGTACTGTTAGCAAAAAACATAAATTGATGTTTATTTATTAAAATCAGCAAACATACAAAAAAAAAATCAACTGGGAAAAATGGACAAAAAGGAAGGCCAAAGTAGGAAAGGAGAGACATGAAACACTGGTAATAGATTAAAAGGACAAAGAATTATAATCAATCTGTCTGTCTGTCTGTCTGTCTGTCTGTCTGTCTGTCTGTCTGTCTGTCTGTCTGTCTATCTATCTATCTATCTATCTATCTATCTATCTATCTATCTATCATAATCATCTTTAAAAAGGCATAGAATTTTCAACAGCTATGACAAGCAACGTTGGTCATTAACTTTAGTGATCCCAAAAGGAGTGGTCTTTGGTTATATCAGCTTTAACTTCTTGTTGACCATAACAGCAGCCACAAAGAAGCCATAAAGGAGGACACCTGGTAATCTCTGCCTATTTTCTGCACCATGGAGGAAACAGTTTGGGGAACAGATATGATGTACTCAACAATTGTCGCTATATTGTTCTCAATGGATAGTGCTATTTAGTTCTTTTTGTAGAGTTATGCATTTCCAATTGCCACTGTAACCTTAAAATTTTGTCTGGCTTTTTGACTGGGAATTCCCTGAAGCCTTCTGTCAAAAGACTCAACACATTCCTAAATGTTGTTGAAGTGATTGCTTCCATGTTTATTCCTGTGGTGGGAGCAGCTGTCAACTTACCTCTGAAATAATAACACAGTACAGTAGATGTAGCTAATGAAGTTGTGGGGTGTTTATATTTGGCTTGTTTTGTAAATTCTAGCTTTTATTCTCCAGTCTTTTATCTGCTGCAGTCAGGACTTCTACAATTAACCTCATGATAGTCTGGTAGTTTAAAAACTGAAAATCAACATCATTATACAAGCCAGTTTTCCATGAAGCATTCTGACATTCTTAATACTGAACTATAGGAAAGAGTAATGCACCCAGTATTTCTCAAGACTTTAATAATAATAAAATCATGAAGAGGGACAGAGACAATTCAGTTCAATTTGCAGCCTCTCTAACTCATTTAGTTTACACAGTTGGCTGTCACAAATATTTGCTGTTGATATAGGTAGCTGGTGAATTTGTTGCAGATGTTAAGGCCCTGTCACACTGCCCAACGGATGCAAAATGGACACAACGGACAAGAAAAATGTTCCATCCATTTTTATCCGCTCTCAGAAGGGGCAAAAATTTGCATAACCGGAGCGGATAACACGGACGCGGGGAGGACGCAGGGTGGATGGAAAGTGGATGCGGAATGGAAGCCCAGTGGATGGAAGCAGATGGGAGCGGATGGCACATCCGCTAGGCTTCCGGGGGACTTCAGCAAAGTGGATGCTGAACGGATACAGCGGATGCAGAGCGGATGAACAGCGGATGCACAGTGGAAGCCTAGCAGATGCCGAGCGTTAATTGCGCATGCGGGGAGGATGCATTGCGTCAGCCCCGCAGATATAACGGAAGCAGCTTGGAAGCAGGTCGCCATTCAGAGGAAATACCTGCTTCCAGACACATCGACTGCCTTGCCTGTCCTGCCTGCATGTCTGCCTGCAAGCCTTGCTGCCAGCCTTGCTGCCAGCCTCCCTGCCAGCTTTGCTGTCTGCCTGCCTGCAATCCTTGCTGCCAACCAGTCTGCCTGCCAGCCTTGGTGCCTGCCTGCCAGCCTGCCTGCCAGCCTGCCTGCCAGCCTTGGTGCCTGCCTCCCTGCCAGCCTTCCTGCCAGCCTTGGTGCCTGCCTCCCTGCAAGCCTTCCTGCCAGCCTTGGTTCCTGCCAGCCTCCCTGCCAGCCAGCAACCCTACAACCATGCTGAAGCACAGCAAGCCTCAGCCATCTGCTGCCAGCCCTTGCAAGAGGGACAGGGCAACCATCCCGCCCCCTGGCCCTCACTCTGGTTCTGCTGGGGCTTCTGCAGCACGGGCTCGCTCTTCTGGGGCTGGGGCTTCTGCTCCTTCTGCTTTTGGAGGAGCTGATGACAAGCACTCCAGTAACAGCCACCTCCACAGCACCTGGACCCTTCACCCCTGAGACTGAGCGACCAAGAGGAGTGTCAGAGACTCATTTTTGTTTTATAGCTTCTTGTTAGTAAAGTCTATTTTTGATTCATACACTTGCTTCATTTCTTTTTTATATAAAGTCTTGGTGAAAACTTTTAGAAATGGTTTAAGCCTTTGCATGCTTGTGGGATGGGTTAAGATAGCAGTGGGATGGGCAGGGATACTTTTGGGATGGGTAATAGCTGTGGGATAGATAAACCTCCAGTGCAAGCATAGTGGGACTGTATGGTCCACCCTCCCAGGTGCCACACCTACGGCCCTTTATTATCAATAACAATGTAAGCATTGATCCACACATTTGAACATAAACACAACTCTTTATTAAATGCCCTGTTCATTGTAGGCCCACCCAACATACATGGCCCAATCTCATCCGAGTGATGAGACAGGCTGAAGGAAGCATCCATTAAGCATCTATCATCCTGTCTTGCCACTCCACTGCTCCAGCTGGGGAGTTGCACCAGTTTTTCAGGAGGTTGCGCTGCTTCTTCCCTTCACGTGAGGCTCGATTGGGGCCTTGCACATCCTCAGTGTCTATCAGGTTTTGCCCTTGCCTCCATTCCCCAGGCTCCATGTCCCCATTCCCTTGTTGGAGGTCCATGAACCTGTTCTGCAAGACTGGGTAGCGGGTGCGCATGAGATTGTGCAGGATGCAGCAAGCTTCCATGATCCTCCTCACGGTCTCTGGGCGATGCTGCATGGTGGTGAGAAATACCTGGAACCTGCTGGCCAGGATGCCAAAGGCGTTCTCCACCACCCGTCTTGCCCTGGACAGCCTGTAGTTGAAGATCCTCTCTTCACAGGTGAAGTATTTGGAGGTGTAGGGCTTCATGAGGTAGGTTGTGAGGGAGAAGTCGTCATCCCCCACAATGAAGTCGGGCACATCTTGTGTGTCGTTGGGCAGGGGTTCTGGATCTGGGAAGCCCACGATGAGGTTGTGTTCCAGCCCATCTTTGAGGACACTGGCG
This sequence comes from Laticauda colubrina, assembly GCA_015471245.1. NCBI lineage: Eukaryota > Metazoa > Chordata > Lepidosauria > Squamata > Elapidae > Laticauda > Laticauda colubrina. The sequence goes on along the minus strand of BLBF01000003.1, from coordinate 36,335,039 downwards.
TTGTATACCTGGGCATCTGAAGATGAGCCGTAGCCTGAAGCATCGATGTACATGAACTTGTAGTCAGCATCGACCATGGCGAAGAGGATGATGCTGAAATAAGTGGACCCTGACTTGGCTGGAGCTTTGCAGGCCACGTGCTTGCCATCTATGGCTCCAACGGTGTGGGGGAAGTTCCACTTCTGATACCACTGCTCTGCAACTTTCTTCCATCATTCTTCAGTGGAGGGGCACCGGAGGAGCTCCTCCTTGTATTCTTCGATGATGGCCTGCACCACTTCTCTGACCACAATGCTGATGGTGTTGGGTGGCACCCTCCAGCCATACTGCATGCTCCTATAGGAGGTCCCTGATGCCAGGTGGCGCAGAGTCAGTGCCACCTTGAGCCCAGGTTCCAGGCTGGGCCGGAGGTTGGTGTTTGCCTTGGTCAACCTGGGTGTCAGCCGCTGCACAACTTTGTCAAACATGGCTGGAGGCATCCTCATGAAGTTCTGGAATGCCGGAGTGTCTTCATTTCTGAGCTCCACCATCAGCTTGTTGTACAGTCCGTCCTCTGCTCTTCTGGCGAACCATCTTCGTACCCAGACGCTTCTTGGCTGCCCGTTTTTCTTCCCGTAGTAGAGTTCACAGAGCCTATAGATGCCTTCGCATTGTTGCAGAAGGATGGTGGCTGCCAAAAGGACTGTGTTATGATCCATGGTGGACATGACTGGATGCTGTGGAAGAGGAAGAGTCAGATGAAGGCTGAAGAGGTCTGCAGCAGGGCTGCTTGTCTGAAAGTGAGATCCAGATGTGTTGCTCCCCCTTTTTATAGGCAGTATAGGTGTCCCTTTGCATCCTCTAGGCATCCTCTAGGCATCCTCTAGACATCCTTAATATCCGAGATAGGTCCCCTCTGCGGACATTTTTTCCATTTTACATGCTTTGTTTCCGCTAGGCATCTGTTCTGCATCTGTTCCGCATCCGTTCTGCGTCTGTTCCGCTTCCTCCCTGCGTCCGAGCAGATGCGAGTTGCGCGAATGCGCAGTAGATGCCTCGCGGATATAGTGGATGCGTAACGGATGCAGAACGGATGCGTAGCAGATGTGTAGCGGATGCAGAACGGATGAATTGGATACATTTTCCACGCAAAAGTTTTGAGCAGCTCAAAACTTTCTGAGTGGATGAAACGTCCATAAACAGATGCTGGACGGATAGAGAGGAAGCAAAATAGAGGCAGTGAGTACATCGCGTTAACCAACAGATGGCAAGCTTTTTTGTCCATTTTACATCCTCTTTGCATCCCTTGGTGTAGTGTGACAGGGGCTTAAAGGCCCTGTCACACTGCCCAATGGATGCAAAACGTTTGTAAAAAGGACACAGCGGACGAGAAAAATGTTCCATCCATTGTTATCTGCTCTCAAAAGGGGCAAAAATTTGCATAAGCAGAGCGGATAACACGGAAAGGAACAGACGGGGGGAGGACGCAGAGCGGATGGAAAGCGGATGCGGAACGGAAACCTAGAGGATGGAAGCAGATGGAAGCGGATGCAGAGCGGATGCAGAGCGGATGCGTAGAGGATGCGTAGAGGATGTAGATTGGATGCGTAGAGGATGCATAGAGGATGCATAGAGGATGCAGAGTGGATGCGTAGCGGATGATGCAGATGCGATTTGCATCCGCTTTCATCCTTTCTCCGTCCATGCTACTAATGCTGCGTGTCCGTTCCACTTCCTCCCTGCATCCGTTTACCGCTGGAACGGATTTGAGTTGCGTGGATGTGCAGCGGATGCCTAGCGGATATAGCAGATGCATAATGGATGCAGAACAGATGTCCCCCGTATGCCTAGAGGATGCAGAATGGATGCATTGGATACATTTTCTGCTCAAAAGTTTTGAGCAGCTCAAAACCTTCTGAGCAGATGAAATGTCAAGAGATGGATGCTGGATGGATAAAGAGGAAGCAAAACAGAGGCAGTGAGTACAGAACGGAAGCATCGCGTTAACCAACGGATGGCAAGTGTTTTTCTCCATTTTACATCCTCTTTCCATCCGTTGGTGCAGTGTGACAGGGGCTTTACATCTTCAATTTTCCTTCTAGGTTGCTAGCTCTCCCACTTTATTGTTGTTGTTGTTGTTTATTCCTGAGGTTCATTTTTCCCTTGTATAAAACTGTTCTAGAAATTTTGGAGGTTTTTTTTCTCTAAGCACATTTTTTTTTGATAAACTACAATGTTTTGTCTGCAGAAAAGTATTAACCGCTTACATATATTTTCTCAAAGACCATGCATGAATATTAAATGGGATTTATACTTAACAATGGCTTCGGGCAGCTGAGTCATCCATTATATTCTGTCATATCACACTGTGGTAATGTGAAAATCTGGGAGTCCCTCCAGTAATCTTGATTAGCAATATGAGGGCCTCCCCCTTTTACTTTTTTTTTTTTTGCTGTAAACACATTTACTTTTTCTACATGCCGTGTTCACATTAAAAATTATGTGATTCTTAATCCATTGCTTTGTTTTAATTACAACAACAATAATAATAAAAATAGTTTCCCCCCTTTTCTCTGTCTCAGTTTAGAAAATAATTGCTAACAAGTGCTTTTGCTGCTGGTAAAAGGTGCTAAGTTATATTTCATCAATCAATTAATTAATTTTGTTGTATAATATATGCCTTTCCTAAACTCCTATACAAATTTATGCAAAACTCTAATACCTAATCCATGTCTACTATCAACATATTCCCAGGCAATCTGGCATCAAAACAGGAATAGATGTGCTTACACAAGACAAGGAAAATGTAGGTCAAACTGAGGGGCACTGCTTCAATTTTTGCCCTTGGGGAAAAGAATTGCTAACATTTTATGTGGAATGCCTCCGTTCATTATTTTTTGGACAAAATGGAGTATGGTCGTTAAAGTTTTGGAGTTTTGTGTTTTAATGTCAGGAATGACAGAATAACAGAATTGGAAGGGCCTTTAGAGGTCTTCTAGTCCAATCCCCTGCTCAAGCAAGAAATCCTATATCATTCCAGGCAAATGGTTCTCCAATCTCTTCTTAAAAATCTTCAATGTTGAATACTTACAACTTCTGGAGGCAAGTTAATTTGTATGTATGCATGTATGCATGTATGCATTTATTTATTTATTTATTCTTCAAATCAGTGTTGACTCCTGGTGACTGTCTGGATAAGTCCCTGTAATTTTTTTTGGGCAAGATTTGGGAAATGAGTAATTTCATCTTATCTTCTTCCTAGGGCTGAGAGAGAAAGAGAGAGAGAGTACCTCACTGAAGGTTATCCATTTGGTTTTATCCTTAAGGTGGGACCAGAACTCATGGTCTCCTGGTATCTAGCCTGATGCTAGATACTTAGCATCAGATGCTAGATAATAATAGTTAACTCCTTTAACTATTAAATCAAAATGGTTAGATTTAGCTAGTAAATTTAGAGCCTCAACAAGTGATACATTAGGCTGACTTTGATTTCAGAAACTAAGCAAGGTTGCACCTGATTAGTATATGGATAGGAGACTACAAGGAAATTCCAGGGCTGTAGTCTGGATCGCAAAGTCAGAAACATCCCAGAAAAAGACAAAGTTCAGCTAGTGCTATACTATAGCCAAGAAAATGTACATATACAGAGGCTTGTTTTAAAATAATTGAAGAATTGGAGCAGAACAGCCTTTGTCATGATCCATGTCCCAGTCTCATCCCTGGTTTATTATATGTACCCTGTTTATTCTGGGCCAGCCCATTGTCCTCTTGGATTAGAGGTGATGGCTGATTAACAAGAAGCTCTTCAGGCCATGGCAGAGACAATCAGCTCAGCAGTCACTCTTGGCTGGAGAGGGCTGATTTGCAGCAGTCTGCTCTTTACACTGACTGCGCTGCTCAGGAATATAAATACTGTTAATCCCTCACATTAATATAAGCTTTGATCATCCTTCCCCATTATCATCTCCTTGCTGTTAATGAAACAGAGAGCCATAGGGGACAGGAGAGAAGAAACTGGCCTAATCAGTATGTGCTGGTTGGAAATATTGGAACTAAATTGACAGGCTTGGGGGATTAAGGAGGTGAAGAAACCTGAAAGAGATGTGGAATCAGCAGTGCCTAATTTTGTTTCTCTTGAAGTCAAGTTTATTTGCACCTAAGATAGCTCTTTGTTTAAAAAGAAAAAAAAAGATAAGTTCCAGTCATAATAACAGTATACAATCATGGAAAGTTCATAGTTTAATGGTTGAGGACATTGTGGCCTGCAGAATTTAGTAGTTCCATTTGGGATCCCAAAAAGAGGCCAGGCATTATAGAAGATGCTACATTAACTGACCAGGGGTTGACTTTCTGCTTTGTTTTTCATCCAGTTCTGAAAATTTACATTGGAGGACTTTGATTCATAAGTTATGTTATCATGTTGTTGTTGTTATCACAACACATTCTACTGGTTTTTAGCCTCTTTAATTCTTGTTAATTTTAATCATTTTGTATTATCTTTTTAGCCTTGTGAGAGCCATCCAGAGTCACTTCAACAGTGAGCTGTGGGAGCGTACAAATTTAAGAAATAAAATAAAAATACAATGTGTCTATACAATTTGGCTATAGGAATAGCTATCTGCTTGTTTTCCCTACTTCATATTAAAAAAAACAGCCAAAACTAGTGAGTTCTAGATCTTGAAAGGCCACTGCAAATGTGTACTGTAAACTATTGATGGATGGATAAGTAAATCATGAAACTGACTTCAGCAGGTGTTGAGATTTTCACACTACTCCATTTTATGCAGAGCAAATAGGTCTGTTTGCTCTTTCCTGAAAAGATTTCAAATTAATGTTGGGGATTCAATAAGAACATGTAATTGTTTGATGTCTCCTTGGTGTGCATGTCAGGGTTCCAAGTAATAGATCCATTGTAAGCAAAAATTCTGAGGCAGGTAGATTCTTCAAAGAATAGCTTTATTGAAAATATCATATTAGCACATATCTGGTGAAAACCAACTCTGAAGGGTCCCTTGGTTTTCACCTAATTAAAAAGGTTAGTTCCCCCCCCCCCCCAATCCCAAACAATCAGTCATATGGCCCAATCAAGGTCTGGTGACATTTCTCCTCCTTCCTCTGGCCAGGTGTGAGAACGTCCTTGGTTCCCAAAAGAAAGTATTTTATTTTGACTACACAACTCCAGCTATCTCTAGCCCCTACCCCCACCTCCTATCCCTCAGCTCCAGTGTGGCAGTACTGAAGTTCCAAGTTAGCTTTGGCCAAGTCAGATTCAGGGTTGACAGAACAATTGTTCTTGGTTTTCTTCTGAACCCTTGTTGGACCCTTCCACTTGAAAATCCATCCTTTTCTTCATATTTTTGGAAGAAATGGAGGAAACAATTTGATACAATCTCTTTCAGGTTTCTTCACCATCTTCTGAACATAATCAGTAACTTGAAAAAGCTCTGACAAGATAGTAATAAAACTATCTCTTTCCTGTTATTTTTATCTGTCTATGCCAAGCTTCCCCAATCTTATATCCTCCACAGGTGTTGGACTACAAGCCCCAGAATTCCAAGCAGCTAGTGAACATGATTCATGCTTTTCTGTGGGTACTGCTCATGGCTACTTACAAAACTGCTCAAAAGAGGTTTTTTTCTTCACCATTATAAACAAGAATAGTTTGCAAAAGTCAGATGTTTCTTATATGTTCAGGGAATCTTATAAACAATGATCTCTCACCCCTTGATTGACAATTCTATTCTCTGGATGCAATACTGTAGAAGATCATTACAATATATTTTTACTTGAAGTCAAAAGAGTCATCAAATTACATGTACTATTAACAACTCCCAAAACCAAAATACAAATTACCCATAACAATAAGGAAGCTTCATTCCAAAAAGAAATCACTTTGGCGGAAAAACAAATCTGGTCACGTTGCCAACTTCAAAAGCCGATACAAAAAATTATACCACCAGATAAAAACTGAATGTACCAATGATCACATTAAACAAGAAGAAAACCTTCTACGCACCAATTCCACCCGTGCTTTCTACAATTTTGTAAAGAACAAATTAAAAGACTCAAGGTCCATCCCACCCCTGAAGGGACCTAATGGTAAAGACTGCAACAATGACACTATTAAAGCCAGCCTTTTTAACACATTCTTTGGCTCAGTATTTGTAAACAGCAATGGATCATGCCCAGTATTTCCTAATCAAACCAGAGATAACTACAATGATCTAATACATATCAATTTTACAGAAGACAATGTTGAAAAAGCACTACACATTCTAAAACCATCTCTATCTATTGGACTGGATGGAATATGTGCCTACTTCTTAAAAAAGCTATCCACTGCCATAGCCGAACCTCTAAGCATAATCTTTGAAAAATCTTTCAGGACCAGCTCCTTGCCAAAACTATGGTCATGAGCCACAGTCATCCCCATCTTCAAAAAGGGAGACCCCAGCCTAGCTGAAAATTACAGACCAATCTCTTTATGCTGCATCACCTGTAAAGCCATAAAATCAATTATTAACCAATCCATCATCCTCCACTTAGAAACAAACAACCAATTTGGTTATTATTTGGTTAATAAACAATTTGGTTTCAGGAAAAAACTATCCTGTAATTTGCAACTCTTACACTGCAAAAACATAGGGACTACACAACTCGATCAGGGCAAAGCAATAGACGCAATCTACATAGACTTCTGTAAAGCCTTTGATTCAGTGGTACATGACAAACTACTCCTAAAACTAAAATCTTACAGTATCTCTGCATAACTGGATAGAAGCATTCCTGTCAAACAGAAAACAAATCATCAAAATTGGGAGTGTCCTATCAAATTCTGTACCTGTCAACAGTGGTGTCCCCCAAGGCAGTGTTCTGGGACTAACTCCTTTCATACTCTACATAATTGACTTCTGATCATATCAAGAGCAGCTGCATTCTCTTTGCTGATGATGTAAAGCTATTCAACACCACAGACAATACTGCTACCCTTCAAAAAGACCTTGACTATGTATCAGAATGGTCAAACAAATGGCAACTTCAAATTTCAAACAAAAAATGCTCTGTTTTACATACTGGCAAAAAAAATCAGAAAATAAAATACAGGCTCAATAGTTGATGATCCAAATTCTGTCAAGGACCTTGGAGTACTCATCTCTAATGATCTAAGTGCTACAGCCCAATGTAACTACATAGCCAAAAAGGCATTATGAATTGTTAACCTAATCTTACATAGCTTTTTCTCTGGTAATATTACACTAATAACTAGAGCATACAAAACATTTGCTGGACCAATACAGCTTATCAGTCTGGAATCCACATTACGTATCTGATATTAACACAGTTGAGAAAGTCCAGAAATATTTCACAAAAAGAGTTCTCCACTCCTTAATCATTGCAGAATACCTTATGCCACCAGCCTTGAAATTTTAGACCTAGGAAACCTAGAACTATGCCATCTTCGGCCTGATCTAAGTGTGGTATATAAAATCATACATTGCAATGTCCTACATATCAATGAATCTTCAGCTTCCACCATAACAACACAAGAGCAAACAATAGATACAAACTCAAGTTAACTGCACCAAACTTGATTGCAGGAAATACGACTTCAGCAACAGAGTGGTCAATGTATGGAATACTCTACCTGACTCTGTGGTTTTTTCCCCAAACCCCAAAAACTTTAACCTTAGACTGTCTACTATTGACCTCACCCCTTTCCTAAGAGGTCTGTAAGGGGCTTGCACAAGTGCACCAATGTGCCTACTGTCCCTGACCTATTGTTTCTTTTATTTATTTATTTTTTCTTTTATGTATCCATATATTCATACCTATGTTTTTACTTATACCTATTATCTTGTAAGCAATTGACAAAAATAAATAAATAAATAAATAAATAAATAAATAAATAAATAAATAAATAGATAAATAAATAAATAAATAAATAAATAAATAAAAGAAGGGCTGATTCTAAAAGCTGAGACTTTATGGTCAGATGGATAGTTTACACAAAGAAAATGGCTTTACTTTATTATAGGAGATGAAAAGAAAGTACTTTCAGGAATTGTCTGTATTCATGGTTGTAAATTGTTTGCCACCAACCCTTCATTTACTATAAGCTTTTCCTTAGCTTAAAAAAAAGAAAGTTAAATCCCCATTTTATGATCTGCAGCTTGAGATTGTAAAAACAAATGGCTTAAACAATAACAGAGAAATACTTCTGGGAAACATGAATATCCCCAACCATATTTCTATAGTAGAATCAAGTAGAATGTCTCTCAAACTAACACACATCGCCTTATAATACTGAGAAATTTCTGTAACGTGCACACTGGTCACAGAAAATGGCCTCTCAAAACTCTGCCTTTGGAAAGATGGCTTTTCATTTATTGTTGCTTCATCTAAACCTTCTTCTAAAAGAAACAGATTTGTTGCCAAACAGTTTTATCTGTTGTCATGGCCTGACATTCATTTGCACCTCTAGGAGGAAATGGAACACAATTTTTCAAGCCTGTAATGCTAAATATTATACAGCCATTGGTAAAATTGTGGAGACTAAATATTATACAGCCATTGGTAAGAATGATGCCCTCAGGCAGTTATGAACATAAGAAAGAACAATTAACAAATCATATGGAATAATAGTGCTCATATTCAACCCTCATTTAAATGTACAGAATATACTTTAGAACTCTGAAATGATATCTTGATTATTCCCATGTCACACTGCACCAACGGATGGAAAGAGGATGTAAAATGGAGAGAAACACTTGCCATCCGTTGGTTAACGCGATTCATCAGTTCTGTACTCACTGCCTCCGTTTTTCATCCTTTCTATCCATCCAACATCCATCGACTGGGGTTCCATCCGCTCAAAGAGTTGTGTTTATGTTGACATGTGTGGATGAATGATTACATTATTATTGATAATAAAGGGCCATAGGTGTGGTACCTGGGAGGGTGGACCATACAGTCCCACTATGCTTGCACTGGAGGTTTATCTATCCCACAGCTATTACACATCCCAAAGGTATCCCTGCCCATCACAAAGCTATTACCCATCCCAAAGGTATCCCTGCCCATCCCACTGCTCTCCTTACCCATCCCACAAGCATTCAAAGGCTTAAACCATTTCTAAAAGTTTCCACGAAGACTTTATTTAATAAAATAAATGAAGCAAGTGTGTGAAGCAAAGATAATCTTTATTAATAACAAGTTGTAAAAGAAAAATAACCCAAGTCAAGTGTCCAAAGCAAAAATAAAGTCAACAGGTAGCCACCCAGTCTCTGGCACTCTTTTTGGTCACTCGGAGGCGTTCCCAGTCTCAGGGGTGAAGGGTCCATATGCTGTGGAGGTGGCTGCTGCTGGAGTGCTGGTCTGAAGCACCACTGGGGTGCCTGGCCCCGAGAGGACAACAGGGGACAGTGTGTTGAGGAAGCTCTCAGACAGCTGGCTCAGCCCTGTGGTGTTGAGAGCCCCTTCCTCCATGCCATTAGATGTCAGCCCCAGGACCGATGACAGATGTACTGAGGCCGGGCTTGGCTGTGGGGTGGAGGAAGGAGCAGTATAGTGGGGCTGTCTGGTCTGCAGCTGGGTGAGGACTGGCGTGGGTGGTGTCGGTGGCGTGGGTGGCATCAGTGGCGTGGGTGACATCGGTGGCATCAGTGGCACTGGTGGCGTCCGATGTACCTGTGCCTGGACTGGGAAGGGCTGCCTGTGCTGCCAGACCTCCTGGTAGCCGTAGCCTTGGTAGGGTAGGGCCTGTGGAAAGCCTTGGAAGGGCAGTGACATCACCTGGGGTGGAGGAGCAGGCCTGGACTGGGTGGGAGCAGGTTCAGCTTGGTCTGGAGTGTTGTGAAGAAGATCGGTGATCCTGTCCTTCACCACCTGGTACTGGGGTTCCGACATGTTCATGAGGGTCTGGTTGACATAGGTGAGGAAGGGCTTGCAGTTGGAGGATGGGGTGTTGGTGTGTACCAGCTGAGAGAGGAGATCTATGCTGCTCCTGATGGTGTCTCTTATCTCCAGCAGGACAGTGTGGCTCTGCCCCTCCGGTTTGCCTCTCTGTCTTTCTGTGGAGGTGGAGCTGGGGGTGGATGCGGGTTGGGCAGTGGTGGAAGTGCCATCTCCTTTCTCCCACTGTGTCAGGGGGTCCTCCACGTGCTCCGCCACGGGTAGTACAGCTTTCAGGGGGGTCTCCGTCGTGGTACGCTCCACAGACACCTGCCTGGACACAGGAGCTGACTCTCTGCCAGAAGACGACTGACTCTTAGCAGACTGCCGGAGAGAGAGGGTTGTGAGAGGGGCTGCTCCTTGGTGGTGGATCTCACTCTCCAGGAAGCTGCACCTGGCCATCACGTAGGTCTCTCTGTCCGTCACCTTGAATGTGGCCTAGCCAGATTTCTTGAGGTGCAGCTTCCCGTACCAGGTGTGAATGTGCTTCCACCAGCCAAGGAGCACCTCTGAAGTGTAGCCCAGGCTCTCTGCCTTCTCTCTCCAAGCAGCCTGCTTCCTTTTGGTGTCGCGATAGAGCCTGTGTCCCTTCCGCCATAGATACTCATTCTCCCTCAGCCATTCGAGCACCTCCTCCTCATGTTCCTCTTCTATGTTGTATTGCCTCCTCTCCCGTTCACATGTCTGCCTCTTCCTCCCTTTTGCAGGGCCATCTGGGCCCTCATCAGAGGGGCTTCGAGGTTGTAAGGGCTGCCCCTCCACACCACCACCACCAGCAGCAGCAACAACAGTAGCAGCAAAAGCAGGACCAGCAGGACCAGCTGGACCAGCAGCACCACCAGCACCACCAGCAGCAGCAGCAGCAGCAGGAGCAGGACCAGCAGCACCAGCAGGACCAGCAGCACCAGCAGGACTAGGAGCAGGACCAGGAGCATCAGCAGGACCAGCAGGACCAGGAGCAAGAGTAGGACCTGGAGCACCAGCAGGACCAGCAGGACCAGGAGCAGCGCCAGCAGAGTAAGCACCAGCAGGACCAGGAGGACGAGGAGCAGCGCCAGCAGAGTAAGCACCAGAAGAAGCACCAGCATCAGGAGCAGTGCCAGCAGAGTAAGCACCAGCAGAAGCACCAGCAGCAGGAGCAGTGCCAGCAGAGTAAGCACCAGCAGAAGCACCACCATCCGAAGCAGCACCAGCAGAAGCACCACCTCCAGAAGCAGCATCAGCAGAAGCACCAGCACCAGAAGATCTAGCCCGGGCAGCAGAAGCCCCAGCAGAAGCAGAGTCAGGGCCAGGGGGTGGGAGAGTGGCCCTGTCCCTCTTGCCAGGGCTGGCAGCAGATGGCAGAGGCTTCCATTTCTTCCCCATGGTTGTTGGGTTGCTGGCTGGCTGGCTGGCTGGCTGGCTGGCTGGCTGGCTGGCTGGAGAGCTGTGTCTGGAAGCAGGTCTTTCCTCAGAATGGTGACCTGCTTGGGAACTGCTTCCCTTTATATCTGCGGGGCTGATGCAATGCATCCTCCCCGCATGCGCAGTGAATGCTAGGCATCCGGTAGGCATCTGCTAGACATCTGCTAGGCTTCCACTCTGCATCTGCTTTATCCGCTCGGCATCCGCTGTGCATCCGCTTCATCCGCTCGGCCTCTTCTCTGCATCCGCTCTTTCCGTTCTGCATCCACTTTGCTGCACTCCCCCGGAAGCCTTGCGGATGTGCTATCCACTCTTATCCACTTCCATCCGCTAGGCTTCCATGGAGCATCCGCCTTCCATCTGGCCTACGTCCTCCCCCCATCCGTTCCTTTCCGTGTTGTCCGCTCTGGTTATGCAAATTTTGCCCCTTTTGAGAGCCGATAACAACGGATGGAACATTTTTCTCATCCGCTGTGTCCTTTTTACAAATATTTTGCATCCGTTGGCCAGTGTGACAGGGCCTTTACCAACCTAGAGTTGGAAGAATGTAGAGAGGCACAGGATCCAACCCTTTTTTCAGTGCAAAAATAAATATTCAGCATGCAGTATGTGAAAAATTTCTGTTTCCTTTACCTGCAGGCAATTAGTCTCTAGTTGCTATTGAAATGCTCTGTTAGAAAGTTTTATTTAACTTTCAAGTTGGATTCTGCCTGCCTATAACAAATCCATGACCTGTATTCTGGGATGACACAGAACAGTTTATGGGATTTTGCCATATAACATTGTTTCAGGAACTTGAAGACTGATGCTATCAGTGGTGGGCTGGAGCTGGCTTATTTTGACTTGTAAGAGATGATTGTTAAATTTTCTGGAATTTTGGTTGAGAGCAGAACTGACTCATGATGCCTACAGCATTGCTAATATAGTGGTACAGCATGACAAGGGAATGGTGATGATGGATATTCCAGTTGCAATATGTTTACTGGAATTCCACTGGTTGTTACACACCCTGTCAGTTACCTTTTAAGACAAACAATGAGAGAATACACTAGAGGAGAATATTTGTATGAGCCATGGCGGTGCAGTGGTTAAAGTGTAATACTGCAGGCTACTTCTGCTGGCTGCCTGTAATTTGGCAATTCAAATCTCACCAGGCTCAAGTTTGACTCAGCCTTCCATTCTTCCAAGGTGGATAAAATGAGGATACAAATTGTTGGAGGCAATATGCTGACTCTGTAAATTACTTAGAGGGGGCTATAAAGCACTGTAAAGTGGTATATAAGTCTAAGTGCTATTGCTATTGTCACTCAGGGCTGAAATGAATGGTCCTTGATGCTCTCATCATCAGTGTTAGTAGGAAGTGGGATTTACTTTCATTTTATATTCTAGTGGCTTGCCACTAGAGAATGAGAGAATAGCCCAGACACTGAATCAAATATTTATGATTTAAAAATTTCTATTAGAAGGGATAAAAGCCAAGGGTTAAATATAAAATCCTCCAAGATGCAAAGGAGCAAGAATGATAGAGATTATCTATTCTGAAACTATTCTTTGCAGCCAGTTGTTTTATTTGGATGAAGGAGCGGGTGATTCTGAGAAATAAGAGGATTTTAGAATTGGATGGCCCTGACTTGGTGTTTGGATGATAGGGCCTTATGATAAAGTTAAGGTTAATATAGCTTTTAAAGAACACTATATTAAAAGTGCCGTGTTGAGAATATGGAATACAGCCATATTGCCATATTTATGGACCACAACATAAGAATGTCTGTGTATGTGTGTGTGTGTGTGTATAGTTTTCAGTGATTTTCACATGCACAGTTAAATTGTTTTAGGGTAGATAACAGAACATTTGGAATAGAACAGCATAAGACAAAATGTGAAAATGAACTATGTACAAATTCTTACAGATTATGAACACATACTTACTAAAATATATAAACTTTTGTTGAAATTTGAAATGGAAAAGCAAGTCAAAGAGTGTATGCTTAAATGGGCTAACATTTTTAGGTATAATATATTGATGGAACAATGAAAAAATACAAAATTTTTGAAAGGACTGAAATTTACATTATGTTATCACTTAAAGGTGGCTTCTGGGTTGAAAGGATTACCAGTGATATCAATGTTGCCAGGGTGTTGTTCAGTTGGAGGCCCCTTTCATGTCCCCATTAATGTGCCCACTGAAGTGGTACCTATTTATCTACTCACGTTTTTACATTTTCAAACTGCTAGGTCAGCAGGAGTTCACCCCGTCACATAAGCAGAAGTTGATCCATTTCATCAACCCAGCATTCTAACCTTAAAAACTATGATGGAAGTACGAACAACATTTAGGATAATTTTATAATACATATGGACTTGTAAAAAGGTTAGGAAACATTGTATGTTAACATAGTTTTATAACACAATGTTATAAATAATTTTAAAGATTAACATTCAATGGAAAACAGGATTTTTCTTGCTTAAGACAAGTGGATAGTTAATTACAAAATAGTGATGGAACAATATAATAACTGGTGCAAGATTAGTATGTGCAGAAAAATGAAAAGTTAGACAAATATCCACAACAGAGGGATGGTTGGTGAAGGCAACAGAATTAGCAGTGATGGCAAAATTGACTTTTTTGATTAGAGAATGGACAATAATTGTATTTAATAATGACTGTAAACTCCTCATGGACTATTTGCTGAAAAAAGAAGTAAATGAACTTGTGATTTATGGATTTGATGATTACAAAGGGTAGACTATGAAAAGAAGGAAATTATGATGTAAACTTAAAGAGACAGTGCTAGTTATAAATGCATTTATCTGCTGTTAAGAAGTTTGGAAACTATTTCTTGACAATCTTTTCCTTTCTTTTTTTCCCCTATTTTCTTTCTTCCCATTTTCTTCCTTTTTTATTCATTATTTTTCTCCATTTATTTTATTTTTGTTCTAAATTGATGTACTGTTTTTTATCTTATAAAAAAAAAATCTCTGTAATAAAAAATATTTTAAAAATTACAAATTTTCTACTGGAAATAGTAGTATGGTAACAAATGAATCCCTAAATTTGAAAATGTGAATAGGATATTTGTTGCTTTGATTATGGTTGTGTAATATATGCTGCTATTTAATTAATATATGCTGTTGCAGGCAGCAGCCATGGTGAAATTTGTAATAGACAGTCTCTGATTTTTCCAGAATACCTGGGGCTAAAGCTACACATAGGCACAAGCATTTCATGGCTGCCTCAGAATGATCTACAGACAAGTGCCCTTTGGAAAAAAAAAATATTTTTTTCTTTTAATGACCTGTAATCCCCTGCAAACCAAAACTCAAAGGGCAGACTTGATGAACCACTCGGTCTATTTCTGTCAATTTTTGTATGTTTCTATTAAAAAATGAAGGGAAACACACTAGTTCTTGGGACTGGAGCAGGGGTGGTATTCAGTCAGTTTGGGCTGGTTCGGGCAAACTAGGTGTTAAATTTACATGAGGTTCGCTGAACTGGTAGTAGAACTGCTCATCCCACCTTGCCTTTCCCAGGAGTCTCCACACAGCCCTGTTGGATGCAGGTAAGTGCAGGGTCTGTATGGAGACTCTGGGAGAGCAAAAAGCAGCCCTGTCAGAAGTTCAGGAAGTCTGAAAATGGTCCTGCTTCCCGGAGGGACTGTGGAGCCTGGGTGAGGCCATTTTCACCCTCCCAGACTTTGGGGAAGGTGAAAAATGGCCATCCTGGAAGGCCCTCCCACCATGGTCACACCCACCCAGCAATCTGGCAGAGAACTGGTTGTTGGGATTTTTGAATCCCATCCCTGGACTGAAGATTAAAGATGGTGGTTCAGCTGTGAAAAAACACGATGTTAAGGAGAGCAGAAACATGACAGTTTAGGTGGGCCTTGAGGTTTTTATGTCTTTTCATGCATAGCTGAATTAAAAGCACTATAAAGATACAGTCTTAAGTTCCTGTCTTTAGCTGTGGTGGGCAGTTACTATCCAGAGCAAATGACTTTTCCCTGGCATGTGTTTCAGAAATGTGAGGTTAAACTGATGAAAAGACCACCAAAAGATTTGTTGATCCAAGGAAAACAAGGTTTAATTACGCGTCTGCAGAGGGGGGTTCCCTCAGGCATTGATGGAACCCAGAGCAAAATTCAGGCAGTATTTTTATACCCGAACTGTCCACCCCCTTGTATGAGGTCTTGGCTCACATTCTTTCTGTTTTCAAATTGACACATATATCTTTCGAAGGTTTATGCATTTCCCTATCTAGCAAAAGCAGTTACACAGTTTCTGACACATCAGCACTTTATTACAATTCCCCATTGTTCTAACCTCATTCTGGTTTTTTTTCCTCTCTTGTGCACAAACTGGAACACTTCCTTATTTGGTAAAGCTACTGTGTTTGAGACACTTCCTTATTTAATTCAATGGGCCATCCAAAATGACTTCGGTTCTGCTCACAATCCCCCCTTTTTCTTTTTCCACTCTTGTCTCAAACTCAAGCAGCAGCTCCTCTGCTTCTTTCAGAGTGATTTCTCTCTGATACATCATCAGAGGTTCTGCTTCCTGCTTCTCAAATCTTGAACCCAAGGATTTCCCTATCTTCCCACACATTGTTATTGCACCAGGGAGACACTGAACACAACAACACAACAATACACAGCATATAACGATCAATATAATTCCCATGATGGTAGATCTCAACCAAGTGGAACTGGAAAGCCAATACCATATTGCTCCCCACAGGTCTGGCAATGAGGAGTCGCCTCTTTGTGCTAATGGATTAGAATGAATACATTCTTCCATTACTTTTACTGTCTTTGTAATATTGGGTTGGAAATCATGGATGTATACACAGCAATGTGAATGAATCAGAGCACACACACACCCTTTTGCAGCTAATACAATGTCTAAAGCATACCTATTTTGTAGAGCAACCTGTCTTACTTCAGAAAGCTCGATGTTGATCATTTTAATATTCTTTATTGTATCATTGAACATTGTTACTGTGAAGTTATTTAGAATATGTATATCTCGGTAGTTCATGGCTACTCCCAATGGTGTTATTAGACCACGGGAAACTTGGGTCCAGAGACTCTGGGTAAGGCCAGATTCTGAGTCTCTTTTATTATGTATCCGGCCTTGGGGAAGGCCATCAAGTTTATATATCACCGGTATCACATACCCGATTGTACATGTGCCACTCCAGTGAGATGACATTTCCCTGTATGCATATTTCCCACACAATACCCACCTAAAATTTTCCATAGCATAGGTCCAATTAATCGGGTCCAATTAATCATATCTTCAAAATACATACACATCTGATACTGATCTTGATTAAAGTAATCTAATTTTTGATAACTTTTGGTATAGCAATGGTTACTACAAGATGATGGCATATCAAAAGTCTTATTACATTTTTCCCAATCTCCTAAATGGAGCCCTCTAGTTCCATTTCTCTTAAAACACACATACACCATTTCCCTTAAATGAACAAAAGTCCTTCCTGTTATATTTCGTTCTGCACCATATTTCTCTGTCCAGTCCCCCTGTGGTTTTAGTCTGTTCTGATCAAGTGAAATAGCGTGTAGAATTAATCCTTCACCTGTTCTTCCTGGCATGTGCATGCATAACCAGCAATTGGTAATGTTCAAAGAATGTGAGACCTTCTTGAGATCCTGTATGAACACACTGCCATCCCACAAGTCTGTTCCCAAGTCACCCGCAGATCCAACATATTGTGAACTTCTTTGATGTATCAATGTAAATATAGTTTACGTTAATTAATTAACAAATAGTCCTCTCCAGAATTCAGCCGACACCTCCATGGTGGTTTCTGCTGGCTATTTCTTCAAAATTACCTTTAGCGGCTGACCGTCCACTGGGATTACTCTCCAAGGTTTCTCAGGTTCTGGTGCTTCCTTGACTCTGCTGTAATGTGTCCAGCCTCCTTCCTGAGTACGGACTGCAGATTCAGTCATCAGCAGCACCTGGTACAGACATTCCCAGCTAGGTTGCAGTTTTTCACTTCTCCAAGTCTTTCTCAGGATCCAGTCTCCAGCCTCATGTGGGTGTTGGCTACTAGCCAAAGGTGGTCCTTGCACCAACAGTCCCAGTTTGTGAAGAGAAAGCAAAGACCGGGACAGTGCCAGCAAATATTTTCGAAGGAACAAGTCCCTGAACTCTGGTATCGGATTGCCTAGTTTGGCCAAATAGGGTCTCCCCATCAGCATTTCAAAGGGAGAGACCCCTGTGTCTTTCCTTGGACAAGTTCTGATGCTGAGCAGAGCTAGGGGAAGATTCTTTGTCCATGGCAAGCCATTTTCAAGTTGTAGTTTGGTCAAGTGTTTCTTCAATTTCCCATTTGCTCTTTCAGTTTTCCCACTGGATTCAGGATGCCATGGCATGTGTAATTCCCATTTCACCCCCACCACCTCCATTACCCTTTGCAGAACCTTTTGGGTGAAATGAGTTCCTCTGTCTGAATCTATTGCTTCCATCATTCCATATTGTGGGATGATCTGTTCTAGTAAGATCTTGGTAACTGTGGGAGCTGTGGCTCTTCTAGTGGGATAACCTGTTAGTTGATCTTTGATCACAAGCAGGTATTTCCAACCCCCACTTTTCTGGCAACTCAGTGAAATCAATTTGTGCTCTCTGAAAAGGCCAACCCACTAGGGGTCGCCCTCCCATCTCTTTCTTGCGTGCCGCTTTCTTATTTACTTTCAAACAAATCAAACATTTCCAGCAGATGCTCTGAGCTGCTGTCCACATCCTTAGACTCCAATAGTGAGGTTTAACAGACATGACCAAGGCCTCTGTTCCCCAATGTCCTCCTTCATGAACTTTCTCCAATATTCCCCTCATGACAATGGGAAACACCACCTTGACTCCTTCCGACGTTTTCCACCCCTCTGGGGTTTTGACACATCCCTCTTTCTCCAACTCCAACTTTTCCTTTTACTCTGGCTCCCATTCCTCCCTCTTGTCCTCCTTTTCCAGTACAGGTATAGATATCATCACCAACTCCATCTCCCCTGTGGCTTCCTTCCCCCATTTGTCCGCCCATCAGTTTCCCACAACCTCTGGTATGTTCCCCTTCTGATGTGCGTTCACATGGACAATTGATACTTGGCTGGGAAGTTGCAATGCCTCTAAGGCTTGCTCTACTAACTGCACTTGCTCTATTTGCTTCCCATCCACCTTGATATACCCTCTTTCTTTCCAGATTTTCCCAAACGTGTGCACCCCCCCCCCATGCATACTTGGAATCAGTCCGAATCGTTACTTCCATCCCCTCAGCCAATTCAAAGGCTCTGGACAGGGCAAGCAATTCACATTTCTGGACTGACCAAGCAGCTGGGAGTGACCCTTTCTCTATTACCTCACCTTCCCCGGTTACTATTGCAAACCCAGATTTTCGCTTTCCATTTTCCACCCTGCTAGATCCATCTATAAACCACCTCTTTCCCTTCTCCAATGGAGTCTCTTCCAAGTCCTCTCTAACCTTCATCATGAGATCTACTTGCAATAGACAATCATGGTCTTCCGGTTCCCACACCTGCCTTCTCCCCTCCAAGAATTCTGCTGGATTTAGATTCTTGTCTGTCCCTATTACCACATCAGGACTGGTTCTCAAAATGGTTTCATACTTTAATATCCTCCATTCGGTCATCCAAGTGGAAGCCAGCTGACTCAACACTGAGTTGACCTGATGAGGCGAATGCACCACCAAAGCTAGATCATTTTCTTTTTCTCTAGACTCCGAGTGTAAGTCCTCAGATGGGGCAACGACCATTGTTGTAGTAGTTGACCCAATGGGGAGTCAGTCGGAATCGGCCTTCTCAGGGTCTTTTCTATCTCTACACTCGTTCCCTCTTGGAACGTCTCACACTTGTTTTGTCTCCACGCTACCCGCCAACAATCTCCCAGAGATTCCCAACTCAGGGATTTCTGCTGTCCTCCAGCAGTCGCTGGATTCCCAGAGTTTAAGGACAGTATATCCCTTCTTCTATCCCGAAAGGCAACAAACTCACCTTATACACCCCTGGTCTCCCGGAGACGAAAGGAGTGTGGGCGTCCCCACTTCAGGTGATCAACGACACTCCTGAAGCATCAGGCTGGCTTGTCTCTCTCTTGTTTCCAAGGATCATCTGCTGAGTGCAGTTACCCCGGGATCCAACTGAGACAAGGGAGGGGCCCCTCTACAATGGGAGGCGGTGGCGCCACACTTACCCAGTCCCTTTTCTCCTGTCAAAATTCTGTCGGGGCCCACGTTGAGTGCCAAATTGTGAGGTTAAACTGATGAAAAGACCACCAAAAGATTCGTTGATCCAAGGAAAACAAGGTTTAATTACACGTCTGCAGAGGGGGGTTCCCTCAGGCATTGAAGGAACCCAGAGCAAAATTCAGGCAGTATTTTTATACCCTAACTGTCCGTCCCCTCGTACGAGGTCTTGGCTCACATTCTTTTTGTTTTCAAATTGACACATATATTTTTCGAAGGTTTATGCGTTTCCCTATCTAGCAAAAGCAGTTACACAGTTTCTGACACATCAGCACTTCATTACAATTCCCCATTGTTCTAACCTCATTCTGATTTTTTTTTCTCTCTTGTGCACAAACTGGAACACTTCCTTATTTGGCAAAGCTACTGTGTTTGAGACACTTCCTTATTTAATTCAATGGGCCATCCAACATGACTTCGGTTCTGCTCACAGAAAGAAGCTTAATATGGGATGAATCCTACCTTATCAAATTTTCCATTGCATCCCAATGGAAAACTACCACTAGCAATTTGTCTGTCAAGTCTTCATGAGGTTTCCTTATGCAAAGTGGCTTGGGGACAGTAGAATCTAAATTTGGTTCATTTTTCCAAGAAGGCCCAGTTCAGATCAATCACTTATTCCAAGCAAAAGCAGGCAGGCATTGGGAAAGGATTCCCATTTGTGACTAGCATGAGACACCTTGTAAGAAATTCTTGTTTCACTTTGCCAGGGAAGGAAGAAAAGAAAACCTCACTTGCTGACCGGGTCAGCATAACCCAGCTGAACCATGGCTGAAATAAAAATCAGCTTTATAATTTACTTCTGGCCACATGGAAGATTGCTTTATCACTTGTCTCTCAAACCAAAATTTATTAATCCTTCCAGTCCTAACAAAACTAACCTATTTAGCCTTGAAATTAAGGAAAAGCTTCTTTTCTGACATTCTTTCTCTTCTATTATGGTGCAGACTAGAGGTTTATTTCAGTATGTCACCTATCACTTTTCATCTTAATCTAATTTAAATTCTGCCCATAACATGCTCAGATTCATTTTTATAAAGCTTTACTTTTTTTAGAACCATTGCCTTCTTTGTTTGGAAAGGCAATCCCCTCTTCTATTTTTCCTTTGATGTACTTATAGTGTTACTCTGTTATCTCTGCCAAATCTTTTCTTTTTCAGGAGAGAAGTGTTTATCTTGCCTCTCAATCTTTGTCTTCACAAGCTGCTTCTAAATTTCTTCTTGCGGGATAGAATGCCACCATTTTATTTCTCTTGACAAGTCCCTGAACAAGCTAAATCATCAAGAATGACCAGAAAACTCTGACCTTCACCAGTGTTCCCTTGGCAACAGCCAATTTGCTATTATGGTATTGAAAATGAAATTCTGATCTGTTCATAGCAAAATAAGAGCTCTCTTTTCAGACTAGGTTGTAAGGAATTTAGAAGTGAATCTGGTTCTTTGAAAACAAGAACAAATGCAATTCTTTTGGGAATGAATAGTCTTCTGTGGTACTAGGTAGTATGACCTGTGATGGATCCTCTATTTTTAATTCCCTGGCTGGGGAGAATTAAAAATAGATTATAATCAGTCTCCAAGGTAATTATGAAGATGGGAAGAAGCAGAAGAAAAAAAGAACCATAGACACAGCAGTAAATACTGAGCTGTAAAACTGTTCATGAATCCACTACAGGCTTAATAAATTTTTATGACATATATTTGGCCATACACATTACAGACTGTAAACTATAGACAGTATAGACTTACTCATGGGGCAAGCTCTATTTATGACCACATAAATAAACTTTCTTTTGTAATAAGATATTTAAAATGAAACTTATTCATGTTAAAAAGACTTAGTTTCGAATAAATATGGATAGATGGTGACTTCAAGATATTGGGGTTAATTGTAGAAAAGGATTGTTAGACCTCAAAAGTATAATACCTATCCTGCTTTCCATACAGTGAATTGGAAAGCAGAATTACAGCTGTTTACCTATCTGAGATTGCAACATTTTTCCATCAATATTTGATCTAATTTTTTTAGGTTGAATAAAAATTTTCATTGCTTTCATCTTTTATTACAAGATAATATATACTCAACTTGGGAAAGATAAATAATCAGTGGTAGGAGTTGCCATCAAAGGTAACACTGAAGGAAAAGCATGAAAGCACCCACCAACTCCAAAATATTCCACATAACCCAACCCCATTCGTGTAATCTCTTTAAAGGTTTCTCAAGAACCTGAAAGTTACTCAGATTTTAGTCTCCATGACCACTCAGGGAGTCACAGCATTGGAGATGGAATCTTTCCCAATCCAGAAACTTGGACAGTCTTTAAATGGTAGGTGTTTGAAGCTGTTATCTGCACCACTATAACTATCTGTTTTGGTTCTGGTTTGGTTGTGTCTAAGGTGGGACTAAAACTCATGCACTTCTGGTTTCTAGCTTTAAGTCTTAACCATTACACCACACTGGCAAGCACATCTATGTGCACACATACAGAAGAAGAGGGGGGAGGGGGAGGGGGAATAGAGAAATAAAGAAAGAGAGGGAGGGAGGAGAGAGATATATGATAGTTCAGGAAGCTGCCAACTTTAATAAGATTCTCTATTTTAAATAAGTGTGAACTATACAATGCTATTATTAAGCAATTGTAACTATGTGTTGTTAAAAAAAGTATTATGAAGCCAATTGTTTATGTGTTGATTAAAAGAAACAGCAAGTTTTGTTCTGACCCAAATATTTTATATTTTATTTAAAATATTTTACTATTTTTTTGAACAATGGGAGAAAATGAGAAAAAAGAGATGTGTATCAGTTTTGCATATCAGGTAGAGCGGCTAGGAAATTAGCACCTGACGATTCTGCACCACTCTGAATGCAGCTCTGATCTCTCGACAAAATCAACAATGTTGGACAACTTAAGTAAGTTCCCCCAAACTTAATTGAAACAGTAGCAACACAAACTTTGTCATTTCCAGTGCTTTGAAGTTTTTCAGCTTCATGGAGCTTGTGAATGGTCCATTTCCTATTGGAGACAGCCCATTTTCCATCTTGTGAGTTCTTAAGTACCTTAACATATTTTTCATAGGAAACAGTGGCATGATGTCTTTGCAACTCATCCACTCTCTTTAAAAAATCTGTCTGAACATGTATATATCTACAATATAAAATAAAGATATCGGTGGGATTTGGGCACTTTATTTATGAAGAGGGTGGATGAGGGCTTTGTTTTGTTCTACACTAAGAGTTAAGCTGGAGTCGAGATTGCTTGATAGCCTTTGTTTTGTGCAGCCAACGTTTGGGGATGAGCAGCAGGGAAGATACCTGCAAGTCAACTTGAAATTATTTCTGAGGATTTGGGGATTGAACATGGTGGTAGTGTGAAAAAGCCCTTTAAAAAAAAAACATTCAGAATAACTTTGACAGGGTGGTGGTGACTATGGTGAGTGCAATGGTTGGAATTCAGTATTGCAGGCTAATCTTGTCCACAGTTTGATTCTCACTAGCTCACAGTTAATTTAGCCTTCCATCCTTCCAAGGTTGGTAAAATGAGAATCCAGATTACTGGGGGACAGTATGCTGACTCTGTAAACTACTTAGAGCATGCTGTAAAGCACTATGAAGCAGTATATAAGTCCAAGTGCTATTGCTATACCTGCTATTGCTATGGAGACTTGGTTTGAGGGCTGATCAAGAAGTTGGTTGTGAGAAGTATAATGTTTTGCTTTTAGAACAGAATTAAATTCAGGTTTAATTCTTAGGATCTCCAGGTGAAAGGAATTGATAGGAGATTCTCACTTCAAATCTGCTGCCTAAGATTTGGCTGAAACCATTTCAAATGAGTCTGATAGATGATAATTTCTTAGAGGCCTTTACCATTATTAAGGAACAAACCTGATTTGTCTTCTTATTTTTCATGGTCCATAACCTATTACAATCATTGTTCACCAGATCTTCCTGTTCCTAATTGATCAGTTAGGAACAAGACAAAATTTGAGGAGAGTGGCAGAATATGGACTGAAACAGGTGTATCGCAGGTCATTCGTGGCATATTTTTCACAAAGTAAGAATTTGCTGGAAATAGTCAGCATTTTTCCATCTATTTTTCCATCTATTTTTTGCAGCACAACATTCTCACAATTTCCTTTTTCTTGAATTTTTCCTAAAGTTGCATGATGTGGCAAGGAAAGCAAATAATCAAAATGTCCCTGCCTGAAAATCAGCATGAACCATCCTCCTTTTCAAAGCTGAGAACTTGGAGAAATGAATGGGGTATTCCTCCACTTAAAAGCTATCAGTAGCCCTTGACTCTGATTCCTGACTGCTGTCTTCAGTTCTAGAGTGGATAGAAATACATGCAGAGGAATTTCTACTCTCTTCCCATCCTCACTTTAGAATAATTAATCTTAATCTGGATGCCACCAGTTTTTATCATTTTCCTCTAAGGCAGCAATGTCAAACTCACCACCTATGGACCTGATTCATCACGTTCTGGTTCCACCCCTACCAGGTTTAGTGAAGGTGGGAAAAGTCCTGATATGTCATGTGATGCTACCATGATGACACGAGTTTCCCACCCCTGCTCTAAGGGTTCAGTTTAAAAGCTGATCAGCAAGCTTAATGAAGTGTCAGGAATCATAATCCATTAAAGTGTCATATTTTGGGTATAGGTTCTGTTCCAACACTTCTCCAGTGTTGGAGGTTCTGGTTATTGGTCTCCTATGAATCTAAATCTGACTTCCTCGTATCTACTTTTCATTGCTTCAGATTTCAGCAATAATCAAGCAAGTTGATAATATTATTTTCTTCTATGCTTTTTGCATAACTTTACTATCTCATGTACATATTTAAATTTATTTCATTGTATGTATACTGTGTATATATGTACGATGACAATAAAGAATTCAATTAAATGACCATCAGGTTTTCTAGCTCAGAAATACAATATGAGCCTCATACAACTTCTCAGACCAGGATTGGGAATTTCCTGAGTTTGAGAGCATAGCATTTTTAGAACAATGAATTCAAAACATCTTTTTTTGGATGGTTTTTGAATTTTATGAATTAAACTTGGCCTTGCTCCTTAAAATATCCTGCCCCAAATGCAAAATTACTTCTCTTTTTACATGTGTTTCACTCCTACCTTAGACAGTATTTCCTCCCCAATAGTACAATAAAAAAAAAACTTATCAGAAAAGTTGCCACCCTCTATTCTCCAAACTCATGCATCACAGTATCATCACTATGTTTTCACTTCCCTTCTTCTTCACAGCAGAAGAATTCCTGCAGTCTGTTGTCTTGCTCAATTGCCATGCAGGCCATGTCTCAGCTTACTCTAGTATATTAATTAACAAGCACCAGCACACATGCTGCTTCCAGATAACTATCACCCACTTAAAGGAGAGCAAATGTTTATTGGACTTTAAAGCATGTTCTGGAAGGATGGATGGTTAAAGCCCCACAGGGTATCACAGATGGTTAAAGTCCAGTTTCTGTTTCCTGTTAGGGTATGCAGCCAGCCAAGGTTCTCAGTCTTTAATACATGCCCAGAATTGGTTGCTTGTTTGTGGCCTTGATTATCTCAACTTTATATAGCCACATGGAGGTACATAATACTTAATTGAAGGCCCAAAGCTTTTTATTCAGATTGGCTCAAAGCCAGTGAATGCTTTTAGGGAACCAGGAATCCATCTTTCCAACTTGCTATCTTCCTTTCTATCTTTTGAAGTTTCCATCTTTCTATCTGATTTGGAGTCTGTTGCATTCACTCTGTTGCAATAGTTTACATCATTAAAATTATCCAAGCAAAATAAAAATATGCTAAGAGGTAGAAATAGCTAATAGTCAGCATTGATTAAATAATCTAATTCTGCAAAGTAGCCTAAGAGGTGGCCAACCAAACCTCATGTGAAAAACTCTGCAAGGGAATCATGAAAAACTGAAGGCTTCCTCTTCTTTCTCCTTTCATAGAATTGGGGGATCCCAAGCAATTTCTTCCAGAGTGATCATACCAGGCAGATAAATTCTGATCAGAGGAGGCAATCCAAGTCATTAAACACAAAGTCTTCAAAGACAGCTCCATGTAAAGTACTTTGCAGTAATCTAGTCAAGTCATGCTAATTGAATCCTCATTGTCAGTTGAAATCATATATGAATATGCTGATATAGAACTTATTTATTGGAACTAATTATTGCTTTAGCTATTTATAGCTAGGTTCAGGCTGCCTTTATGGGACTTCATCTTCAAGCAGCAGTCATTCAAAGATGTGAGGGCAGTTTTCATATTGCTTATTAATCATCACTTTTTCTGAACCAAGGCAGTTCTTTTTTTCTCCTCATCCTGCAAGCTCCTTATGATTTTCCCCAGCATCTGGATGTATTCTATATTTATCATATTCTTAAAAAAGAAATGGTCAGAAGTTCTGTATAAATGCAGAACAGTATATGGTCTTTCTTGGGAGTGAACCTCATGCTACTCATTTAAATTCATAAGCTCATGTTCAAGATTAGTTTGTTGTCAATACAAATCTATAATTCTTTTGGTAAAGGAGGGTGTGACTCTTCACTTCATTGTGCTTGTATGTTTTATTTTTACCTTGTTCATATTATTATTTTTTTTACTAAATAAGAATTTTACATGAAAAATAAATTGTTTAAACTCAATTTTTCATCCAATCAACATCCTGAGGCAAGATTGTGCAACTTCTGGTAGCTCAAAAGTTTTATGAAACCTTATTTGAAAGTAACACCTCCAAAGTTGGTGGGGCTAAATTTGGACCTCCAAAATTTTAAGGGATAAAATTACACTTTATATATCTTCATGGTTATGGTGTCCATGTGGAGCTTCAATGCATAATGGGAATAAATGTTGACTTCACATGTTCTGGAAGGACTTGTGATGATATTGGAATTGCTATCGCTAAGCTACCCTTTCTACCTTTTGTAAGGTAAGGGAGAGGATCCTGCAGTTTAGGTAGCAGAATAATTGATTTTCATAGCATCTTCCTTCCTTCCTTCCTTCCTTCCTTCCTTCCTTCCTTCCTTCCTTCCCTCCCTCCATCTATCCATCCATCGATGTATTAAATCTTTGATAGGTTTAATCTATCTCTTTTAGGGATATTTACAATAACATCAAGCACCTAAAGATTATTTTAAAAAAATAACTGGCAGTGAACATTTGAATCTACACATATATCACTCTGTTATTGTCATTCTTTCTTTAGCCCTCTGGGATCAAAAGAAGAGTTTTAAAAGATCAGATGCAGCCCCCCATCAAAGTTGTTCATTCCGAAAAATGCAAAGATATTGCTCAAGCTATTTAACCACACTGGGTACAGGACAAAATCTTTGAAACCAAATTATCATTTTTCAGATTAATGAGCAACCAATGAGCAACCATTAATATTCTTTGGGTACAGTCTTATCATAAATTCACTTAAGAATACAAAGTACTCCATAGTACATCTTACCAGCTTATGAACAAGGATATAATGGGGCACCTGTCAAAAATGTACTGAAATTGAGCTGCATTGTTCTGGTGAACTTTACAAGCAAAGAAGAATTCAGCCAACAAAGGAGATAAAGCCTCTGTCACACTACACCAACAGATGCAAAGAGGATGTAAAAAGGAAAAAAAAGCTTGCCATCCATTGGTTAACGCGATGTACTCACTGCCTCCGTTTTGCTTCCTCTCTATCCGTCCAGCATCCGTTTATTGACGTTTCATCCACTCAGAAAGTTTTGAGCTGCCCAAAACTTTTGAGCGGAAAATGTATCCAATGCATCCGTTCTGCATCCTCTAGGCATACGGGGGACATCCGTTCTGCATCCGTTACGCATCTGCTATATCTGCTAGGCATCCGCTGTGCATCCGCACAACTAAAATCCGTTCCAGTGGTAAAGGGACGCAGGGAGGAAGCAGAACAGACGCGCAGCCTTAGTAGCACAGATGGAGAAAGGATGAAAGCAGATGCAGCTCATCCGCTCTGCATCCGCTCTGCATCCGCTCTGCATCCTCTACGCATCTGCTCTGCATCCTCTACACATCCTCTATGCATCTGCTCTGCATCCGCTCTGCATCCTCTACACATCCACTCTGCATCCTCTACGCATCCTCTACGCATCCTCTATACATCCGCTCTGCATCCTCTATACATCCGCTCTGCGTCCTCCCCACGTCCATTCCTTTCCATGTTATCCGCTCTGCTTATGCAAATTTTTGCCCCTTTTGAGAGCGGATAACAACGGATGGAACATTTTGCTCATCCGTTGTGTCCTTTTTGCATCCGTTGGGCAGTGTGACATGGCCTTAAGATTAGTCTGGCAAATATTATCCTCAAGAAATGTGTATCAATTCTTTGGACTACAACAGGACACTTTCATTCTAAATATTTACAAAATTAATTTCTCTATTCTAGAAGCTTTCTAAATATCATTGTCAAGTTGAAAAGTCTACAGTTATATATACTGTATATACTGGGTTTGTTTCTGAAGAATTTCCTTTCATTTAATCTCATTGCAGTTCTTCAAGAATTTTTTTAAAAAATAGAGAGGGCTTCCAGTTTGGGTTTCTTCAGCGACACACCAAAATCCACAGTTGTGCGCAGTTTCGATCTGTGCTCACCGCTGGAGCACCCCAATCCTTTGGATTCGGGGTTGAAGCCACCCTGTAGAGGTGGTGAAGAGGGGGGAGCAATAGTCTAGTGGAGGGAGCTAGACTAGCAATAGTCTAGTGGAGGGAGCCACATCTCTCATCCTTGGCTGGTCTAAACTCCCTTCCTCAAAGGCAGTTGCAGCAATGGTCAGAAATTACCACCTTAAAGAAGAACATGACTGGATAAGATTGTGCAGAAGGAAGACAAAGAGGAAAGCAGGAGAGACTGGGCTAAACAACAAAGAACATCTAAGCAAGGTACCCTGAATCTAAAAGTACCAAGAGGGATACTTCTGAAAGAAGATCTTTAAGTGGCAAAGGAGAGACAAAATTATATTGACAATTACAAATGGTATGGAAAGAAATTTATATTAATCTATTTTGACACTCATGGGCAACCTTAGGCTGAAATCTAAGTGTCAAAAGGAGAATAAAGATTTTTTCTTGGTCATTTTAAAGCCCTAAAAAGGAAAAGAGTGGAGGCAAAAGGATGGGACTTGGAATAATGGAAAAATGGAGTGCCACCTGGAAAAATAAAGAGGATTAACAGTGAAACTTTGAAAAGACTCTTGAGGATACATTGTAACTGAAATCTTATTAAAAGGTACAGTAACCCACAGAAAGGAAATGTAAAGGAAAGAAACAAGAAGGAACAGTTTGATATTATTTGGTGATTTTTAAAAAAAGTTTTTGGCATTGGTTTTTTCTTTCTTTTTCTGTTTTTACTTAAAGTCAATCAGGTGGTTATTCAAAAGTGTTTAAAATGCCATCATTGCTGGAGGAATTGAAGATGAGTGTTAAAAAACAGAAAGAAGATGCAGAAAGAGGAGGAAGATCCTTTGGCTTCATATTTGAATTTTTTGAAATGGAGATCCTGAACTATGAAAAGCAAAAGGAAAAGCTTCAAGAGCAAGAAGAAGGGTGGGACAAAGAAGAAGCCATTTTCAATTATCAAATAATGCAAAGTGTGGTTATAATGAAAAAAGGGGAAAGGAGGTTAAAGTTTGAGATCAAAGGGAACAGCCAAAAAGAAAAATAGTCTGAAAAAGAAGTTTAACAGCAAGGAGAAGCAGGAAAAAAAAAAACCAAAAAAGGGAAAATTAGAGAGAGAAGGGTATAAAAAAGGGATGAGAAAAAGGGGGAAAGATAAAAAGGAAAAGAACTTATGAGGGACAAAATCAGGAAATAAAGAAAAAGGGGAAATGTACTTGGATTAAAGGTATTTGCTCAGCTAGAAAACATAGAGACAATGGTTAAATTAAGTTAAAAGTGAGGATTCTGCAAAGGTACGAAAGATAGTGTTGTGATAGTAGAATACTGTAATGAGTTAGAAATGAAATAAGTAAATAATCTATGAGACAAAACCGTGTTGTTATGTAATTGTATGTTTATTTATAATTAATGCAATAATAAAGAAGAGAGGGAAACATTACAATTGTTTCGAAAGATTGATAAAATATTGAAAAGAAATATGAAAGATTTATAAGAAAATGTATACCAGTTATTTGAATGAATTTGAATAATTATTTTGCCTATTAATAGTAAATAATTTGTAAGATAAAACCGTATGATGTTTTGGTATGCTTATTAACA
Organism: Laticauda colubrina; assembly: GCA_015471245.1. Classification (NCBI taxonomy): domain Eukaryota; kingdom Metazoa; phylum Chordata; class Lepidosauria; order Squamata; family Elapidae; genus Laticauda; species Laticauda colubrina. The sequence continues at coordinate 36,305,196 of BLBF01000003.1, read as the reverse complement.
GTTAAGTAAGAATGAAGAAGGGAAGGAAACATTTCAATTGTTCTCAAAGATTGATAGATATTGAAAAGAAACGTGAAAGATTTACAAGGTTCATACCAGTACTAGAATGATTTTGAATAACTATTTTGTTAACTAATGTTTATATATATATATATATATTGTTTTTACTATGTTTTTATAATTTTTCTTTTTACATTTTCAAGGGGAAGTACCAAGCAGAGTCTGAATGATGAGATTTACATGATATAAAATAGACATTAGAAATCTGAATGTTATAATTTTAGAATGCACAAATTCAATGTTGAATGAGATTTTATATAATAACAATAAGATTTAAAGGTGTTGCACTTCATTTGGCAATCATAAGGGGAATTTTGCTTCTTAAGAATGTTGGTGGAGAACAGATGAAATTGTAAACAAGACAGATGAAAGTATAAATATAATGAATAAAAAGATATAGAAATGTAGGTAAAAGAAATACAATTGAATAAGAAGAAAATGAGTTAACCATAAAAGAAAATTAAGAGAAGTAAAGGGAGAAATAGTGAGAAGTTGGAAAAAGAATAATAAAATATGAAGGTGAATACATAAGATGAATATTTATATGAAATTGTGTCTGTATGGAAATGTGATAACCTGGAATCATGCTATACTCAAATAAGATCTTTTATTTGTTTTGTTAAAACTCAGTAAAACTTTATTTAAAAAAAATAGAGGGGGAGATCTGTGATTATAACTATAAATTATTTTACTATGCAATGATGTTAGGCTTGAAGACTCAAAGGTGTTTTTTCAAAAGGCAACAGGACCATGTTTTTTTCCTTTGAGGAAGAAGACATTTCAGTTCTCATCCAAGAAGCTTCATGAGAAGCTAAACTTCTTCTGCCTCATGGGGAAAAAACATATTCCAGTTTGAAAAAACACCTTTGAAACTACCATGACATGGATGGCTGAGAATTTCTGTGGACAAGGCTTGAAGACTTTCTTTACAAAAGAAATTATCATACATTGCCATCTCTTTCTTTGTTCTCTTGAGCTCCAATTCATCATCATATTTATTTTTGTCTGGTCACATACTGTTTCCTTTTTGGGATCCAGAACAAGATTTGAACAATTTCAGTTAACATTATTCCATTTTCTTCAATCAGCAGACTTGCTATTTACTTACTTTTTCCTGTTCCAGGTATAGCCAATCCTGTCCTTTATTATAATTTTTAGCAATCTCCACAATCTACAGCAAATTCATTGCAACAATGGATCTTTTGCTACTTTCCTTACATTTTTCAGTTCCATGATTGTATTTGCTAAAAATAATTTATCCTTCCTTCAATTTCCCATACATGTTCCTTTTATATTTGAGCTCATTAGAAAACTTCTTATACAGTCACCCAGGTTTCTTTCATTTTTCTTCATAAAGTCTTTCCAGTATCTTTAAAAAAAAAAAAAAAAAACACTTTAGAACCTTCACCATGGATAAAATGCAAAGACAGAGTAAATGAGAGGAGGCCCAATAGCTATGTAAAGAAATTTAATTAACTTCAGTTAAAGGGTTTACTTGAGATAAGACAGCTAAAGAGATAGAAATTGGACACAGTTCTTAAAAGTGAAAAACAGGGAAAATGCATATTTAACTGTGAATTACTCAGAACAATTCACATGGAAGAACAGCTAATAGATGGAGCTAAATTTCATGGGTAGAACTGAAGATGGTTTGATTTGTGGAAACATCTCTCTGTTTAACTGGATAATCTCCAGAGAAAACAATAAATGCTAAAAAGAGTAACAGATTGGCCTCTGATTTGCATCTCTTCAAAATGCAAATAAATTACACAGCAAGTAGGGTGAGATGTAAATTGGAATTGGGGGAATACCCCCCCCTCCAAATTCCTTCTACATTGGAATATGCAATATATTTATTGGAATATGCAATATATATATTGCAAAATATATTGTCTTGGATTTCTGCCACTTTCTCAACCACCTTTTCTTTTTAGGAAAGGCTGGAGACTGGGTAGAAACTGTCAAACAAAGCCATACTGAATTTCCCATCCCAAAGCACAGGCCCCACTGGAGAAGTTGTGTTGTAAAAATAAATCTAAAGCAGACACCAAGTGCGAAGCATTCTAACGTGATGGCTAACAGATACCATGAAATCTGTGAAGAAATGGCAACATTTAGTTATATCAGAACCTTGGTTCTTTCTAGCTATATGCTGTAATTATCATATAGAGGGCTGTTACATCTGTTACCTCCTCTTTTTTTAGTCAAACATAATATGGGGGACCACACTGGCAAAAAGAAGGGGGTTAAACCAGTGGTGGGTTTCCAAATTTTTCCCTATCGGTTATATGTGCACGTACTTTGCACATGCATGCATATGCTCAGGGCTCAAATACTGACCTCTGTCAAGGCTGGATAGCTGCCTGGAGTGTTTTTTAGCTCAGCTGAGGTTTGGCATTCACACAAATCAGTTGAGCTTTGCACATAGGGCACAAATACAGATCTCTGTCAAACTGGTGAGCTATCTGGAATGTTTTTAAGTTCAGCTGAGGCATACCAATACCGTGAAGCAGCCGAGCTTCATACACATGGGCACAGCACAAATACAGAGCTCTGTCAGCCTCATGAACTGCCTGGAGTGTTTTTAAGCCCAGCTGAGGTGTGGCAATCCGCTCTCCCATGCAAATCAGCTGAGCTAAAAAACAAGGAAATATAGGAGAGGTAATGGTGGGAGTGGGTCGGTGGAGCCAGCCAGAGGTGGTATTTGCTAGTTCTCTGAACCAGTTAAAATTTTGGCTACTGGTATGCCAGAACCGGTCCAAGCCACCTCTAGGTTAAACCTCTTCTTCCTTAAGTTCCAGTTCAGATTCTCTACCCACTTAGTGCCTGCATCATGCATAAAAAAGAAAGCCACTATTTATTTATTTTTATTTTCCTTCTCATGCACTTTTTAGGCATCTCAAATCTTTCTTATTTATATGCATGTGTTATATGGCCATCCATCTTGCTCAAAGTCACAAGTTTATTGTATTTGTGTTAAACAAATACAATAAATAAAGACCAAAAACAAATACAATAAATAAAATTAAAATTAAATGGCCAACTGTCAGCCCAAACTACTTTTCTTGAGATTAGTTATAATAACAGAATCTTGCAAATCTGGTTGTGCTGTACCTCCTCTACCTTCTTCTAGTTCAGGGAATTAGGAATGTGCCAGCCTGGGCTGCTTCTGAATGTTGCATTGCTGTCCTGGATTTAAATATTTCAGCATCATTTGCCTAAGTAATTTTTAAAAAGGGAGGGGCTTCATGTTAGTGTTGACTCCTGGACAAATCTCAGCAAGATTTTCAGAAGTGGTTTGCCCTTGCCTTCATCCGAGAGCTGAGAGATGGTGACTGGTCCGGCTGGCTTTATGCCTCAGGGGAAGGACTGTAACTCACAGCTCCCAGCTTCTAACCTGGTTCCTTAACACTTCCCCAAACTAGTCTATCATGGAATTATCAGATGGGGCTAACTGCTCTTGTAAAGCCCATGAAAACCGCCAAGTCTTCAGAGCTTTCCAGAAGGTTATTGATATGTTAGAATCCTAACCACCAAACCATCTTTTGTTCACTTGCTTTTGAAAGGCAAATGTGAGGAAACTTACAGAACCCACCTCTTTAAATGCCAGGTCTCACCATTTGCATCCTATGGCTTGTGGTCATTCTGGACATATCCCTTACCTGTTCACAGAAGTGAACACTCTCCCTTGAACATGGCCAAGTACTGTTAAACTCTTTCCAGCTTAAGTGCTAAAATTTGGTACAAAACCAACATGCCTAAAGAATAAGTGGCCTATAAATCCTTGCAATGCTTGCAAATGCATATATACATAAACCTTATCTCTGTGATATACACATATATACATATGTGTGTGTGTGTGTGTGTCTGATGTGGTGTGGTTTGGGTGCTGTGCATCGGAATATGAAGTTATTTTGGATAGCCATTACAGAGAAAGACATTGAGCAGCTGTTTCTCTTCTACTTTTCTAAGTGTTGTGGTGCTGCAGTGTGTCCTGGCCCTTCTGAACAGGGTCTGGACACAATTTCTTTTCTGTGAAGTGGGGTGGTTGTTTGTGAAGATCTGGTCCATGCGCATGAGTGTTCGGTCAACACAGGTTACTACTTTTCCATTGCCCAGTCTCCTTATGTCAACATTGAGGAATGGGAGTCTGTTGTCTGTTTCCTCTTTGCATGTGAATTTGATCCCAGGGAATATGTTGTTTAATAAGTGGTGTGTTTCTTCAATTTGGGAGCATTTGATGATGATGAAGGTGTCATTGACGGAGCATGTTCTGAATTTTGGTTGGGTGGTGGGTAGAGCTATGGATTCGAATCATTGCATGACTCCTTCTGCTATTAGTCCTGATATGGACGATCCCATCAGGGTACCTTGTATTTGCTTATAGATTTTCCCAATGAACTTGAAATATATGTTGAGGCAATAGAGTTTCATTATAATATTATCCATATGGCACTACTCATGATTTTACTTGCTTTAAGTTTCACAGTTTTCTCATGTTACATAAATATTCCATCAAGATATCTATTATTGTACTTGATCTAGATTTCTTTATTTTTATCATGTTTAACATTACAACCTGTCATCATTCACTCAATGTTCCCTGCTAGCATAACTATCTTGGTATCTGATACACTGCTTTTCAAGTCCATGCTCTGTATTACATCATACATTCTATTTAACATTTGCCCCAGATCATTCAGACTCTTAGCCAAAAATGGAGTGTTATCTACATCCCAAAATACTTGTATATTCACATCTTCAACCAACATTTTCATCATAACTATTTCTTATACAAAAGTTCAAAATTTTCTTTAAACAACCAAAAAAAGTCACCATTTATGCCCCATTACCTGATTTTGTTTTTTTGTTTTTAAATGTGCTTGTTGGTCCCATATGTTGGTCAGTCTTTTCTGTCATGGCCCAGGACTCAGGCATTGCCTCAAAATATAAATCACCTGGGCCTGACCAAACACAGGCTCCAGCTAAAAATCTGGAGCAGTCAGATAATGATGACGTAAGGTCTCCAAATCCCTGTACCTGGAGATTATAGAGAGTTGTTCAAGAGGCATCCCTGATCTCTGATCATGTGTTGGAATCAACCATCTGATCTCCAGCTCTTGTGTGACATTTGTGAAATTTTGACCTCTGGATTGGCTAAACAATCCTGGCTTGGATCTTGGAAATTTGGATTGCATTTTGACTATTTTTCTGCAAGCTCTTCTAAAAGCAAAGCCACTCAACCAAGCTTTTATTTTCAGAGACTTTGTTTTGGTTTGCATTCCTGGACTGCTGTCATTTCTTTGCCCTTGAGGATGACTGTGCTAATTTCTATAGAAACTGTATGTATGAATGTGAAGAAGCAGAGCAAATATCAAATACCAATGATATGCCAGTGAATTTCAGCACTGCATAGGGGAGGAAAGAGCCCTAGACATTACAAAAATGGGACAGATGGACAAACATGTCCATCACTGATGAAAATAGAACCTTTGCATGTGCAGGTTGTGAATATCTATTTCTATCTGTTGTGTATATATAAGAAGGGGAATACAGAAACTGATCATGCGAAAGTTTATATATGCATAAGTTATAAACGTACATCAGTCTCTAGCTGAATGTGTGAGGTTGGGAAGCAAATACAATTTCACTCTCACCTTCTACGAGATCAGTGTTCATGCAACTGTCATTTGAATATGGCTCATATTTTACAGCTCTCAAAGCAATTAGCCACCTGCAAGGTAAAGATGTAACCAACCAATGTTCTTTAATATGGCTGAATTAATCCATGCTTGAATTATTTAGATTAACTAAATGTAAAAATCAAGTTCCCCACTTGCCCTTGGGTCATTAAAAAATAATGTTATAACAATACTAGATTTCAAGCTGTGCCTTCAGAAGTCAAATAATCTCCAGATAAGAACCAGTCAGTTCCATTTGGTTTAGGCATATGCATTTTTCTTAAAGAATGTGTAAGGAAGCTGTGATAAGTAAATCCTTCTTACAGGCTTTAAAATTGCATTGGCTCAGGTTGCTCTGAATGTATCATTTCAAGGCATGCCTCAGCCACTCATGCTACTGTATAAGTTTGTCATTTCTTACCTGACTCCATCAAAGCCACTATGGTTATGTATTTGAGAACCCATCATGTTTGCCTACAATGATTTGTTTGACCTTGGAAGACATAAGGAAGAGCCACAGCCTACAACTGTCATGGAAAAGGTGTCTTAACTTACAAAAAGCAAAGGAGCCTGGGAAGCATCTCAAGAGAGACCCTCCCTATTATTCTTGAAAATACTGTAAAAGAGGAAAAAAGGGAGAAATGCTTTCAGACTTGCAAAAGTCTGTTACTGTAACCTTATAGTAAAGATGCTGTTAGTACTCATAGTTTTTACATTTGCCCTGGACTACCTCAAAAAGCTGCCACTTCACAGAATTTCTGTAGCTGAGAAGTGGTTGATTTTCTTTAGGCTGCAGGCAGTTCACATTATTTTTTTATTAGACAATTTGAATACTAGTTTAGCCTCACAACCTGTGCTGCAGTTTTCAATTTATTCTTTGGAGAGTCTGCACAGAGTTTCTTCTCATTGCTTCATAAAAGAGGCCCCCAGTAATACCACACAGGGCAGCTATTATATTATATCTGAGAGTCACCCAGGTGTGCTTTGCCAGGGATTGTTCCATATGGATAGGAAATCCTTTTAAGAACCATAAAACAAAAGACCATGAAGGGAGGGGAAGTTAAAGGCCCAACCAGCTATTACATGGGATGAGAGATTCTCTATATTATTAGGAAGTATGTGAAATAATTTATTGACCAAGTTATGATCTATAATATCTATGGACTTCTCTGATGATAACCTTCACATATGAAACTTGGAATATAAAAGAAGCAAATGATAAAAGAGCATGAATGTACACCTAGTTACAAAAATAGCTCTGTGTCTGTGAAAGACTAAGAAGTAATGGATCTGAACAAAAGTGGTTTAATCTTGTAGAATAAATTTGAAGAATACCTGCAGAAGATGAAGGTGTAGGTTTAATTACAATGAAGGAGCTAAATTGTATATCAAAAATTACACATTTGTGACATTTCAATTGTTCTGCTATTTATGAATGAAGAAATTCATAGGTTGACAATAGTTCCATCATGTTTTCTTACTCTACTTGTCTTTTCTTAAATAGGACATTTTTTTTTCTAATCCCAGAAATATTTTCTTTGTCTTATTAATGTCCAGTGGAAAACTTCCTTATCCTAGTCACAAGCCCCACAAACCCTTTTCAATAGCTGAATATTTTTTCTAATATTGCAACCAGAAATCTCTTCATTCTATATCTCATCTTTTATCTGTTAGCAAATAATAGAGCCTCATTATTCAATCTTATTCCACAAAAGTCCATTAGAAGCTACCTATTTATATACTTCTATAATATGTATATGATGTATGTGTATGTGTATATGTATACAGGAAGGGGGGGAGGGAGAGAGGGAGAGAGAGAGAGATTAAAAAAGTAAAATAATTTCTTATTTATTTCCTTCATTTTGTATTGCACCTTGCTATTTCTCTAATGATGCAATAGAGAAAACATTGTCTTTCCATGTCTTTATATCTATGAACAAATCTTTTAAAACCTCATCATTCAAACTTAGCTAAGAAAAATTCCATTAGGACTTACCAGAAACAACAATATATTAAAATTTTAATATTTAATCCCTTCAAATAAAATCCCATAAATTAATTTCTTATCATCTTCTCTTCATCTCCTCTCAATTTTAATGGCATAGCTTATCACAGTCTCTAAACATGCAACAAAAACTCTCTTCCTCCCATATCTCATCTATTAAAAATCCTTAAAGCCTCATCATTTAGTCTTAGTTAACAAAAACCATTTAAACTTCTAGGAAAAAAAAATCATACATTTTAACCTTGGTTGAATAAGACAACTTTGTAAACCTTCATTTTATTTTAAAAGTGTTGATGTTTTTTAGGTAATGTCTCCAAAGCTGTTTTCTTTTCCTTTTCTCAAGAATTATTTCATACGTACAATACATTTCTTTTATAAAATCCAAAGCAAGAAAATTATCAGTCACTTTTAACTAAATCCCCATATTTAAATCATTCTTTTCAATTCATTATTTGTGTGTTGCTTTTAACTATTAAAACCTCAGCTGAATTGATTTGTAGGTCCTCTTTGTCAGTATCATTCTTGTATCCTGACTATTTTAAATCTATATCCAAAACAATCTGAGTTTCCATTATATTCTTTTCTATCTTTTCTTTTGTCCATTTTTATTGTTATCTAACAGTTTAAATCAGGGCTGTCAAACTTGCATCATCACAGCAGTGTCACATAACATATCACGACTTTTATCCCCTTCACTAAACTAGGCATGGGTGTGGCGAGCATGTGATGCATCCAGCCCATGGGCTGTGAGTTTGATAGCCCTGGTCTAAAGAGAAAGAAAATTCTAGATATATTGTTGCCAAATATCCTTGAATTTACCTGGAATTGATTGATTGATTGATTGATTGATTTAGTCAAACAATTATTAGATAACAGGTATAAGTATAAACATGGTTATATATACATGAAATGGGTACATATAAGAAAATAAAAGCAACAATAGGACAGGAACGGTAGGCACATTTTGGTGCACTTATGCACACCCCCTACAGACCACTTAGGAAAGGGGTGAGGTCAATAGAAGACAGTCTAATATTGAAGAGTTTGGGGAAGAAACCACAGAGTCAGGTAGAGCAGCGGTCGCCAATCGGTGGGCCACGGCCCGCTGGTGGGTCTTGAGTAAATTTGGGTGGGCCACAGAGAATACTCACCCCCAGAGCACCCCTCCAAAGCAATTAATCGAGGCTTCACAGAAACACAAGGCTGCACCGCCCAATTGGCCTGCAGGTATGCTCCCCGCCCACTCATTCCTTACCCAGCAAACTTGCCTGCTAAAATTGCTATTTTTCCTTTTTCCGACCAGCATCTGTTCTGCTGTGCTGGGAGATTTAGATTAGCTAGGAAGCAGGAAATAGTTAGATTTCTTGCTTTCTAGATACTCTTTAGATCTTTGGCTCTGCTGAACCTCCCATAGGACTGAAGGTTTGCTTCTAAGCAAATTCAGTGCAGACTCACAGCAAGAAAATATGAGAGATTGAGCTAGCCAATGGCAGATAGATAGATCACTGAATGATTATGTGCCTGCTTTGCCTGATTTTGGGTAAAAATTGCTCTTTTTTATTAAAAAAAATCAATATTTACACATAGTTATGTTGTGAGTTAATTTTATGAGTTTGCTTGCAAGCAAATTTTATGTGACAGACTGAGCTAGCCAGTGGCAGATAGATAGATCTCTGAATGAACCTGTGATTCTGTGAGCAACTCAATCTGCCTGTCTGTTTTGCCTGATTTTGGGTAAAAGTTGCTCTTTTTTAAGTAAAAAAATCAATATTTATATAAATATTTATAATATTTACATACAAACCATGCCCAGCCAGTCACATGACCACCAAGCCATACCCACAAATTAGGCCACACCCACAGAACTGGTTAGTGGTCCCTGGGATCAAAACTTATGAATTTGGTAGTCCCTGAGGTCCAAAAGGTTGGCGACCCGTGAGGTAGGGTATTTCAGACATTGACTACTCTGTTGCTGAAGTCATATATCCTGCAATCAAGTTTGGTGCAGTTTATATTTAGTTTGTATCTATTTTGTGCTCTTGCATTGTTTGGTTGAGGCTGAAGTATTCATTGATAGGAAGGACATTGCAATATATAATTTTATATAATTTATTTAATATATAATTTTATAAAATATATAATTTTATTTGTATTCCGTAAATTAAATTCAAACTATTGCAGAAGATGAGATCGAGGCAGTTGTTAAGTCTAGTATTGTTGGTTACTAGTTGTTCTAGTCCCAGATTTGTAACAGCATTGTAGAAGCTTGCATGTATGGGTACAGTTGTACATTCGTTTAGGGTCCAGTTAATATAAGGTAGATTGAAGTCACCAAGAAAGATAAAAGCGTGTGGGCAGGATGTTGCCCATGTTAGTAGTGAATTTAGTTTGTTTACAAGTTTGATATCATAATCAGGTGTTCTGTAACATAGTCAGAATCTAAATGTGATATTTAAGGATAGTTCACAGATGATGGTCTCAGGAAGAGCAAGCTCCTGGGTAACTTGGATGTGTATGCAAGTATAAAACTCCCAAAATAACTTGGATATATATGCAAATGTCAGCATGTTTCTTTGTCATCATCATACTTAATTTTTGGAGGGGAAGGGCTTTTATCAGAAGGCATATTTATTTGGCATATTTGCAAACTTTTATTTTAAAAATACCTTGTAGCCTTTTTTACTGGGGAACCTGCACAGATTTGAAATAAAGAGAGGACAGGATTAATACATATAAGTTGTCCTTGATCTATGAGTGTTCATTTAACAACAGATTGAAGTAATGACAGACACACACACAAAAAGTGTCTCACCCTCAAAGTTACAACTCTCACATGGTCACATGATTGCAATTCAGGAGCTAGGCAACTGGCTGGCATTTACAATAGTTACAGCATCTCACCCTAACCCTAGGAGGTGCAGTGGCACAATGGTTAGAGTGCGGTACTACAGGCTGCTTCTGCTGACTGCCAGCTGCCTGAAATTTGGCAGTTCGAATCTCACCAGATGATGGTTGACTTAGCATTCCATCCTTCCAAGGTGGGTAAAATGAGGACCGAGATTGTTGGGGGCAATAGGCTGATTCTCTAAATTGCTTAGAGAGGGCTATAAAAAGCACTGTGAAGTGGTATATAAGTCTAAGTGCTATTGCTATCACTATCATGTGACCACAATTTGTGACCTCAGCCAACTTCTGACAAGCAAAAGTTAATAAGGGAAACCTGATTTGCTTAACAACCATGTGATTTACTTAAAAAATTCACAGTAAAAATGATCATAAAATTGGGCCCCATCATGTGACGACTCACTTAACCACCACATTGCTTAACAACCAAAATTATGGCCTCAATAGTGGTCATAATTTGAGGAATACCTGTATCTCTAGCTGGTGCCTCCATATGTTTTGGAGTTCAAGTCTCATCAGTGGCCAGTGTCATGAAACAATAGGAATGTAGGTCAAAATAACAGAGGTCCACACGGTGGTGGGATTCAATTTTTTTAAAATACCGGTTCTGTGGGTGTGGCTTGGTGGGCGTGGCAGGGGAAGGATACTGTAAAATCTCCAGTCAAAGGTGTTTTTTGCTGGTTCTCTGAACTAGTCAAAATGTTTGCTATTGGTTCTCCAGAACTGGTCAGAAGCTCCTGAATACCACCTGTGGGTCCACAAAGGCCTGAAAATGCTGTGAAGATATCTTTCATAAAGGACTGAAAAACAAAAATGCCTAAACAATGCAATTGCAAGAATTCTATCTAGTGTCTGAATTCTCCAATACAAGCATGTGTCTGAATACCAATTTCTGGAGAACCTGGGACATGGGAACTGAGGGTGAACTTAGTATATCTGATTCTGTACTAGGTGTTGGATGAGTCAATCTGTTATCTGACCCAGCATGTTTCTTCTTATGACTATTTTTTCACACATACAAGGAACACTTTTCTTCTTTAATTAACTAAAAGATAAAAATTAATAGAATCAGCCCAGGATGGAGAGAAGGAAAATTCTCATTCAAGAAGGACTTGTTTTATCTCATGCTGGAACAGGTTCTTCCTATGCTGTATTTCTGAAAACCTTGCTCAAATTTCCCCACAAAAACTTTTATAATAGCAAGGCTTTTTGTTGAGACTTAAATATGCTTGGAAGTTAAAAAATAAAAAAATAAGACTCCACCAGAACAACAAGAAAGAAAAGATAAATTGATAAATTTTCCACTTGTCAATATCGTCTTAATTCAGATCTAAGAGTTTTGGCTGGCATTCATTTCAACATTACCTTAGTCTTAGCTATCTCTGGGCCTGATTTACATATCTCTCTCCCCCCCTCCTATAAAAACACATCTGGAGGTAATGAAGGAGAAACAAATAGAATCAACTTTTTGTGCTATGACTATAAAAGGAGGAAAGTGTGCTTTAAAAATCTTGGATGAAAGCCAAGGAATATGTTTTCCCGGAAACATATAATCTGTAATTGGGCTAATTCTGCTGTATTTGTGTCTCCAAGTCTTTGTTTCACTATTGCCTGTACAACTCTTGATTGGAACACTTGATGTTCTTTTTATGAGTTTCTAAATCCAATCCCCTCCAACTATGTGCATGAATATATCTCTGATGGATGTTTTCCAGCACCTTTTTGTTGCCTCAATTAAGGCATAATGAACAAGAATTGTTTCTATTTGTAAAACAGCTTCTGCTAGTTTCTTCTTCCCAATTGGCTGGACAATGTGTCTTAATTAGATACAAAGCATGTAAATGACATTATACAAAAGAGAAATCAAAAGAAACCTGGGAGAAAGGTGACATTGTTTTAGTAATGAGCTTGCAGTGACAAGTGCATTTTTCCTTCACAGGTGGACCACGTGACATTAAAGATACTATATAGGTGGCAACTCCATGTCATCTCTGCAGCAGATTGAAAAAAAATGGCAGATAAGCACAAGCTTATCTTTCTTCTTCCACAAGAAAGTCATGTTTGTCAGCCAAGGAAGTGATATTTACTGTTTTTTACTAGATTGTTGATCTCCATCCAGAGTCACTTTCTATCAGCTGCAAAGAACTGGGAACATTTGAGACTTAAGAGTAGAGACCTAAGCATAGTACATAAAACTATATGTTACAATGTCTTACCAGTTAATGAATAATTCAGCTTTATCCACATCAACACAAGAGCACAAAACAGATGTAAACTTAATGTAAACCAAATTTAATTGCAGGAAGTACGATTTCAGCAACAGAGTGGTCAGTGTCTGGAATTCACTACCTGATTCTGTTGTCACATTCTCAAACCCCCACTCCTTTACCCCCAAACCAACCTCTATTGACCTCACCCCATTCCTAAGAGGTCTGTTGACCTCACTCCATTCCTAAGGGGCATGCATAAATGCACAATTGTGCCTACTATCCCTGTCCTATTGTACCCAATTATTAGTTCCTATTTCTTATATTTAAACTTATGTTTATTCTTATTTCTATTATAAACATTTGACAAAATAAATAAAAATAAATAAAAATAAATTTTCTGAGTTCAAGGTACAAAAGAGTATTATTGTTACCTATTCACAAGAATCTGAACAACCAATGTGCAAAATTAAACTGGCATTAAAGAAGGGTCAACAGAATTCCCAGAGGCTGGACTTGGGGGTCTTGTGACTGTGCAACAATTCCAACTGATGACTTCCAGCTCAGTCTGTTCATCCCCTACCTTTTTTGTGAGATGGCAGCCATATACATTTAATTAATAAATAAATATTAAAATATCGCACTATAAAAATAGCATGAAATTAATCTATTAATTTTATGGCAATCCCTATAGAATAATTTAAGTAGGAATTTCAGATGAAAATCCACATTTGAATCATTAGAGGTCTCAGTCCATGGGAATTACTCCCATATAACCCTGAATAGGATTACAATCTTATTCAAGCCCATTTCAGAAATATTACTCATCCTATTTATATTCATTCACCCTTTATTCAGTAAAGAGTTGGATGATGATGATGATGATCAAGAAGATGTTGATAGAGGGAGAGAGAGAACGACAATTGCTGCTGTTAACTCAGGATAATGTATACTTAATTAAGTTTTTCTGCCTCTAGAGATGGAAAGGAATATGCCTGTATATGGGTTCTCCCTTAGATGTCTGCAACTTTCTTGTTTTTTCAGCACTGTCTCTGGTTCAATTTTATGTTCAGCTATTTTAGACTAAGTTTAATTTAGGGGTTGCCAATTTTTTGGTGCCCACCTGTAACATTGAGAGTGATCAACTAAGTATGCTCCTTGTGAGTAGAGCAGGTCTTTTCCTCATACTCTCCTCCTCCTCTCCCTCTCCTTTGAGCATTTTTTTTTTACCTATTGCATGCCATATATAGATCTTATACTATACCTTTCTCCCCACTTCAGAATGGCAAGACATATGCTATGAGTTTTAAGTAGTCATGGATTCAATAGGTTCTAAAAGTTATGAAAAGGAGCTTGGGAATGTCTTGGGGTACATGTTGCTTAATTGGATACAATGGCACTTACTTCTTAGAAAACATGCGTAGTATTGTATTGTTACTGTTGCTCATTTGTTCTTCTCCCAGCTTCTAAAGTCTGCATCTGATTTAAAAAATTCTGCAATCAGCAATGTAAAGTGATGGTTACTTCTTACTTTTAAAGAAAACCTAAAAAAATTAATTTCATTGAATGTTGGTAGTAGAGAAATCCCTATGAAACCCTTCCTGCTGCCTTGGTGAGAATCCTGCAAGTTCCCTGTGTTAAATTTCAGTTTGTAGCAGTGGATCATTAGAATAAAGAAAAAGAACATTCAGAAAAAGAGAGAATAGGAAATAGTGGGAATGATATGTCTCACATTTAGTTATATGTGGATTTGATGATTCTTGGCCTGGGTGGAGCAAGTGATGCTGGAACTGAGGAGATAATCTGATCTGATCACAAAAGGAATCATTTCCTTGAAGCATTCCTCCTTGGCTTCATTCAATCTGCCTGAAAAAGGTATCATTCAGTCACAGCCCTTGGACTGACCTGCCTTTATCTTCTCTCATTGCTTGTCCTTTTGTCACACTCTTCAGGAGAAGTCTGTAGAGATTCTCAGTCATCCAGGTCATGGTTGTCCCAAAGCTGCTTTTTGAAGAGGCAACTGGACTTTCTTGTTTTTTCTTTGAAGACATATCACTTCTTGGATGAGAAGCAAAGATATTGAAGATGTTTCATTTTTTGCATGAGAAGTGATATGTCTTCAAAGAAAAAACAAGAAAGTCCAGTTGCCTCTTGAAAAAGCACCTTTGAGATTCTTCAGGAGAATTGTTTACATTGGTTGAGTGCCAATCTCCCTTGCTTGGGTTGCTGATCACAGTTGAAGTTGCATGATCAAAGCAGTACCCTGAACAAAACAGTGTCTTGCATTTTCCAAATGCAACCAGAAACTTTATTCCAGTGCATATTAAAATATCAAAAATGGCAGGAAAAAAAATAGTAACCACCAAAAAACGTTGGTAGATTTTTCTTTTAAAAAAAAAACATGACATCGTGCTTCTAGAAAATATTCTCTAGCCATAGGAGTATTTTGGCTACAGAAGTATTCTCTAGTATTCATTTATCACTGAATGGTTCCTTTTCCTGATCTCTGTTTTAGGAAGATGCTTCATTATTATACTGGTTGAAATTTCTTTCCTTAAAGAGATAATTCCATCTCTGGCGCCCTTCCCTAATTTTGCCACCTTTCCAGTTTATGATCTTTGGCTTTTAAAATTCTCAGCAATAGACACACTGGCTGGGAGATTCTGGAAGATGAATCCAGACATCTGGAAGGTGTCAAGGTCTGGAAAAACCTCAGGAGTTAATCTCACTGTTAATGAAGACTGATACTTCTTACAATCTGCCCACTGCTCCCAATCCTTTTTATGGACAACTACAAGAAAGTATTAAGTATACTCTAAGTAGGAATGCTGGAGAATTTTATAGGCTTATATTTTTCAATAGATTAATCCAATCTTTATTGTCCATGTTGTTAACAGGATCCAGGTAAGGATTGTGTTTTATATTTTGTATTTTGCAATACAGTTCTTAAGTCAAAACATGTGCATAAAATTGAAAGTGTAGCTTTTAGGGAAAATATGCATATGTACAAATTTGGGAAAGTTGAATATGAAAATAAATGCTTTTTTTCATTCTTTGGAGAATTGCAAAATGTTGCAGGTGGAACAAATTTATGACTGAATCCAGGCAAAACTTTAACAAATTATATTTAGACTGATCTACTAATTCCTAATCCACTTTCGTTCTTGGTTAGCAAGTCCTTTTCCTGTTATTTCCCCAAGATAATAACCAGCCTTCTGATGTAATCTGCTGTATTTCCAGGTATGTCCCATCACTTAACCATACTCTTCTGAAAAGTATGTAGTTAAGTTTTGGACTGGCTCTTTTCCATTCCAGAGTTCAAGACATACCAATATTGGGTTTAAATCACAACAAGGAAAGTTCTGATTGAGCATTAGAAGGGGAAAATCCTAACAACAGTTTTGACAGTAAAACTAATTACTCAGAGAAGTAGTGAGTTTCCTTTCCTGAAACAGTTCAGGGAGTTGCTAGCTAGCCATAAAGTTTTTTTTTGCACTGTGCAGGAGTAGCCTTAAAGTCTTTGCCAGCTTCTAAGTTGATTTAATTTATTCTGTATGCAAAGCTTTTTTTCTTATCCAATACCATTTCATCCAGTACAATTGGATGAGTACAAGGGGAAAGGAAACAATTATCAACTTCCAACTTTTTTCAGCACAGTAATATACCAAATAAAATTACAAGTTCAGCATTTTATGTTACTAATTAATACTAGTCATTTCTATAACAACAATGGTATATCATTCCACAAAACCTACCATTAAAAATTCTTTTTTTAATATCCTGAACACAAGATCTAGATGCAGGTTCCATGTAGGAACAAACTTTGATATGTTCTTATCTCTAATTAAAATGGTCAATTTTGCCATTTCTGCCAATTTCATCACTTTTTCCATCCATTCTTCTGTTATGGGGATAGAAGTATCCAGGGCCATTTCTGATAATGTCAGTTTCATCATTTATTCTTTTGTGTGTGTTCCGTTTGCTTTAATTCATTTTTCTATAGAGGCAGAAACTTGAATGTGTGTGCACCAGAGAAACTAGACTGTGCAATGTTGGCTGAAAAGTGTCTGATTTAAAGGGTGTTCTTGTATGTCAATGAAACAGAAAGCAACAATCATGTCCTCTGCTTTATTCCATCCTTCCAGAGACTCCTAGAAATATTTTATAAATAGTCTACAAAATTAAGGTTTGGAAACATTCTTTGTTAAATAATTGATTTTTCACATGTTGATTACATGAAGACGGAACTGGAACAGTTCTACAAAGACCACTGAACTGAAAAAAGCAGAGTATTTCTGAATTAAATCCTTTGTGCCAAATATTTCTCCAAGTTCTTTTTTATCATCTTAGTGGATTCTATCACTTTCTTCAGCTATGTTTTTATTGCTGAAATGTTTCTAAAATTAAGGGTTTAAATCCACTGTGCTGCGATTGTTTCTTCTCCTTCCATTAAGGGCTTGGTAAATTATTGTTCTCTGTCTCCTTTATGACTGTCCTTTTGAAGTTTGAATATTATCATTATAACCCATTTTATTTTATCTGAACATGCCTAGTATAACACATTCTAAGGTCTACAAGTAGATGTGTTAAAACTATAGCTGCTCCCAGTAAATTCCAATATGCATGGTTTCTCTTTTGTTACATATAAATGCCTCAGCCTGGTGCTCGGGCAATCGTTTGTTTTTTCCCTCCCCTGCACTGAATCATTTGTTGAGAGCTAAGAAATAGGTGCTGGAAAAAACCAGGTGATCACAAGACAGGAGGAAATAGTCGGCATTTTCTTTATATCTTTTCTACCATATATTGATTATTTGAATTCTTGCAGTCCAGATTTAGCAGCCTTCTGCTGCATATCAGTAGAGGGAATTAGGAAATACAGAATGACAGAGTTATTATGATCTACGGTAAGTTCTAATAGCTAGGTATTAGATTTATACTATCCTGGCCCTTTTGGATGAAGTGGCTTCACATCTCAGCTTCTCATTGCATCACCAGCATTGCTGCCATATGTATCTCTCCATTTTATGGTTCTGACTATTCCTAAATCACAGTAATCAAAACTGGATGGGTCTTCCTGATGGAGCAAGACCTATAAAAAGAGGCCCACATAGTATGCCACTGTCCATAAACTCAATGAAAAATAAAAGAATAACCGAGTTGGAAAGGTCTTTGCACATTTTCTGGTCCAGCCCCCTACTCAAGAAATGATCCTATTTCAGAATGGATTGTCCAATCTATTCTTAAAACCTCTTGTGTTAGAGCACCCACAACTTTTGGAGGCAAATTGTTCCACTGATTAATTGTTCTGTCAAGAACTTTCTCCTTAGTTCTAGGTTGGTTCTTTCCTTAATTAGTTTCCATTCCTTGTTTCTTGTCCTTCCTTCAGATACTTTGGAGAATAGGTTGCCTCCCTCTTCTTAGTGGTAGCCTCTCAAATATTAAAACACTGCAATCAAGTCACCCCTAGTCCTTCTTTTCCTTAAAACAGACATACCCAATTCCTGCAACCATGTTTTAGGCTCCAGTCCCCAAATCATTTTGTTGATCTTCTCTGTACTCTTTCTAGAATTTCAACATCTTTTTTTTAATATTGTAGCAACCAAAACTGGATGCAATATTCCAATTGTGGTCATATCAAGGCATTTTAAAGTGGTACTAACACCTCATATGATTTTTCATCCTAGAATGTATTGATCTAATAACACATATACACACAAACTCTTAATATTCATCCATTAAGTTCAAGGTACATGTCTCCCATTTTTATCTTGTAAGACAGGCACTCTGAGAAGGTAACGGCCAGCACAATGAATAGGAAGCTGAACCTACATTTCTACAGTGTTCTCCAAACTCTATGATTTTTATAATCAGAACTCTGAGTGATCTAATCTAAATAGAAAAATTTTGACTTAAAAGCATATTCAGATTTTTAAAATGTATTGTAACCCAGAGTGTGGTGAACTCTTTGCAATGAGAAACAAGGAAATAACTTGGGAGCTGGTGACTAGGGTGCCTAGAGTTTGTAATTAGCCTGAAAGCAACAAAATATCTGTTAATAAGCATGTAAAATGTACAGTGCTTGGAGGTCCAATAATATACAAAGTTTCTTTAGTTGAAAGGCTATATGGCTATTATTGTTTGCTTATTTCTTTTGAACCCATTTTAATATTGGAGATCAGTTGGACTTTGCATGGCAATATATGTTTACATTAGTAATTCCAAACATGGCTGGTTGGCTTGAGGCTCATGATTTAATTAAGACAATCACCGGAATCCTGACACTGTCTGGCAATGGCACCAGCAGGGAAGGAAGGAATGGTTTTGTTCACACACCCACTACTTGTGCAAATGGACCTTCGCAGGCTTCCGTGCTCACCTACCAATTGCATGGTTCCCAATGAGCCATGGACTGGAACTAGGCTGTGGACCAGGATTGGGGACCCCTGCTTTACATAGACCAAAATGTATGATGTTAACTTTTGATCTACAGAAATTAAATTACTCATATTACATGCTAAATCCAACTGAAAAAGAATTCTCTGTCATTTAAAACTCTACTAAGTATAAGTCATTGGCTACTCAGATGGAAAGATGATAAATAGACAGACAGACAGACAGACAGACAGACAGACAGATAGATAGATAGATAGATAACCACCTTCATGATGATCTATCCATAACCAACTGTGCTTCAGCAATTTCAATGGATTAGTGATCACTGCTGTCACTGAGTTTATCTACCTTGCTGATTATCATCCTCTTTTCCTCTTTTCTTCCACCTTTCTTAACATTAAGGCCTGAAGAGAACTAGGTATTTGTTCTTAGATAAGATCATTTAAATGTGGTCATTTGTTTTGATTTATGCATTGATCCATATCTTTATTTTTCATGATTGTCAACAATATTCTCAGGAGTCTTCTGCAACACCAAAGTTTAAAAGTATGAATTTAGAATAATGGAGTTGGAAGGGACCTTGGAAGTCTTCTAGTCCAACCTCCTGCTTAGGCAGGAAACTCTACACCACTTCAGACAAATGGTTATCCAATCTCTTCTTTAAACCTTCCAGTGTTGCAGTATTCACAACTTCTGGAGGCAAGCAGTTCCACTGATTAATTGTTCCAACTGCCATGAAATTTCTCCTTAGTTCTAAGTTACTTCTCTCTTTGATTAGTTTCCAACCATTGCTTCCTGTCCTGCCCTCAGGTGCTTTGGAGAATAACTTGACTCCTTCTTCTTTGTGGCAACCCCAAAATTGAATGCAATATTCCAAGTGTGGAATATTGCATACCAAGGCATTCTAAAGTGATATTAACACTTCATGTGATCTTGATTCTACCCCTCTGTTTATGCAGCCTAGAACTGTGTCAATATTCTTCCTGTCTTGCTTCTTTAGAGTTGAATTTTTGCTTCCATAGAGTGTCACAAGGAATACCATGGTTTGCATTATTCTGATCTTGTAGGTATAGACACTTTTAGATTGATCGTAAAAGACAGAAAAGACCCTCCTCCACTTCAATAACCTCACTATCAGTTCTACAAACATGAACATAGACAGATCCAATTTCGAAATGCTGTTTATTCATAGTATTTTAAGGGTTGGACTCCAAGATTCCAGAATTTCAAAACAAAATAATCAATGGATATTTTATGTAAGGATGTTGGGAGTCATGGAATCAAGAAATCTAGAAGGCACTAGGCTGAGTAAGTTTCTACAATATAATGGTCAAATCATAATTGCAAATTCCCTGGTGTGTATACTTTTATATATCACTAGAACACACATGCATGTACAAGTTTAACAATAAAATAAAACCAAAAACATCCAGGATTTCTCCATCTTTATCGCCTCTTTCTTTTCATAGCAGACATCTTCATTAAGAATTCATTAATAAAGAAATATGGTTGGTGGCTCTTTGATTGCTTTTTATCCCTGCCTATTTAAGAAATGTGATTTCTGATGGTCACTCAATAATTAATGCTGATGAGTACCAATTTGATGTAGTATAAAAAGTAGTTTGTACTGCTATTGTAGTCTTTTGTAATTGAATCTTTTGTTGTTAGATTAGTATGGCCCCAGGTGGTTCGGCAGTGGCTGAGTTAAGGGGGGAGTGATAAAGGAATTACAATAGTCACGGTAATGTAAGAACTAGGCAATGTCTTCTGTGCCTCAAGGTGTTATGTTAATCTCTAATAAGTTATTAACTTATTAAGGAGCTGTGAAAAGAGTGAACTACTTTTCACACAAAGTGCTCCTGTTGTCTTCAGCCTTGTCTCCCAACAAGCAATTCCCTTTCAATTTTTTCTCTCCTTCCTTTTTTCTCCTTCCCTTCCTTATTTCCTCAGCATTGTTCACTTTCAGAACATAAAATGTAAGAGGAAACTTATATTACAAGCAAAAATCCAGTGTATTGGAAAAAAATTTTTTTGGGGGTGAATGGAGGGATAGCAAATGAAAACAGTGTGCTTAAAATCTTGTTTTTTTGTCAACTCCATTATATATTCCCACTAGATAGGCCAAACTAATAAATCAATTCCATAGAAATGTTAATAACAGAACCTCGCAAGTCTGATTGTATTGTGCCTCCTTCTCCTCCTCATGGTAATTCAGTAAATTAAAGGTAGTCCTTGACATGATCATTCATTTAGTGACCATTTGAAGTTACAATGATGCTGAAAATAATACCTTACAACCAATCCTCATATTTTTTTACCATTGCAGATGCTTGTTAACCTGCTCATATTTATGATGGTTGCAGCATCCTGGGGTCACATTATTGCAATTTGCAATCTTCTCAGCCAACTTCCAATAACCAAAGTCAATATGGGACATTGTTGATGATTCATGCTATATAATTAAGGAAGGCAAGACTATAAAATAAGTCAATGTGAAATTTATTGATTATAGAACTGTCTTTAATTGGGTCAACTATGAAAGCTTATTGTCATTCCCAATAGACAAGAATATTTGTCACTCAGTGTTAAACTAGGGGTGTTTTTTCTTGCAGATATTTCATTCAAAGGTAATTTCATCATATGTCCTTAAAAAAATAGGGGTTACAGAGCATCTATATGTTCTCTCCATGCAAACCCTTCATAAGATCAGGACGTCAAAGTCCAGATAAATGTGGACATGGTAAGAGACTGGCTTCAAGTTGACCAAAGATTGAAAGAAGGCTAACTTCTGTTCCCATGTTTATTCAGTCTATATGTTGAATAAGTGTTGAGAGAGATGAACTGGAAGGAGATAACCTTGGTTTTAAAATAGAAAAAAGAAACATCAATAACTTGATAAATATGCTGATGATACTATTCTGATAGATAAAAATGCAAATGATCTGAAAGCTCTTAGAATGAAAGTCAAAAAGCACAATGAAAAATAAAATCAAACAAAAATAAAATTTAAAATCCAAACTAAGAATAACAATAATGGCAACTAGTCTTAGAACTGGAAATAAAGGTATTAAAGAAATAAAAGGTTTCTAACATCTAGAATCAACTTTCAGTGATAAAAAACTAATTATCAAGAAATATACCACAGATTAATACTTGATGGAGATTTGAAAGCATTGGAAATTATTCAAATGCTATAATGGGTCTATGCCAGAGATGGTATTCAGCAGGTTCTGACCAGTTCTGGAGAACCAGTAGCGGAAATTTTGAGTAGTTCAGAGAATTGGCAAATACCACCTCTGACTGGAGATTTTACAGTATCCTTTCCCTGCCATGCCCATCAAGCCACACCCACAGAACCAGTAGTAAAAAAAATATTTTGTGGTGGTGGAATCCCACCACTGGTCTATGCCTTCAAAGATTACAAACATGGTTGTTCCATATGACAGTATATGGAAATGAGAATTAGACTCTAAAGAAGCAGAATAAAAACACTGTTGAATCTGAATGTGGGTATTGGTGACGATTTCTGAAATTTCTTGGATACCCAAGAAAACAAGCAAAGGAATCATACAAGAAATCAACTCAGTTTTTTTCATACAAAGCACACATAATCAGTCTCAAAATATGATATTTTGGACACCATTTGTGAAGGTCTTGAGAAATCTATAATAGTGGGAAGAAAGAAATAACACTATGGTAAGAAGCAAGATGATTCAGGTGCGGGAACACTGGTTGTGCTTTTTGGAAAACTTGAAAAGAGACAGATCATCCCAGAAAAAACTCTGTTTGGTTGCTTTGTCATCAACTTGATGGTTCATAATCAGTCATTCAGTCATTAAAATGTTATCTACTTGTCCTGTAGGTGGCAGGTTGAATATATAGGCATAATATGAACTTTCTCAACTGCTGATCCCTATCATACTTCTATAACCTCTGTGGCTTGCTGCTGAATAGCAGTATCCCGATTTGAGGTGCATAGTATATTTTATTTTACCAAGAAGTAATTATATTATTACTATTGAAGCATAACATGCAATAATAACAAATGTACAGATTCCCATTTTCATTTATTCCTACTCTCAGCAATCTAGATGTCATTAGTTCATCATTTCTGACTATAATGCAGCGTAGAGTTGAGCTCTTAAAACAGGGAGAAAAAGGAGTTCAAAGAATAATAGACAGTGTAGGGAGCAATGTGGAGAGATGGGGGAAACAAGGATGATTTGAAAGGATAGACTTGAGGACACATAATGGAGTGACTAATATTGGTGTATAGTCATTTCTCTTTCTGTTTCTTCTCTGATGCCTGTAAGTTCTGTGGCTTAGTATTCATTACTCAGCATCTGTACCCTGCATAATCACAATTACCCTGAAAGGGAACAGTATGGTGTGCATGTAATCAAAGAGAGAAGCAACCTGGAGTTAAGGATAAACTCCCTAACAGTGAGGACAATTAACCAGTGGAATAGCTTGCCTTCAGAAATCATGGGCACTCCATCATTGGAGGTTTTTTAAGAAGAGACTAGACAGTCACTCATCTGAAATGGTATAGGGCAGGCTCTCCTGCTTGAGCAGGGGGATGGACTAGAAAACCTCCAAGATCCCTTCCAGCTCTATTCCACTCTAATACATGATTTAGAGAGCTATTTGTGACCCTAGAATTTTTATCCATTCCTCTGCAAGCTGAGGCCCCACAACAGACTAGGTAACTATAATTCCTCAGAGTACTTTGAGAGAGCTCTCCTTCAATCAGCAGTAAAAATGTATGCTGATAAATAAATGTGGATGTCAGTTTTCATACATATCTTGCATGGGTTGGTAAAATCTAGCACATTAATTTGCAGTTTGTTGTAAAACAGACTTTCCAAATTAAAAATTGTTCAAGAAAGTAGAATGCTTACATAATTTTCTGAAAATATGACATTCCATCTGCACTGGGTTGCGGTGTTATTTTTCATACCTCTTTGATACTTGCCTAGCTGCTGCCAACACCATTGCTGTTGGCTGTCCCACCACCGCCAACTCCTTGTCAAATGAGATTACACAGATCAGGCAATCACATTCATCAAAATATAATGGTGTCATTGTATGTGCTAAGGATGTTCGGCACAGTGCCATGACCGCCATGCAATAGCAACATGCCATGTGATCTGAAGACTGCTGGAAAAATTTTGAACTGGAGAAAGAAAAGACTGTTGAGAAAAACAAATCAAAGAATGTTTTGGCAGTGGGGAAAAAAACGGAACCAGCAGTTTCAGTACAGTTCTAATTAAAAGTGAAATCTATCTTCCAAGAAGGAAGAATAGTCTGAATGTTATCTATAGTGTCTATAATTGTTCTATTGCCATCTACATATCTCTAGTTAGCACGTATAACGGCTGCTTTATGTGAGACTTCTGGCTCTAATAATAATTGTTCTGTCACTGGATTTGCAATTTATTTTCTACCCAAATGAGGAAAGCTCTTCCCACTCAACCCCACCCACATTATTGGGCATTAGACAGCTATTGCTTTGTGTGAAGAAAGTTCATTTCACCTGAGCAACCCTTTAAAGTTTCATACATGTTCATGCTAACCTTTGCAATGGCATCTTTTTATCACTCTATTTGCCACTTTAGCAGCAATTTTAATTAGTGCTAAAATGCTTTTCCAGCTATGGAAGGATTTTTTAAAAGTATAACATCAGTGAGATACCAATTAAATGAAATAATATTAGAGTACTACCAGATGATTTGAATTGTTACAATGTCTTAGGCTCTCTGAGAGGCACAGTAGTATAGCATAAACATATAATAACAGAAATGAAAGCATATAGTTTATATGTATTTTTAACCGGTAGAAATCTTTTCTGGTCAGTGTATCACTAAATGTCTATGGAGATTCTCAGTCATCCAGGTCATGGTTGTCCCAAAGGTGCTTTTTTTTTTTCAACAGGCAACTGGACTTTCTGATTTTTCTTTGAAGATGTTTTGCTTTTCTGGAGCTGAAGAAGCTTCTTGGATGAGAAGCGAAAAGTCTTCAAAGAAAAACCAGAAAGTCCAGTTACCTCTTGGGGGCGGGGCACTTTTGGGTCTGGTAAGTGTAGTTTTTCCCAAGTTGGTTAACAGCAGAGACTTGAAATATGTATCTATGTATATACATCGATAAGGAATGAAAGACTGTAGGAAAGGTTATTGCTGTTCCAATTGTGTATGAGAATCAGAATGTATGTATGTGTTTTCTGGAATCTGTACTTTTCCAAACCTCACACCACAGTGCATAAGTCAAAGAAAGAAAAATAGAAAAATGTATGCATCAAATGTAAATATACAAATTTGAATTAATGTGTACAAGGTACATATGTACAGCAGAGTACATGCTTAGAAAATGTATATATTGAGAACATTGTGAAAAATACAGACATTGGCAAAAAATGTAATGAAAATGCATGTTCTTTTTGAGTTCAAGTTCTTTTTGAAGAGAATGAACATTTGAGAAACTGAGGAAAAAGAATCTGAGCATAATAGATTTGACTTCACCTGAACTCTGTGTGTACATAAAAATGATTTCTAGTATTATTGAGTTATAGTACCATAATGCTTTCATTTAACTGGTGTTTCACCAAGACTTTATGACAACTTGAAGGGACCACTTTGAAAATTGCTCAGGGTTCTCTCCAGTTACATTTCTATGTTGTTCCTCTGGCTTAATGGACAAAGTATGCTTTGTAATGCTCCTTTCAACAGGTTCCACATCAGCCTAACAATGAAAAATGGATACTGTAGTGAGGTTTAAAAAGGGGAAGGGGGTCATGTCTTTGATGACAGGTTCTTCACCCAGAAGTGTCCATATAGTTAATGGGGGGAGAGGGCAAGTGATAAAGTGTTTATTATGAAATCACAATGTGAATCTTGTGACTTATGTACTTGCTTTCAACATCATGTTGTTTTAGCATATGTTTCATCATGCTTTCCCCTCTGATCTTGTAGCAGACTCCTATGTACTTGACCCTCTAATGCTGATTGCACGCAGGCTGAGGTCCCTAACATCTAGAAAAATAGATATGAAACCCAGGGATAAAAGCCTTTTCACTTTATGTTTCCCATATGCGTCTAAAGTAATACAGAATCATAGAGTGAAACGTTTCTCTAAGATTATCCAGTAAGTACATGTACTCTATAGTCATCTGATTTTTGCTTCAAAATGTGTAACAAAGGACCCTCCAGGGCACTTTGTTTCATTATTAAATAACTTATGTCCCAAAGAACTTCTTCCAATGTTTTCTACTCCCCATTCAACATTTTCAGAATAAACGGGGGGGGGGGGGGGATGTGTGAACATCTATAGGGCAGTCTGTTTTAAACATATGAAGATAGCAATTGTATTGCTTCCTAATCATATCTTCCCCAAGCTAAACAAATCTAACTACTTCAACCTTTCCACATTGGACATGGCCTTCAGCCTCCATACCATCTGGCTCCATCTGTGGTTGCTTTTAAAAGATTTTTCAAAGCATGCTTGTTTTCTCTGGCACTTAATTGCAAGGGCTTGATGGGATGTGCCACATTTAGATATTTGAGATTATGGTTGGTTTTGATTATGTTAAAGGGATTTAATCATAAAGTGGTTTATAAACCTGTAGTCAGTGTGACTAGTTTAAGTTGCAAGCAATTTTGGAGAAGTTACTATCTTGAATGATGGCTAACACATATCTTCAATAAATACATTTACCATCTTTCTTTGGACACACTTCACCACATGAAGTTTTGATTATTGTTTGGATTGCATTGGCCAGAAATGAAGGTGAAGTGTACAATAAGCACAATAAAATACAGGTAGCCCTCAACTTATAACAATACATACATCATTCAGTGCTACAGCAGTATTGAAAAATGTAACTTATCACCGTTTTTCACATTTACAACTGTTGCAGCATCCCTGCAGTCATGTGATCAAAATTCAGATGTTGGCAAATGGTCCATATTTATGACAGCTGCATTCATGTGTTCCAGTGTTCCAGGGTCAAGGGATCCTTTTATGACCTTTTGACAAGCAAAGTCAGTGGGACTAACAACCATGGTACTAGTTTAACAACTGCAGTGGTTCACTTAACAACTGTGCCAAAATGGGGTAAAGTTCATTTAACAACTGTCTCACTTATCCATGTAAATTTTGGGCTCAATTGTGGTTGTAAGTTGAGGACTACCTCTAATAAAATCATGATTATACTTCTGCTATGTAAGTCTAGAATTGCATTAGCTTTTGTAATACCTGTAGTACTGGCTTTCTCCAGTCAAATCCTGTTCATGTATCATGAAAGCAAGTCCCAGCAGTTTTTCATTTCCAGTTTTTCATATGGTCCCTTAAGGCTAGGTCCCACTGGGCGACGGATACAAAACGTATGCAAAAAGGACACAGCGGACAAGCAAAATTTCGGGGGTAGCTCCATCCGTTGTTATCCGCTCTCAAAAGTGCCCCAAATTTGCATAAACAGAACAGAAAACAACGGAAAGGAACGGACAGGGGTAGTACGTAGCGAGGATGTTAAGTGGATGTTCGTAGGAAGCCTAGCAGATGGAAGTGGATGACACATCCGAAGGGCTTCTGGGGGAGAATTGCGAAGCGGATGCATAACAGAAGGAGCGGATGCTTAACGGATGACGTGGATGCATCACGGACGCCTATAGGATGCATACCTGATGCATAGCGGATGCAAAGCGTTCACTGCGCATGCAGGGAGGATGAATTGTGTCAGCTCCATGGAAAAAAAGGATGGAGCTTGCAAGCAGTCAGCATTCAGAGGAAAGACGTGCTGCCAGAGACATCTTCGAATAACACCATGGTTCATCAGTCAGGGAAGAAGAGGAAGCCTGTGCCTACTCCTGCCAGCCCTGGCAAGAAGGACAGAACCACCATCCCACCCCCTGGCACTGACTCTGAAGCTGTTGGTGCTTCTGCTGCTGCTGCTGCTGCTGGTGGTGGTGGTGTTGCTGCTGCTGGTGCTTCTCCTGCTGGTGCTGCTGGTGCTTCTCCTGCTGGTGCTGCTGGTGCTGCTGGTGCTGCTGATGCTGCTGGTGCTTCTCCTCCTGCTGCTGCTGCTGCTGCTGCTGTTGTGATGGACCAGCCCCAAAGCCCTCAAAGCCATGCTGCTGAAGGCCCTGAAGCCCCTGCCAGAGGGAGGAAGAGGCAAGGCAAGGAGAAGGGAGAGAGGAAACAGTACACTCTTTCTGAGGATCATGAGGAGGAGGTACTGGAATGGCTGAGGGAGAACGAGTACCTGTGGAGAAAGGGCCACAGACTCTATCGTGACACCAAGAAAAAACAGGCAGCTTGGAGAGACAAGGCAGAGAGCCTGGGCTACACTTCAGACCTACTCCTTGGTTGGTGGAAGCACAGGCACACCTAGTATAGCAAGCTACACCTGAAGAAATCTGGGCAGTTCGCTGTCAAGCTCACTGACCGGGAGACCTATGTCATGGCCAAGTGCAGCTTCCTGGAGGATGAGGTCCGCCACCGAGGAGCAGCCCCTCTGACAACCCTCTCCCTCAGACAGCCCACAGACAGCCAGTCCTCTTCCAGCCAGGAGCCAGCGAGCCTGTCCAGGCAGGTGTCTTCGGAGGGCCCCATGTTAGAGACCCCCCGAGAGCTGCACTCCCCATGCCAGAGGACGTGGAGGATCCCCTGTCACAAATGGAGGAAGAAGCGACAGCCACCAGAGACCAACCCACAACCTTCCCCAGCTCCACCTCCACAGAAAGCAGGCAGAGAGGCAGAGGCAGACTGGAGGGCCACAGCTAGAGCATTGTCCTGCTGGAGATCAGGGACACAATCAAACCAGCACAGATCTTCTCTCTCAGCTGGTCCACAGCGACATACCATCCTCGAACCACAAGCCCTTCATCACATACGTGAGCCAGACCCTGAGGGACCTGCCTGAGGCCCAATACCAGGTGATGAAGCAGAAGATCACAGCACTTCTGCATAACCCTCAAGGCCCAGCTGAAGCTGCTCCAACCCAGTCCAGATCTGCTTCTCCACCCCAGGTGATGTCACAGACCTTCCACGGCTTTCAACAGCCCCTCACCTACCAAGGCTATGACTACCAGGACTTCCCACAGCAGAAGACCTTCCTAGTCCAGGCCCAAGTTCATCGCATGCCACAGATGCCTCACCTCGCCCAGCTGCAGACCAGACAGCCCCACTACACTCTTCCTTCCTCCACCCCACAGCCAAGCCCCTCAACAGAAAATCTGTCTTCAGTCTTGGGCCTCACATCCCAGGTACTTGATGAAGGGCCTCTCAACCTCACGGGACTGAGTCAGCTCTCGGACAGCTTCCTGAACACACCATCCCCTGTTGTACTCTCGGGGCCAAGCACCCCAATGGCATGTCAGATCAGCACTCCAGTCACAGCCACCTCCACAGTCCCTGGCTGCTTGACAGCTGAGACCATGGACATGCCTCAGAGTGACTGAGAATAGGGCCAGAGACTGAGTTGTTACCTGTTCACTTTATCTTTGCTTAAAGACACTTTACTTGGTTCATTTTGCTTTTTTAATAAAGTCATACAGTTTACTTAAGACAGTTATTAATAAAGGTTATCTTTGATTCACACACTTGGTTCATTTTATTTACTTAATAAAGGGTGGGTGAAAACTTTGAAAAAATGTTTAAGCCTTTGCATGCTTGTGGGATGAGTAAGGATAGTTGTGGGGTGGGTAAGGATAGTTGTGGGATAGGTAAGGATAGCTGTGGGATAGGTAAGGATAGTTGTGGGATGGGTAAGGATAGTTGTGGGATAGGTAAAGATAGTTGTGGGATAGGTAAGGATAGTTGTGGGATAGGTAAGGATAGCTGTGGGATAGATAAACCTCCAGTGCAAGCATAGTGGGACTGTATGGTCCACCCTCCCAGCTGCCACACATATGGACCTTTTTATCAATAACAATTTATTCATTGATCAACACATTTCAAAATAAACAAAGCTCTTTATTGATGCCCTATTCATTGTAGGGCCACTCAACATACATGGCACAATCTCATCAGTGTTATGAGACAGGCTCAAGGAAGCATCCATTTACCTTCTATCATCCTGTCTTGCCACTCCACTGCTCCAGCTGGGGAGTTGCACCAGGGTTTCAGGAGGTTGCGCTGCTTCTTCCCTTCACGTGAAGCTCTGTTGGGGCTTTGTACATCCACAGTGTCTATCAGGTTTAGTCCTTGCTTCCATTCACCATGTCCCCATTCCCTTGTTGACGGTCCACAAGCCTGTTCTGCAACACTGGGTAGTGGGTGCACATGAGATTGTGCAGGATGCAGCAAGCTTCCACGATCCTCCTCACAGTCTGTGGGTGATGCTGCATGGTGGTGAGAAGTACCTGAAACCTGTTGTCCAGGATGCCAACGGCGTTCTCCACCACCCGTCTTGCCCTGGACAGCCTGTAGTTGAAGATCCTCTCTTCATGGGTGAGGTATCTTGAACTGTATGGATTCATGAGGTAGGTTGTGAGGGAGAAGGCGTCATCACCCATGATGAAGTAGGGCACATCTTGTGTGTCATTTGGTAGGGGGTCTGGATCTGGGAAGCCCATGATGAGGTTGCGTTCCAGCCCACCCTTGAGGTCACTGGTGTTGTATATCTGGGCATCTGAAGATGACCCGTTGCCTGAAGCATTGATGTACATGAACTTGTAGTCAGCATCAACCATGGCAAAGAGGATGATACTGAAGAAGCCCTTGTAGTTGTAATAAGTGGACCCTGAGTTGGCTGGAGCTTTGCAGGCCACGTGCTTCCCATCTATGGCTCCAACAGAGTGGGGAAAGTTCCACCTCTGATACCACTGTTCTGCAAGTTTCCTCCAGCCTTCTTCAGTGGTGGGACACTGGAGGAGCTCCTCCACGTATTCTTCGATGATGGCTTGCACCACTTCTCTGACCACTTTGCTGATGCTGTTGTGTGGCACCCTCCAGGCATACTGCATGTTTCTGTATGTGGTTCCAGAGGCCAGGTGACACAGAGTCAGTGCCACCTTCAGTCCAGGGTCCAGGTTGGGACAGAAGTTGGTGCTTGGCTTGGTCAACCTGGTCTCAGACACTGTACAATTTCGTCAAACATGGCTGGTGGCATCCTCATGAAGTGCTGGAATGAACGAGTGTCTTCGTTCCTCAGCTCCACCATCAGTTTGTCATACAGTCCAATCTCCACTTTTCTCCCGATCCATCGTCAGACCCACACAGCTCTTGGATGTCTCCTTCTTCTCCTTGCGTAGAAAAGGTGAAACAGTCTGAACAGGGCTTGGTTCTGGTGTTGAATGATTGCAGATACCATTAGGACTGTGTTATGATCCATGGTGGAGATCAATGGATGATGTGGAAGAGCAAGACCAAGGGTGAAGAGGTCTGTACACCACAGCTGCTGGACTGAAAGTGAGATCCAGATGATTTCCTCCCCCTTTTTATAGGAAATATTGGTTTTCCTCTAGGTGTCCTTCCACATACTCTAGGCATACTCCAGACATCCTACATATTTGAGATACATCCCAGATACAAATGTTTTGTCCGTTTTAATCCTTTACATACGAGATACATCCGCTTACATCCTTTCTATTTCCATGCTACTAACGCTGTGTGGACATTCCATGTACCTTTCACTTCCTCCCTCTTTCCGTTTTCAGCTGCAGTGGATGTGAGTTGCGAGGATGTCCAGAGGATGCCAAGAGGATACAGCGGACATGTAACTGATGACAACGGACGTAGAACGTTTGTTGCCCATATGTGTCGCGGATGTACATCATACGCGTTGGAAAGTTCATCTGCTCAAAAAGTTTTGTGCAGCTCAAAACTTCTTGCACAGATGAAATCTCAGTGGACGGATGCTCGACGGATAGAGCATATGAAACACATATGCAGTGAGTACACAACGGATGCATCGCGTTTTCCAATGGATGGCAAGCTTTTATGTCCATTTTACATCCTCTTTGCATCCCTTGGTGCAGTGGGACATGGGCTTTTGGAAAAACAATTGTCCACCACCTGCTGTAAGTTGAAACAGGCATATGTAAACCTAAGTAAGTAACCTAAGTAAGATGAATTTCTCCTGGAATTTTAATTCATTGTAAAGTATGTTCAGGAATCTATTAAGGCGTGCTTCTTTCTTCTGTTTATTGATCACATGGTTCTAGCTTTCTTCACATAGTCAGTACAACTTACAATGGCTAGGAGATTGTGGCAGACAATGCTACAAACTCTACCAAGTCGAGGTCATATTTAAGAGGAATAGAAATATCAAGGTACTTCAAAGCAGCCTTCTTAGAGGTTAACTGAAACTTTTTCCAAACAGCTGATCACAAAGCCTTTTTCATAGCATGGCAGACATTTAAACGTTCTTAGTGCTGGAAATGTGTTGTGTTCATGCCCTGTTTGATCCTCTTCAACTGGTAGTTCCACTTTATGCAGTGTCTATCACAGAAATGGCAACTTTGGAGAAGAAAAGTATCGCTTAAGGAAAAGGTTACATGCTGGGTCCTTGTTTATGTGCTAATATGCTAAAATGGAAATGCTAGCAGTTGCTATGCCATACAATCATCAGCCATGTCTATTCAACTTTGGATTCAGGCTGGGCATCCACTCTGCCAAATTAATGAAATATGTGTAGCTATTTAAAAAGCATGCCACGGCGGCCACTTGCCAGAAAAAGAAAATGAAGAAAAAGAGCTTCTACGCTCTTTAATAAACAGAAGGCATCTTATTCATTGAGGAAAAATAGAATGGGGATTTTGCTAGATTAACTGCACACACTGAAGGACAGAGTAAATCTGTCCCAGGTATGAACCTCTGAGAACATTTGGATATCTTTTGTTTCTGAACATGAATATGGCACTTGGTATCAATGATATCAGCTACTATACAGCAGAACGTTTAGCAGATATTTTATATTTAATTATTCATGCAGAAAGGTTGTCTTACCCAAGAGATTCATAACATAATATAAGGAAATTGATGTGAAGCTCTCGAGATTCAAGTTTTTTATGTATGAGTGTGTATGAGAGAGAGGGAAGAATCTTGCCTGCTGAAGCCAAGTCCAAGCGGGAGATAAATGCCACCTTTCCTGGGTAGCATCAGTTGGGCACAGCTCCCAAGCTTTTTGAAGCATAGCCTCGTGGACTAATTGCAAAACATGTCTCTCATTGTAGCCCAAAGCATTTCCTCTGGAGCTTCATATATTTCATCTACAGCAGCAGATTTGCTGTTCATTAAAAGCAGATAATATCTTTCTTGAGTAAATGCTGTTCATGGAAGTGCTGCTTCACCTTCCCTTTAATAGAGCTCCCAGTGATAAATGCAACTTGTAAGGATGATTAAGACATTTCATTATGTTTTAATGTGTCTTTAGGCATGTAACTGCTAGTATCAACAATCATTCTGCTTTTCTGCCCCAAAATTGCCTGATGATACATTACTTATAGGACAGACTTTAGGGGCATTGATCCATAGATGAGCATTCTGTTGGCATTAACATACACTAAGAAGCTTTTTGCAATTACAGCACAAAGGGTAATTTGAAGATCCATCCAGCTGCAGGGGATGTTGATCTTTTTAAAGTCTGGCACTTTTAAAACTGTGTGAAATCTCTCCCAGATTATTGAAAAAGGAAAAGCAAATTGACTGCCGGATAACCAGGTCAATGCAAAGCTTCCATATTATGGCCACATCGCTTGATATTGTTTAATCCATCCATGTTTTCATTTTCATATGAACTGTGTACTTTATTTTGTACAAAAATGCAAGTAAGATAAACTGATCTTCAAACATGCCTAATACAACAGACAGGGTCAAAAACAAGAATTTGTTGCTGTGCTGCAATAACTTATGGAGGAATGAACAATAATAGAAAAAAATGCTTAAAAAACAGGTAGTGAAGAATTCACCACATTCTGAGGTTTGCAATGCAGGATTTTATAATCTGAATAAATGAATCAGTCACAGTTTTTCAATCTAACTAAATTACAGCAATTTTCATCATAGGCATATAATTTCTTTTCATTTCTATAATTATCATAAATAATTAACAATATTCAATAAGAGTTTAGTAAAATAGTGTTAATAAAAATTCCTAACATCAAATAATAATTATTTGTATAATTAACTCTAATTTACATAATTAAACTGGGCTACCTGAGGGACTGCCTCCCCCCAATTGCATTAGCCCACCCCATTAGATCTGTCAGGAAGTATGCTGCAGGTACCATCAGTTAGGGACTTATATTTGGTGGATCCCAGGAGATGTATCTTCTCTGCCTTGGCATTTGCCTTATGAAACATTCTACATCCCACCCCCCAAATTAGATTGGCTTCATCCCTTTTGATATTCTGGAAGTCCCTCAATGCATGGTTATGTTAGCTACCTGGGGCTCTTAGGGAAATGGAGACACACTAATAGGTCTCCATTGCTGAGCTGGAAGTTTTTATTCCCTCTTTGATTTGTATCTCTGTTTTCATAATCTTTATTGTTAAGGAGATTTTAATATTTTCTTCTATCTGTGTTTTTATATGTAGCTGTTTTTTGTGCCCCCTTCTTCCGGAGAGGGCTTTGGTTAAATAGAAACAGCACTTAGACTGATATACCACTTCACAGTGCTTTTACAGCCTCTCTAAAGCAGTTTACAGAGTCAGCATATTGCCCCCAACAATCTGGGTTCTCATTTTACTGACGAAGGATGGAAGGTTGAGTCAATCTTGATCCAGTGGGACTTGAACTGCCAAACTGCTGGCAATCAGCAGTCAGCTGAAGTAGCCTGCAATACTGCACTCTAACCACTATGCCACCGCAATGGGCAATTATATAAATTTGATTAATATGGAGGGAGGGAGAGACAGAAATAAAACTACATTCCACAATTTCTTCCAAACTACAAAGGGGCAAAAATCTACATAGAGTAGGAATATGCTGAATCTCTGCTGTTGTCTTGTTGACTGCTTCTTTGAGGCATATCTTAGATTCATTCCCCCCCCTTTTTTTTTAAACAAGTTAAATAAGAAATTTCAGAAACTGAGTTCTGTCTGTGCCCAATAATTCATTCACTGTGGTAGTTTGACATTGATGTTACAAACATAGCCCAAGCATCCATCTGGCTGTTCTGCTGTGACTTGTTTCAGTGACTTTTGCTCATTGTTAAGAAGTGAAACAAACTAAAAAAACATCTAAACTATTTTAAGTTTCTTTTTTTTTCTCCCCTTAATGAATATGGAAGTTGCTGGCAGATAACACCCAGATAACTAGCCAGCAGCAATGCAGTTGGGAGGAATCAGCTTGAGTTTTCAGCTGTGCTCACGATAAGCCACAAATAAGATTGTTCATGCTGCGAGCATACCTTTTTTGTGTGCTTTGCCATGGAATCATGCAATCAGGTCTTCTTATCTGGTGGCATACTCACTCTTAATTTTTGAGGAAGATTTTACGATTATCATTCTCAGGATGCTGGACTGTCAAATGCTTTCATGAGTTCATGGGCATCTGCAAGATTTCTATCTTTCCTTTAAAAAATAAGGCCACTGGGATAAATTCCTAGTTTCATATGGGACTATAGTGTCCTCTGATAAATTTATTATATGCTGGGAGACTTGCATAGACGCTTGTCACTTTTATTTCCCAAAAAGCTGCTTCTTCCATTTATATGGAGGAAGACCCAGTTAAATTGTATTTGTGACATTTTAATTCCATCTTGGGTCAGCAGCTCTTAAAATATTTTTGATTTACTGTCTAGGCTCAGAATATATAGGTGTTTTCTTGAACTGACAAAACAATAGTCTCTTCAAAAGGGTTGCTTTTCATTTATCCTCTATATTCAGTAAAACTGGGGGGAAATGCTCAGAAGAAGGTATAAATAATGATGATGGAGGAGGAGGAAATCCAGCCATCTATATGAAATTGTATAAGGTCTCCTGCTTGAGCAGGTGGTTGGACTAAAAGACCTCTAAGATCCCTTCCACCTCTGATGTTCTATGTTCTATGATATCCAAGTAGGATCCCCAAAAGATAACTCTCCAGTAGGATGATCTTGATTTCATTTGGAATTATCCTTGTGTGTTCTTGCTTTCCCTCTTATACAGGGATGGGATTCAAATTTCTTAACAACCAGTTCTGTGGGCATGGCCTAATTTGTGGGTGTGGCTTGATGGTCATGTGACTGGTTGGGCATAGTTTGTATGTAAATATTATAAATATTTATGTAAATATTGATTTTATTATGAAAAAAGAGCAACTTTTACCCAAAATCAGGCAATGCAGGCAGGCAGATTGAGTTGCTTGCAGAATCACAGATTTACTCACAGATCTACCTTTCTGTAATCTGCTGTCTGAGTCTGCACTGAAAAATAGAAGTTTCAATCTTACGGAAGGTTCAGCTCTACTTTTAGATTAGCTAGAAAGCAAGAAATCCAACAATTTCCTGCTTTCTATCCATTCTAAATGGCACAGCAGAACTGCTGATGGTCGGGGGTGGGGGGAAAGGAAAAAAAAGCAACTTACCAAATGCAGGCAACTTTGATAGCACACATGCCAGGTAAGGAGTGAGTGGGCAGCGAGGGGAGGAGAGGGGAGGGACCAGCCAGTGACATGATTTACTGGTTCTCCAAACTGGACAGAATCATAACAACCAATTCTATAGAACTGGTCCGACCAGGTAGAATCCCACCCCTGCTCTAATACCTGTACATACTGTTCCCAAAGAAAGTCCTGTTTATTTCTGGAGATATGACTGCATTGGCTTTAGAAGGGAATTTCTCATAAAAAAACTTCTCTATGTATACATCTTCATAGCCACATCACTATCTCTTGTATTTCAGGATTGCACACATTTTGCTAAATTCCATGTCCTTGGGCACTGAGCACTATCCTTTCTATTTTTGGGTGAAGAGAGAAGTCCATGCTAGAGGTGCCATGGACCACTTTCAGCCTTTTCAGAAGCTGAGGTATAAAGCAAAATATACTGCCTCTTCTGCCCATTTTCAAAGAAAACATTGGCTATTGATTTTCAATTCACTGAGCTGTGGTGGTCCAGTGGTTAGAAAGCAGTACTGCAAGTTAAATCACTGTTCACTGCCAGGAGTTCGATTCTGACTGGCTCAATGTTGACCCCTGCCCTTCATCCTTCCAATGTTGGCAAAATGAGATCCCAGATTGTTGGGGGGCAATATGCTGACTCTCTAAACTGCTTAGAGACAGCTGTAAAGCACTATTAAGTGATATATAAGTGCTGTTGCTGTTGCTATTTTTAACCAGTGAATGAATGGTGTTAGCAGTGATTGATATATGCTGTCTGAAAAAGAGCTGTTTTTCTAAAAGAAAAAAAAAACTCTACTGTTGAACTAATCACTACCTTTAAAAAAAACAATTCAGAAATTCAAGCTTTTAATAGAGTTGCAAGTGGGTAAAAAACAAACACAGTAAGACTTTGGTTAAAAATATTTTTTTCTGAGTTTCGAAGCATTTGAAAAAGCTATCCTGCCAGTAAAGGTCATCATTCTTAGAGATATATTGCAAAAAGCTGAAGATTCAATAGCAAGACCCTAGTACAGGTAGTTCTTGATTTACAACAATTCATTGAGTGACTGTTCAATGGTACAAGAGCACTGAAAAGGGTGACTTATGATTGTTTTTCACACTTTTCACACTTATGACCAGCAGTATCCCCACTTTCATGTGAACAAAATTCAGAAGCTTGGCAACTGACTCATATTTATGACAGTTGCAGAGTCCCAAGGTGACGGGATGACTTTTTGCAGCCTTCTGACAAGCAAAGTAAGTGGGGGAACCAGCTTTATTCAACAACAATTTTCCTTATTGAACAGCTGTAGTGATTCAGTTAACAACTGTGGCATGAAAGATCGTAAAATAGAACAAAATTCCCTTAACAATTGTCTGACTAAGCAACAGAACAAACCACAAAAACACAATAAAACTCCATAAATAATATCACTGTACGCATGTCAATAAAATATTTGTGTTACAATTTATGTATTTGTTCAATTTCTTGAGCCACCCATTTCATTCAATGACTCTGGGCAGCTTATAATTCAAGAATATATATTAAAATTAAAAATACTAAAAAAGATATTTGAAAAAAAACAAATAAAAACAAAAATAAAGAATATTTAACATATGCATGCAAATCATGGCATTTGCTTGATTATGTTACCACATGTTATCATTCCTTTTCTTTTCCATAAGCCTATCCATTCCAATCTCTTGAGACTTTGTTTATTTATTTTAGGGAAACTGATTTTAGGAGCAAAACAATTTATGAAGCACTTTGTCCTAGGTTAATCAATACTACAAGTTTTCGCTTTTCTAGGTAGGTCTCTCCTTTCTTAGAGTTGGGCCTTTTCACTGAGGGAATTTGGCAGGTGCCTGCTCAGAAATGGGTGTCTCCTCATAGAATGTAAATAATTTAATTGTAAAGATATTTTAATCTAGTGAAGGGCTGAAAACTACATTAAATGGGTATTATATACTAAGGAAGCTAGAAACAGGTTCATTTGTTTGTTTATAAGATTTACTTCTTGGTTTTCTTTATCCCAGAATGACATTTAAGGCAACCAGCAACTCCCTCATTGGTTTTTTGATTGACCTCTATCTTAAGCCCATGTCACACTGGCCAACGGATGCAAAAAGGACACAGCGGATGAGCAAAATGTTCCATCCATAGTTATCCGCTCTCAAAAGGGGCAAAAATTTGCATAACCGGAGCGGATAACACGGATGCGGGGAGGACGCAGGGCGGATGCAAAGCGGATGTGGAATGGAAGCCCAGCGGATGGAAGCGGATGGGAGTGGGTGGCACATCTGCAGGGCTTCCGGGGGGCCTCAGCAAAGCGGACACGGAACGGAAAGAGCAGAAGCAGAGCAGATGCTGAACGGATGAAGCGGATGCAGAGCGGAAGCCTAGCGGATGCACAGCATAAGCCTAATGGATGCCTGGCGTTAATTGCAGTGAGTACAGAACGGATACATCGCGTTAACTAACGGTGGGAAGGTTTTTTGTCTGTTTTACTTCCTCTTTGCATCCATTGGTTCAGTGTGACATGGGCTTAATTTAAATTCAGTGTGAACTTGTTTTTCTTCATCTAGTCCCCAACAGATTCAAATACTAATTTAGGACTTACGTGGATTATTCCCGTGAAAAAATATTGCCTGCATCCCATTTTTATTTAGTTTTCTTCAGTTTAGTATATTAATTTAGCAACAGCAGACCTATTGTGGGAGCTTGTCACCCAAATTACAAGGCTAGAATAGTGGACCCTGTACCCTGATAATATAAGATCTGAAACTCCATGAACAAATTGTTCCAAGAGCTTTGTACCAGCACTGAATTCCAAAAATGCAAACTTAGCATCTGATGAAGAAAAACAGCTGTTTGACAAGGTAAAATTAAAATGAATTCCAAATTCTGGCTGAGAATATCTATTTTTCCACCACCACCCCATGCCCCCAGCAAATGAGAGTCAGCTTTGTATAGTAGTGAAGGCATTGTTCTAGAAACCAGGAGACTGTGAGTTCTAGTCCTGCCTTAGGCTGGGTGACTTTGGCCCACAAAGTCACTGGGTGACTTTGGCCCGCACACCTCCAAGAGTTATTGCTGTGGGGAAAGTAGGAAGAGAGAGGAATATTAGATGTTTGCCATCTTGATTTACTTTTAAAGTAATAAAGGAAGGACAAAAATCTAAGAATGAATGAATGAAAGAATGGTCACTCCCTATCCTGTATAGAATTCTCATTGCTATTCCAAAAAGAAAGAAAGGACAGTAACTGAATGATAGAATATCTGTTTTATATAGAGAAAACATTAGATTAATTCCCAGCCTCTCCAGATATGACTGGGAAAGATTCTAGTTTGAAACCTTAAAGAGCTTCTGTCAGTCAGTATAAACAGGATAGACAGATTGGGGTCTGTTTTGGTATAAAGAAATTTCCCATTTTCTTATTCTACCACTTGGGATCTTTACCATATAAAATCACTCTTTTTAGGAAAGTTAGAAATTTATTTTTAAAAGCCCTCTCACATGAAACATGATCTGATGTATTGCAGATTACATTTTCAACCCACGTTGCAGTCTTTGAAATATTCAGATGTCCATGAATAAGTCTTCTTGCAAATTAAAGTTTCATACTTATTAGCTCTTCCTGCAAGTTTTATAAAAACTATGTGCTAATGAACAAAAAAAGCCTGTTTAGTCCATAGATCAGAAGCAGTTTTGTTTTTTTCCCCGTCCTTCATGCTGCCTTCCATCTCCATTCAGAGAGATTTTTTGTGTTTAGGAGGCACATATAGTCACCAGGCACAAGCCACAAAGACCTGACAGTATGCCATGATGGCACAAATGATGGAAATAATTCTAATGGCCAATGAGGCCATGACTCATTTCCTGATTCCTATGGAATCACATTCTCTATTGTCTCCCAGGTGAGCTACCTTAACAGAATAGTACTGCTGAAGATCTCATTCAAAGACATCTAGAGAATATTTAAAAGTACATCCAGTCACTTTGATCTTTTTGAAAATGAATGTGTGCAAAGTTAAAAGTGTTAATGGAAACTAACGGGAAATTGAATGGAAAATGATA
This sequence comes from Laticauda colubrina, assembly GCA_015471245.1. NCBI lineage: Eukaryota > Metazoa > Chordata > Lepidosauria > Squamata > Elapidae > Laticauda > Laticauda colubrina. The sequence continues at coordinate 36,264,346 of BLBF01000003.1, read as the reverse complement.
TAATTCCAGGGGGATAATTATTATTATGATGTTAATGATAATGAAATGCTTGATAATAATGAGTACTAATTTTAATGTAATAAAAATACATAAAATACATATGCTATGAACTTATTAATGATAATTAATACATAAAATACTTAATAATAATGAATGTTAATATTAACTAATATATTCAAAGCTGATTACTAATGTTGAAATAATTATAAAATCCTACTAAGTAATGAAACAATTACAAAATTATACTGAGACAGGCATTGCTCAGTGACATTCTTTATATCCCATACATTTTTCATCCAGGCCTCTCTTTTTCTTCCTTGGAAACCTACCATTTCTCTAGTTTAAGAAACTGTATTGTTTCTTTAAAATGGGGGCTAAAAATTGATGCTGACTACATCCCAATTGCAGCATTCTGTATTAGATGCAGCTGCCATGTTATCATGAAGGGAAGTTCCCTATCACATCAATAATCTAAAAGAGAAGTTAAATATCTATAGAGTGTGGTTGCCATTGTGGGAATATGTCAGCTGGATTTGTTTTGTGGGTAATAACCAGCCAAACTGAAGCAGGTCAAAAAAATCTCTTGACTACTAAAACTATGTGTGCTTCTACTTAGGTATTAGGAAAATGGGAGCTGTTTCTCTCCCAAACTCCAATTCTTATCATTATTTTTTTTTTAAAAAAGCAAACAAATAATCAACAACAATACTAAAATCTAAAACTCACAAGGTTATGTGGAATTTCAGGTTTTATTATAGGCATTTTAATAAAGGTGATACTAGGCATTTTAGCATGGTATCAGTGTCTCCTTTTGAAGTTTAGGAAACCATGTTTTTTCTTGAACCAAAGCCATATCCTTTGATAAGCAAAAACTAGCCTATTCAGAAATGAAATAATAGCATTCTTATGAGGGATCCTTGGTGCTCTCTGAGCTTGGTTAGAGAAAGAGTACCAAGGACCCCTCATTTGAAACCTAGTTACAAATATTCTCCTCTAGGAAGATATGAAACATATTTTTAGAGTGCCTGTATCTTTCATTTCTAACTGTTTTTTAATTGTTTTATTTATTGCTTTCTGACACATCAGTTAAAATGAATATATGTATAATTTGCTTCTATATCCTATATAAAAGCTTGACTGCATTTAATAAAATACTTTTTGCTTTGCCTGAAGTACTTGTGCTTCATATTGTCAGGGTGTGTATGGGAGGCAGGGAACCACTTTGCAAAGGTATAGAGTGTTTCCAGTGGTGAGATTCAACCGGTGTAACAACTGGTTCAGTGAGTGCTCGCTTTGCACCTGCTTTGTGCATGCGCACAGCATTTAGAAAAGACCAATTTTAGCTATAATACTTATCTTCTGCTGCATCCCCAGTGAGTAAAACAGCTGATGTGTGGTAAACCATACTGCTGTGCAAATCAGCTGTGCTCAAAAACAAGGAAATAAAGCTCAGGAAAAGGGTGGGGAAGGGGTGGGGATGGGTGAAATGATCACTGCAACTACCGGTTCACCCAAACCTGTCTGAACCAGTAGAATCCCACTACTGAGTGTTTTTCTGTTAAATTCAGGGAGTATTTTTTTTTCCCAATTACACACCAATCAAGTGCCTGAGTTTTTAAGGCAACAATTTGAGGGCTCATCCAGGATCATAATGTGGCGTTCCTCAGGGCTTGGATCAGAATACTTCAGTCATAGAACACATGACAGCGAGCACAGATGAGTTCACCCCTTGCATCTTTGGAGGAGATGGGCAGTGAAGGAGCCAGGAGCATGTAAATAGCTGGTAGCCCCTTGGGAGAGAACATAAAGTAAGAAAATAGGACAGGGAAGGAGCATACTGGGGAGCCCGTTGAGGATTATGATCCAATAGTGGGACCAGGGAATCTATCTGTCCAGAAGGCCAATAGTCCAAAGGAGAATGTTCATAATGTGAAAAGGAAAGTGGACAAGATATATGCTAGAAACCTTTCATGGGAGAAGATAAAGCTAATGTGGATTCCTTTGACTTGTACATTTTGAGTGTATATTGAGCTGACCAGTTCTGGCCAAATAAACTTTTGAATCCTGTGGGTTGATGAGTCACCCAGATGAGGGTACAAAAGTCTATGGCTTCCACCTCTCCCCTTGATCTGCCATCCTTATTCTACTTCCAAAAAAGATGAAGATGATCTGACTCCGGTCTTGTGTCCTTCAGGAAGAAACTCTGGGGGAGCAGAGTGGAAATGTGGGATCCACAATTGTAACAGTGCTTTCACTTATAAAACTATAGCCTGTTGGAGGCAGGCCTGTAATCTGACAAAGCAGATCAGGTATTTGAAGAGGAGTATATGCGGAGAAAGCCTCAGGCTACTCACATTATGGGAAAATCAACCAGACTGCAAAATAATGAAATCACAAAAATAACATAAAAAGCTAGCAGAACTGAAAGCAGCCAACACCACCATAGGAGCAGCTGTCCTGTTCACTTTCAGAATCTTATGACAAGCTTATTTAGAAAAAATTCTGCAAGCTTGGATGCTGGAAAGCTCCTGGGTAAAATTGGAATGGGTAAAAAAAAAGAGAGCTATTTTTCTAAACAGAAATTGGAAAAGATTTTTTTGATAATGAGCAGCAAACAGAATTGTCCAGAATGGAGAAGTTTTGTTCTCAACTAAAATTTTTCTGAGTTTTTTTTTTTTTTTTTTTGATGAGGAGAACAAGACAAATAAAATAAAGTGGGCCACTTGTATTGTTGGATAGAATTTTCAGATGAAATCTGTCCCTGCTATCCAGAAGTTGATTATAATATTGCCTAAAGATTTCTTCCTTATAACTCAACCAGGAAGCAAAATTAACCCTATTTATTTTATTTATTCAATAATCGATTATTGAATACTCATCTCACTGTCTAAGTTACTCTGGGTGATTTACAGTTAAAAAATGATATCTGCATAAATGTCTGCATAAAAATAAACAAATTTCAAAAGACAGAGAGGATACCCTCAAGCCAAGGATTATGTCCTACACTTAGATCACCATGCTTTTAGACAGAACCAGTGTAGAAGAAG
>BLBF01000003.1:36242622-36261289 GCA_015471245.1 Laticauda colubrina | reverse complement strand
AGTCAAACTTCCCCTTGAATTCTGTTGACCATTATTTAATTCCAGGTGGGTGCCAACCATTGAGAATATTCCTGTGCATAAACATAAACAAATAAATCAATTGGACCATGTGTGGACCTGATCTTTTGCATCTGACAGCCAGGCCTTAATGTTCTTCTTTAAAGGCAGCAGAGTGGGGAACAACTTCACCTCAGACCAAGATAGGGTGGGGCTATAGCATAGACCTCCACACATCAATTCTTTTACTCACAGAGTCTACAACATTCCCCTTTGATTTGACCAGGTGGAGTGGGTTCAGAGGTGGTATTCAGCAGGTTCTGACCAGTTCTGGAGAACCAGCAGCAGAAATTTTGAGTAGTTTGAAGAACTGGCAAATACAACCTCTGACTGGAGATTTTACAGCATCCTTCCCCTGCCATGCCCACCAAGCCACGCCCACAGAACCAGTAGTATTTTTTTTTAAAAAATCCCACATCTGGATGGGTTGATATGACTGGAATGAAACAGAATGAAAAAAAGATCTTAAACTTATAGCAGATTTTTAAAAAATAATTTGTCACTGAAATTGTAATTTTTTAAAATTAAATATTGCTCAGGGTAAAGTAAAAAAGCCAATTGGAAAGATTAGGACAATTAATTTGAAACTATCAAAGCTAATGAAACATTTATTGAGCCGTGATGGCATAATAGTTAGAATGCAGTATTGCAGGCAAGCTCAATGCCAGGAGTTTTATCCTCACCGATTCATGGTTGAGACAGCCATCCATTCTTCCAAGGTCAGTAAAATGAAGATCGTTGGGGCATTACGCTGACTCTCTTATCCGCCTAGACAGTACTAAGCTGTAATATGAAGCAGTATATATGTATGTCTAAGTGCTATTGCTATTCTATTGCTATTTGGTACCTAGGCAACTGCTACTACTATGCCATTACAATGAGAATTATAAGCCTTTGTTTTATTTAAGGACAAAAAGCTTCCAAATATGACCATAAATCATGAAGGTTATTAAGCAGGTCGTCACATGATTGTGCTTGATTTTATTACTTTTTTCGTCGTGATGATTAAGTGAAACAAATGTGGTAGCAGTTAAGCAAGCACCTCAGTCATTAAGTGAACCCAATTCTTGCTATGGGTTCATAAATCATGGGTCATGTGACTGCAAGACAATGTAAACAGCTGTAAATGCAGGCTGATTGCGAGTATCCAAAATGCAATCACGTAAACAATGGGGTGGTACAACATCAGAGCTTCAAAACTGGATTGTCAGTAGTTTTTGGGGGGTCCATCATAGCATGACTGGTAAGGGGCAATTTACAAAATGTAAGTAATAGAGCAATATATGCTTACCTGTCTCCCTGTTGAATGGTTTGATTGAATTCCACATGAACATTCCCATCAGTGTACTAGGACCAGGCATCCTTTTTTCTCATTGGGAAGCAGGAAGGAAGAATTCCTGTGCACTTACAGAAGGTAGATAGAAACAAACACCAGTATTTTCCATTTGTAAACATTTTATTTATAGATGTGTATGTGCATTGTATAAGAAAGGGTCAGGTTGAGAAATGGTTTTGAGTTGTAGAGACAAAATTTAAAAAAAAAAAAATACACAAACCTTTAAAGCCAAATCTCTGTAGCAATAAAAATGTTAAAAAATTGAATGCAGGTTCTAGTATGCACCATTCATTCTGTTTTATGGAAGCATTGTGCATATTTTATGCATTGTAATTTGTGTATGTTGAGTGCACATTAAAGTAAATTAAGTGGTTTCTAATGTTTATTGTCTGCCATTTATTCTGCATTGTTTAAGGTATGTATGTGTTTCTCTTATTTCCCAGAGCTTCTCACAGACTGAATCCCTGCTCCTTCAGACTAAGCAAGAAGATATTATTTGTAGCTCAAGGTTGAACTATGGGGTCCTTGTTGCTCTTTAAGCTTGGTTGTTTTCTTGGTAGCACTGATTACGTTATTTAATTTGATAATGAAACAACCAAGCTCAGAGAGCAACAAGGACCTCACAGACAATGCAAGATTTACTCTCATCATGCTAGAACAGGGATGTTAAACTGGTGGCCCATGGGCTGGATGCATCACCTTCAGGCCACACCCACCCCAGCTCCACAAATGCAGAAAAGATCATGAAACATCACGTGACAGCAATGTGACATGTTGAGTTTCACACTCAAGTACAAAACTTTGTGAATGGATGAACTTTCCGCTGTGTACGATGTAAATCTGTGACATCCGAGTAACAAACGTTCTATGTCCGTTTATCATCCATTAAATGTCTGCTGTATCCTCTCTGCATCCTCTGGGCATCCCCTCAACTCACATCTGCTGCAGCTGAAAACGGAAAGAGGGAGGAAACAAAAGGTACATGGAATGTCTACACAGCGTTAGTAACACGGAAATAGAAAGGATGCGCAGTGAACGGTTTGCATCCGATATACATCCTCTAGGCTTCCTATGAACATCCGTTTAACATCCCCGCTACATACTACCCACGTCCGTTCTTTTCCGTTCTGTTTATGCAAATTTTCACCACTTTTTGGAGCGGATGACAACGGATGGAGCCACCCCCCAAATTTTGCTCATCCGCTGTGTCCTTTATACATACGTTTTGCGTCCGTCGGCCAGTGGGACAGGGCCTTTAGAATGCATTATTGCAGGCTAATTCTGCCAACTTCTAGAAGTTTGATTCTCACCAGCTTCAGGTTGACTCAGCCTTCCATCCTTCACAAAACTATAAAATTAATCCTGTAAAGATCCAGTGGTGTTCTCAAGTAGTTAAATATCTGAGTTTGAAATAACACCTTAATTGACTGGTCTCAGACACAAGTCATCACAGCATGCCTTATACTGAAAATGAAGCATCAACTCCATGGTTTCCTAGGGATCATTGATTTTTCTCACCCATAGATTGCTGAAGTGATCTAAAACACAATGACTGTTAAGAACTTCCTAGACTTTCTTCCATGTCTGGAGAGACAGTCCAAAAGTCTGAAATTAAAAAATGCAGTCTTAACTTCTTCTCATCTGCTCATCATTTCTCTAGTTTGTACATGAGATTAGGGGGAGTAGAATGAACTGAGTGGATCAACACACTGCCCAATAGCATTTATTCCATCTGAATAGATCAGGCAGCACAGGAGACATAGCTATACACACATACACTTGTACCAGCATCAAACATTGTGGGAAAAGACAAAAACTTGACTCTAGGACAGCACATTATTCTATTGCCTCTTGTGAGCTTTCTGCTCTGTTAAAGCGGAACATGCAAGTATTTTCTGCCCTTTGATATTAGAAGCAAAACTAATATCTTCCCTATCTTAAGGTGTGGCTCCTTAAACTCTGCAACTTTGATCTCAGAAACCATGGGTGAAGAAATGCTATTGTGTGGAAGAGATAAAAATAGTGATGAGAATATTTCTACACAGATAGCAGATACATTTTTGGGGGTTTGCATCATCATATTCATTATGGACCTTCAGAAAGTTTAGGTCAACTGGAAGTTTAGGTCAGCAGCTTGTTGAAAGTCTTTAACAGGCACTCCAAGCTCCAAAAGAATTAGCTATCCTGCACTGCCAAATGACTAAAGAGGCACAAAAGGAAGCAACCTGGCTGATCAAAAAGCTAAGCAGGCTGCCTTCAAGCCACTTATCTTTGAGGGGTTGCCAAATATTCCCATAGAGTTTGTTCCCACTGTGGAAACTCTTAGTTATGAGGAGAATTAAACCAACAACCTGAAAGAGATACGAAGCAGTTTAGGACATTCAGGTATTGGGAGAATTCCAGATGGGAGGACATGCCTACCCAGTGCTATTTACCCCATAGCAGCTGAATGTCAACATTCAGGATATTATGGGAAAGAGGAATTGAAAGCTTTTATTACAAAGGGTAGTTTGCTTCTGGGATTGGAGACAATTGCCAAAGGGCTGAAGAGGCTTGTGATATTTGCCAGCAAAACTCTCCCTGTACCAGAAAGCTCCAACTGGCACTGTGGGAGTGGGGGTTGGTGAGTTATCAATGCTTAGAGTCCCCATGCAGCATTTGCAGCTGGATTTTGCATAGTTCCTGCTAATGAAGGGAAGGGAAGGTATTTTCTAGTAATGGTTTGCCACCTAACTGTCTGGTCTAGCCCCATCTTTGTCTCCAGACCATTGAAAAACCAGGAAATGCCTGGGAATGAAGCAACATCTCCATAAGGGTGATCAAAAAAGGCTTTAGAACATAATGACAATAAACAGATTTGAGATAGTGTCAGGCTTTGCTGTTGGTGTTATTTAGGACCAGTTCCTGAACAAATTAGGTCTACCTTAATTTGTAGTGGTATATGGACATCCAGCAAATGGGAGGGGGCCTCTATCCCATTTCAATGTACCTATAACTGGGGATGAGAATGATGAACTAACTGCTAAGCAGTTTCTGTCCTTACAGAAGCAGCAGAGTTCTGGAATGCAGTGGCAGTGGGAGTCATATTTCCTCTCAGTGACCAGAGTCATCCATTCCAACTGGGAGATTTCATGTGACTATTGCAAGGCTCTCAATCCAATCTGGGATACCCTATTCCAGGTTTTGCTGACGACTCAAACCACTGTTCTTATGGAAGAAAAAAGTTTGTGGATTCCTCACAGGTAGAGATTGGATTGTAGCTGATTTTGCAGAGTCTTGGAATTTGCCTGCTGAACGCTTTTGTGAATCTTTGTGAACATTTTACTTTTAAAGCAATCATGACTTCTATTGGACTTTTGCTTCCTCCTTTTACTTCCATAGAAGTTAGGGATATTCTCATTTTTCTCGGAAATGACTGTTAGATAAATCATATTGCATTTGAGAAGTTCCCTTTATTTGGTAGATGGGGTTGCACTATTATGTAGGAACATTCCAGTCTCCCAATTGATTTTCAACAGTTAGATTTCCCACACACTTGGACTGGAGGAAGAAGGAAAAACTTCCCTGATCTTCATATCCAAATGGATAAATAATTGTTGGGTTGATCCAGGTTGGGACCTGAGAATGCACCTGCACAAGACACAAATCTACCCAAGGGCAATTTCTCTTTAGACTGTTGCTCAGGTTTGGCATATATAAAGTGAACACACCAGATTATTTTATTTATTTTTATTTATTTATTTTGATTTGTCAATCGCTTAAGGCCCTGTCACACTGCCCAATGGATGCAAAACGTTAGTAAAAAGGACACAACGGATGAGAAAAATGTTCCATCCATTGTTATCCGCTCTCAGAAGGGGCAAATATTTGCATAACCAGAGCGGATAACACGGAAAGGAACAGACGCGGGGAGGACGCAGGGCGGATGGAAAGCAGATGCGGAACGGAAGCCCAGCGGATGGAAGCTGATGGGAGTGGATGGGACATCCGCTATGCTTCTGGGGGACCTCAGCAAAGTGGACGCCGAACGGATACAGCGGATGCAGAGCGGACGCCGAGCGGATGCACAGCGGATGCACAGCGGACGCACAGCGGAAGCCTAACGGATGCCTAGCGTTAATTGCGCATGCGGGGAGGATGCATTGCGTAAGCCCCGCAGATATAAGGGAAGCAGCTCGGAAGCAGGTCACCATTCAGAGGAAAGACCTGCTGCCGGATGGATTGACAGCCTTGCCTGCCCTGCCTGCATGCCTGCCTGCAAGCCTTGCTGCCAGCCTCCCTGCCAGCCTTGCTGTCTGCCTGCCAGCCTTGCTGTCTGCCTGCCTGCCAGCCTTGCTGCCAGCCAGTCTGCCTGCCAGCCTTGCTGCCTGCCTTCCTGCCAGCCTTGGTTCATGTCTGCCTGAAAGCCTTGGTGCCTGCCTGCCTGCCTGCCTGCGAGCCTTGGTGCATGCCTCCCTGCCAGCCTTGGTGGATGCCTCCCTGCAAGCCTTCCTGCCAGCCTTGGTGCCAGCCTTCCTGCCAGCCTTGGTGCCTGCCTGCCAGCCTTCCTGCCAGCCTTGGTTCCTGCCAGCCTCCCTGCCAGACAGCAACCCCACAACCATGCGGAAGCACAGCAAGCCTCAGCCATCTGCTGCCAGCCCTGGCAAGAGGGACAGGGCTACCATCCCGCCCCCTGGCCCTCACTCTGGTTCTGCTGGGGCTTCTGCAGCACAGGCTCACTCTTCTGGGGCTGGGGCTTCTCCTGCTTCTGTTTCTGGAGGAGCTGATGACAAGCACTCCAGCACCAGCCACCTCCACAGCACCTGGACCCTTCACCCCTGAGACTGAACGACCAAGAGGAGTGCCAGAGAGTCATTTTTGTTTTATAGCTTGTTGTTAATAAAGTCTATTTTTGATTCACACACTTGCTTCATTTCTTTTTTTGTATAAAGTCTTGCTGGAAACTTTTAGAAATGCATGCTTGTGGGATGGATTAAGATAGCAGTGGGATGGGTTAAGATAGCAGTGGGATGGGCAGGGATACCTTTGGGATGGGTAATAGCTGTGGGATAGATAAACCTCCAGTGCAAGCATAGTGGGACTGGATGGTCCACCCTCCCAGGTGCCACACCTATGGCCCTTTATTATCAATAACAATGTAATCAATCATCCACACATGTCAACACAAACACAACTCTTTATTAAATGCCCTGTTCATTGTAGGCCCACCCAACATACATGGCCCAATCTCATCCGTGTGATGAGACAGCCTCAAGGAAGCATCCATTAATCATCAATCATCCTGTCTTGCCACTCCACTGCTCCAGCTGGGGAGTTGCACCAGGGTTTCAGGAGGTTGCGCTGCTTCTTCCCTTCACGTGAGGCTCTGTTGGGGCCTTGCACATCCTCAGTGTCTATCAGGTTTCGCCCTTGCCTCCATTCCCCAGGCTCCATGTCCCCATTGCCTTGTTGGAGGTCCACGAGCCTGTTCTGCAAGACTGGGTAGCGGGTGTGCATTAGATTGTGCAGGATGCAGCAAGCTTCCATGATCCTCCTCACAGTCTCTGGGCGATGCTGCATGGTGGTGAGAAGTACCTGGACCTGTTGGCCAGGATGCCAAAGGCGTTCTCCACTACCCGCCTTGTCCTGGACAGCCTGTAGTTGAAGATCCTCTCTTCATGGGTGAGGCATCTGGAGGTGGAGGGCTTCATGAGGTAGGTTGTGTATCGTTGGGCAGGAGGTCTGGTTCTGGGAAGCCCACAATGAGGTTGCATTCCAGCCCATCCTTGAGGTCACTTGCGTTGTATACCTGGGCATATGAAGATGAGCCGTAGCCTGAAGCATCGATGTACATGAACTTGTAGTCAGCATCGACCATGGCAAAGAGGATGATGCTGAAGAAGCCCTTGGAGTTGTGATAAGAGGACCCTGAGTTGGCTGGCGCTTTGCAGGCCACGTGCTTGCCATCGATGGCTCCAACGGTGTGGGGGAAGTTCCACCTATGATACCACTGCTCTGCAACTTTCTTCCATCCTTCTTCAGTGGAGGGGCACTAGAGGAGCTCCTCCTTGTATTCTTCGATGATGGCCTGCACCACTTCTCTGACCACAATGCTGATGGTGTTCTGTGGCACCCTCCAGCCGTACTGCATGCTCGTGTATGTGGTCCCTGAGGCCAGGTGGCGCAGAGTGAGTGCCACCTTGAGCCCAGGTTCCAGGCTGGGCCGGAAGTTGGTGTTTGCCTTGGTCAACCTGGGTGTCAGCTGCTGCACAACTTCGTCAAACATGGCTGGAGGCATCCTCATGAAGTTCTGGAATGCCCGAGTGTCTTCGTTCCTGAGCTCCACCATCAGCTTGTTGTACAGTCCATCCTCTGCTCTTCTGGTGAACCATCTTCGTACCCAGATGCTTCTTGGCTGCCTCTTTTTCTTCCCGTAGTAGAATTCACAGAGCCTGTAGATGGCTTCGCACTGTTGCAGAAGGATGGTGGCTGCCAAAAGGAGCTTGTTATGATCCACGGTGGACATGACTGGATGCTGTGGAAGAGGAAGAGGCAGATGAAGGCTGCAGAGGTCCGCACCGCAGGGCTGCTGGTCTGAAAGTGAGATCCAGGTGAGTTGCTCCCCCTTTTTATAGGCAATATAGGTTTTCCACTATGTGTCCTTTTGCATCCTCTAGGCATCCTCTAGACATCCTTAATATTCGAGATAGGTCCCCTCTGCAAATGTTTTTTTCCATTTTACATGCTTTGTTTCCATTCTGTATCCGCTAGGCATCCGTTCTGCATCTGTTCTGCTTCCGTTCCGCTTCCTCCCTGCGTCCGTTTATAGCTGGAGCGGATGGAGTTGCGCGGATGCGCAGCGGATGCTTAGTGGATATAGCTGATGCATAACGGATGCAGAACGGATGCCTAGAGGATGCGTAGTGGATGCAGAACGGACGAATTGGATACATTTTCCGCTCAAAAGTTTTGAGCAGCTCAAAACATTCTCAGCGGATGAAATGTCAATAAACGGATGCTGGACGGATAGAGAGGAAGCAAAACGGAGGCAGTGAGTACAGAACGGATGCATCGCGTTAATCGACAGATGGCAAGTGTTTCTCTCCATTTTACATCCTCTTTCCATCCATTGGTGCAGTGTGACAGGGGCTTTACAAGATAATAGGTATAAGTATATACATAGTTATTGTTAGCTGGTGCTCCATTCAAAATACAAGAAACAAATACTTATACTCCGTTTATCAGAGAAAAGATATCTTTTACTGGAAGTCAAGTGGTAGCAACAAAAGAATTCTGAATCTGAGAAAATGGGTGCGTAAATCACTTATACAAAGTAATGGCAATGTTCTACCCCAATAATTCAAATAGTTCTTCCAATTAAAAGTTGTGAATATCATCATGTGGACATCTCCAGGTGGTGATGAGGCTTCTGTCCGTTGACCTTGGCATAGTTTGATAAAGGTTTGCAGCTGCGCATAGCATAGTAGAGAAAGCTAAGCAAGAATGTACTCTCCCCTCCCCCCCAGTTTATTCAGTTCCAGTTTGTAACACCTCTAGCTCACTTCCCACAACTTTCTCCCCTCCTCCCCCATTACTTATGACAGCCAAAAGATACAAAGCAAAGTCTTGAAGGCTGAAAATCTTGAAGGCTGACATTCAGCCTTCCTAGAAAAAGGACGTTAGTCCTATAAAAGAAAAAATATAGAAGGGAATAGTCAATATACAGGTAACATTGAAATATTTATATTTTTAGGGTTTATCAGGATATTTAGTACAAAATGCCTTGACCAGTGTAGGAGCTCTAACATCCTTTTCACTGACCCACTCAGTTTTGGAAGGAGGAAAATGTTTCCAAGCAACCAAATATTGGAGGCAACCCCTCCGTTTCTGAGAATCAAAAATTTCTTTAACATCAAAATGTTGTTCGCCTTCAATTAGCAATGGTACAGGAGGATCAATCTGGGTCGGTCTCAAATCGGAAGTATGTTCAGATTTTAACAGACTAATGTGGAAGACAGGGTAGATCCGCCGAAGACTTTTTGGTAATTTCAGTTGGACTGCCACAGGGTTCACAATTCATTCAATTGAGAAAGGCCCAACATACTTAGGGCCAAGCTTTTTTGACTTTTGAGTGGTTTGCAAATATCTGGTGGAGAAAAAAAAACTTTGTCGTCCACCTGATATGGTTTTTGTGGAGATATCTTTTTGTCTGCAAATTTCTTATGGGCTTGATGTGCATCATCTAATGCTTTATGAATAACTGGCCAGGTAATCTGGAGTTGTGTTATCCATTCATCTAATGACTGAATGTTAGACTTCTCATGTAGAAGTTCAGGTATGGGTACAAAGTCTTGCCCCGATGCCACTTTAAATGGAGTAAACCCAGTACTACTATGTACGGAATTGTTATACGCCACCTCAGCAAATGCCAATAATTCAGTCCAATTATCTTGCTGATAATTTATGTAACATCTAAGATATTGTTCCAATACTGAATTAGTTCTCTCACAAGCCCCATTAGTTTGTGGATGGTGGGTGGAGTTTAAGCCCTGGGTGGAACCCAATAACTTCAGGAACTCTTTCCAAAAGTTTGAAGTTAATTGGACACCCCTGTCTGAGATTATGCGTTCAGGAACCCCATGTAACCTGTAGATCAGTTTAGCCAACGTTTTTGCAGATGGGATCTTCGAACAAGGTATGAAATATACTTGTTTGGAAAACAAATCAGTTACCACCCAAATAATTGTGTTTTCCCCACTTTCAGGTAATTCCACTACAAAATTCATAGAGATTTCCTTCCATGGAACCGTTGGTCCAGCCACATTTTGTAGCAAGCCTACTGGCTTACCAGGAGGCCGTTTGGCTGAGGCACAAATAAACAACTAACTATATAAATTTCAATGTCCTTCTTCAAAGTAGGCCACCAAAATTGCTGTTTAACCAAGTGTAAAGTTTTCACGAATCCAAAATGACCAGCTGCTTTAAAATCATGAGCTTGCTGTAATATTTGGCTCCTCAGTTTCTCTGGCACATATAATTTGGCTCCCACCCATGCCAATCCATCTCTAACCGTACAATTATTTGAATGAGCAAGGAACCAGTTATCAAGTTTTAGAGCATTTCTTAATTGTGCAGTCAAATCATTCAATAAATCAACTTCCCTCTTCTTCTTTTGGGCTCTGGTAACCACCGGTGCTGCCGACTGGTTGGTTGGGACAATCGGCCATACCACTTCCTGGCGAACACTATTGTATTGAGGTAGTCTAGATAGAGCATCCGCCACAAAATTCCTCCACCCTGGAATGTACTTCAATGAAAAATTAAAGCGTTTAAAGTGTTGCACCCAGAAAATTTATTTGGGGGACAGCTTCCGAGGTGTTTTCAAAGCCTCCAAATTTTTATGATCAGTCCACACCTCAAATGGGTGTTTTGCTCCTTCCAAGAAATGTCTCCAAGTTAACAAGGCCCAGCGAACTGCAAAAGCTTATTTTTCCCAGACAGCCCGTCTCCTTTCGGTTTCAAATAATTTACAGGAAGTATATGCACATGGTTGTAAAGTCCCCATCTCATTGGCTTGTAGTAACACCACTCCAACTGCTACGTCCCTTGCATCGGCTTGGATCACAAAAGGAGCATCCATGTCCGGGTGCTTGAGTACTGGTTCAGCAGCAAACAGTTCTTTCAGCTTTTCAAAGTCAGCTTGACATTCTATGGACCACTCCAGTGGCTTACTAGGCTTTGGTTTCACCTCCCCTTTGGTTTTTAGGAGGTTTGTGAAAGGCAGTGCTATCTTCGCAAAAGCCGGGATAAATTGTCAGTAAAAGTTGGCTAATCCCAAGAAACTCTGAAGTTGTTTCCTGGTGCGTGGAGGGGCCCATTCCAACACGTCACAAACCTTCCCCAGATCCATTTCTATGCCCTCATGTGAGATGCGATAACCCAAATAGTCAATTTTGTCCTGATGAAATTCACACTTGGACAATTTTGCATACAGCTTAGCGGCTCGGAGTTTTTCCAAAACTGACTGCACTAGCTTCACATGTTCCTCCCGAGTTTCCGTGTAGATAAGCATATCATCAAGGTAAACCAAAACCCCTTTGTATAAATGTTCATGTAACATCTGATTGATCATTGCATGAATACTGCTGGGGGCCCCTGAAGGCCAAATGGAAGAATGTTGAACTGGAAACAACCCATCAGGAAGTTGAAAGTGGTTTTCCATTCATCCCCTTCCTTAATTTGAACCCATTAGTATGCTTCTCTCAAATCGAGCTTCGTAAAATTTTTCCCTTTGGCCAGGTGGATCAACATATCCTTCATCAAGGGGAGGGGGTACACGTATTCCACAGAAATAGCATTCAGGTTTCTATAATCAACACATAAGAGAAAGGAGCCATCTTTCTTTTCATGGAACAAAACTGGGGCCGCTACCCGGGGTCTAGCAGGTTGGATGAAACCACGTTCCAAATTCTTATTGATGAATGACTGCAGCTCTTCTAGCTCCCACAGTGCCATCGAGTGCAGCTTCGGTTTTGGGAGTTTCACCCCAGGTAAAATTTCAATACCACAATCTGTTGAACGGTGGGGGGGAAGCTCATCCGAGGCCTTTTTACTGAATACTTCCTTTTAGTCCCAATAATCCTCCAGAATTTTCTCCTCCCCCTTCAGTTTCTCGGTGCCTGTGGAGGCCAGTTCAGTGGGATTCTTAAGTTTCGGTTGAGATTACCCCTCCCCTTCCGGACACTGGTCAGTATGTATGCGCAATGATCCCCTCCTCCAGTCTCCATTTCCAGAGCCAGGGCAATTCCAGTATTAATGGCCGTTCCATCCCAGGGGCCACAATAAAACACAAAGTCTCTCTATGCTTCCCCATTGTCATTTCTATGGGTTCTGTTATGAAATGTGCAGGGCTGCCCCCAGCTACCTATCCATCCAATTGGCAAAAGGTTATGGGCGTTTTTAAGGTTTTTAGTCTTAAGTTCATTTTCTCCACTACTTCCGAGCTGACTATGCACCTTGTGCACCCAGAGTCTAAAAAGGCCAGCATTTTCCCTTTGGCTCCCGACGTGGGTACCCTTAACTTCACTGGAATGGTCATGGGGCCCTTGTTAGGACTTACCAATGGGTTGTCTTCCAATTTGGATTCACTCTCTTTAGAAGAGGTTGGAGTTCCCAGCTCCTCTCCTTTTGGAGGGGCAACCTCTACAACCTCATCCACTTCAAGTGCCATTTTGTGAGGCTTTGCTATGGTTTTTTCTGGTCTCTTCCCTCCTCCCAACACCCCCTTTGGTTCCAACTTGGCCCAGCAATCTGCAGCTGGGTGACTTTCCAACGCCCCCTTTGGTTCCAACTTGGCCCGGCAATTTGCAGCCTGGTGACCTTCCTTCCCACATTGGA
This sequence comes from Laticauda colubrina, assembly GCA_015471245.1. Classification (NCBI taxonomy): domain Eukaryota; kingdom Metazoa; phylum Chordata; class Lepidosauria; order Squamata; family Elapidae; genus Laticauda; species Laticauda colubrina. The sequence continues at coordinate 36,248,520 of BLBF01000003.1, read as the reverse complement.
AGCAAGCAGTTGTCTTGGGTTTTGCCGCCATCCCTCCCTTTTGGGGTTTTAAGGCTTCTCAAGGACAGGTGGGGTAGGACTTGCTCCAACCAGAATCCCCCCGGCGTCTGTTTCGGGTCACATCAATTTCCACCTCTGCTGCCAGCACGTACCACATCTGCAGTCTGTTCTCTTCTGGCAATGCAGCTTTGGTATACATCTTCATTTAACCCATCTTTGAACACTTCTATCAGGGCTCCCTGGGACCAGCCTCGAATATGGCACACCAGCTCTCTAAATTCCTGGGTGTAATTGGCCACTGATCTCCGCCCCTGATTTATGGTCTTCATCCTAATTCTGGCCTTACGTTCAGCAAGTGGGTCTTCAAACCTGGCCAGTAGTGCAGTCATGAACAGGTCATAATTCATCAGTTGAGAGGCATTATCGTTATGCAAAGTCACCATCCACTTTGCAGCTGTTCCCTCCAGAGCCCTGGTAACACATCTAACTTTAGCTGCTTCTGAGGAAAAATCCCCTCTGTATTCCTCCATATAGCTCCAGACTTTTGCCAGGAAAAATCCTAATTCCTTGGGATCCCCCCCATATTTTACTTCCAACGGAGGCACCTTTGGAGTTCTACGTCTTCTGGCAATTACTCCTCCTTCTGGGAGGCCCTGGGCGGCTGCTGCCTGTTGTGCTAGCCTGGGTTGATTTATGGGGGTGGCTGCTCTGATTCTTCTGGCTGGGGCTGCCTCCCCCTCCTCTCCCTCATACCTTTGTTCTGGATGAGGTTCTCCAATAGCTTCATTAAGAAGATGCATAGCTTGAGTTAGTAAAAAATTATTTATTTCCTTCTCCTGCCATGGCTCCTCTCTTCCACGCCGATGGGTAGCGGTCACTCCTGGAGGAGGCTTTTCCTCAGGATTCTTCCAGCCAACTCCCAGGGACCATTTGGGTTTTACAACTGGGTTTTCCCCAAGATTTAGTTCTACTAACAAGTCAGCTTCCCTTGCTTCCTTTAGCAGCTGAGAAACTTGTCCTTCAGTTGCTCCCAGGTCTTCTTGGTTGCTGGCTGGACTTGACATGATGTTCAGACCCCCTTGGAAGAAAATGTATTATTTCTCCGGGTGGGCTGGTAATGTGAGATTCAGAATAATGTCAGCTGGTGCTCCACTCAAAATACAAGAAAGAAATACTTAGACTCCATTAATCAGATAAAAGATATCTTTTACTGGAAGTCAAGTGGTAGTAACAAAAGAATTCTGAATCTGAGAAAATGGGTGCGTAAATCACATATACAAAGTAATGGCAATGTCCCCCCCCCCAATAATTCAAATAGTTCTTCCAATTAAAAGTTGTGAATATCATCATGTGGACATCTCCAGGTGGTGATGAGGCTTCTGTCCGTTGACCTTGGCATAGTTTGATAAAGGTTTGCAGCTGTGAATAGCATAGGAGAGAAAGCTAAGCAAGGAATAGAAACTTAAGCAAGAATGTACTCTCCCCCCCCCCAGTTTATACAGTTCCAGTTTGTAACACCTCCAGCTCACTTCCCACAACTTTCCCCCCTCCTCCCCCGTTACTTATGACAGCCGAAAGATGCAAAGCAAAGGGAGAAAGTCTTGAAGGCTAAAAATCTTGAAGGCTGACAGTTATGAATACATGAAATGGGTACATATAAGAAAAATAAAAGAAGCAATAGGACAGGGAAGGTAGGAACGTTGGTCCGCTTATGCACGTCCCCTACAGACCTCTTAGGAAAGGGGTGAGATCAATAGTTTTTGGTTAAAGTTTTTGGGGTTTGGGGAAGAGTATTTCAGACATTGACCACTCTGTTGCTGAAGTCGCATTTCCTGCAATCAAGTTTGGTGCGAATAACCACACAAGTGTCTATTGTGTCCTCTTGTGTTGTTTTGATTGAAGCTGAAGTATTCATTGACAGGTAAGTTATTGCAATGTATGATTTTATATACCATACTTAGATTGGATCGAAGATGGTGTAATTCAAGGTTTTCTAGGTCTAGAATTTCAAGTCTGGTGGCATAAGGTATTATAGTAGAAGAGTAGAGGAGTGGAGAACTCTTCTGGTGAAATATTTTTGGACTTTCTGAACTGTGCTAATATCAGATACATAATATGGGTTCCAGACTGATGAACTGTATTCGATTATTGGTCTAGCAAATGTTTTGTATGCTCTAGTTAGTAGTGTCATATTACCAGAGAAAAAGCTACGTAGGATTAGGTTAACAACTCTTAATTCCTTTTTGGCATAGTGACAGTGGGCTCTAGCACTTAGATCATTAGAGATGAGTATTCCAAGGTCCTTTACAGAGCTTGGATCATCAACAACGTCTTGACTATTCAGCCTGTATTTTATTTTCTGATTTATTTATTTTTTGCCAATATGTAGGACAGAGCATTTATTTGCTGAGATTTGTAGTTGCCATTTGTTTGACCATTCTGATACATAGTCAAGATCTTTTTGAAGGGTAGCAGTATTGTCTGTGGTATCGAACAGCTTTACATCATCAGCGAAGAGAACATAGTTGCTCTTAATATGATCACAGATGTCATTTATGTAGAGTATGAAGAGAGTTGGTCCTAAAACACTGCCTTGGGGGACACCAATATTGACTTGTACAGAATTTGATAGGACATTCCCAATTTTGACCATTTGTTGTCTATTTGACAGGAATGCTTCTATCCAGTTATGCAGTTGTCCAGAGATACCATAAGATTTTAGTTTTAAGGAGCAGTTTGTTGTGTACCACTGAATCAAAGGCTTAACAGAAGTCTATGTAGATTGCATCGATTGTTTTGCCCTGGTTGTAGTCCAGATGTTTTTGCAGTGTAAGAGTTGCAGAAATCTAGGATAGTTTTTTTCTGAAATCAAATTGTTTATTAGAGAGTGGGTTGTTTGTCTCTAAGTAGAGGATAATGGATTGGTTAATAATTGATTCCATGACTTTACAGGTGACTCAGCATAAAGAGATTGGTCTGCAATTTTCAACTAGGCTGGGCTCTCCCTTTTTGAAGATGGGATGATCATGGCTTGTGACCATAGGTTAGGCAAGGAGCTGGTCCTGAAAGATTTTTCAAAGATTATGCTTAGAGGTTCTGCTTTAACAGTCAATAGCTTTTTTAAGAAGTAGGCACATATTCCATCTGGTCCAATAGATAGAGATGGTTTTAGATTGCGTCGTGCTTTTTCAACATTTTCTTCTGTAAAATCGATATGTATTAGATCATTGTGGTTTTCTGTGGTTCGGCTAGGAAATACTGGGCATGATCCATTGCTGTTTACAAGTACTGAGCCAAAGAATGTGTTAAAGAGGTTGGTTTTAATGGTGTCATCATTGCAGTCTTTACCATTAGGTCCTATCAAGGGTGGGATGGACCTTGAGTCTTTTAGTTTGTTGTTTACAAAATTGTAAAAAGCACAGTTAAAATTGGTGCGTTGAAGGTTTTCCTCTTGTTTAATGTAATAATTGGTGCATTCAGTCTTTATCTGATGGCATAAATTTTTGTATCAGCTTTTGAAGTTGGCAATGTAACCAGATTTGTTGTTCCACTAGAGTGATGGTGGTTTGTGGTGGACTTGTGGCATTCATGGTTTTAAAATACTACCAGAGTCCTAGCAAGGAACTTTGTGGAATATTTGATATGGACAGAACAGATTCATCTGGTCGCTCCAAAAGAAATTCAATGGCCATTTAAACATAACTATAGAATACTGAGGGAAATTACTTATGGCATGAAGTTATTCAGGAGAAACCAAATTGGGAGGGAAAAATATCCAGCTGTTGGAGTAGCTATGAACTATAAAGACATTCATGATTTGGCTGGATTTGTTGCAAATCTGTCTATAGATTTTGAAGTCCTTTTTAATGACACCTCAAGGAGCCATAAACTACTTCAAGATGTCATCATTTATCTGAAAGATGTACAATTGTAGAATAGGCTGGCCTTAGATCAGTTACTAGGGGAACTGGGGAAGGTGGGGGGGGGGGAGATCTTCATGTAAAGCTTAATTACCCAGCAACAGAAGTTAGCTAAAATAGTTTCTATCCTGACAAGAAACAAGAAAATCTTTCAAGAAAATCAAAACACTTGGGATGTGGATGACAGATTAGGGTGGTTTAAACATTTACTGCTTGTGGGAATGGCTTTGATTGCCCTTGCCCTACTTGGATGTTGTCTTCTTCAATTGCCCCTTGAATATCTGTAACCCAGTATTGCCATTATTCTCTTAGTTCTGCCTCAGAGAACACTCCATCGATTCCATGCAATTTCAAATGTTAACTGCTCACTTTCTTAAGAAATAATAGCAAACTATTAATAGTTTGAGGACCAAATGGGGAATTTGTTACCTGGAATTTTGGGCTTTATTATTAGCATTTTAATAAAGGTGATACTAGCATTTTAGTATGCTGTCCCTGAAGTTTAGTAAACTGTATTTTTCCTTTACTCAAAACAATTTCTTTGGATATGTAAAAACTAGCCTATTCAGAAATTAAACAATAGAGTTGTATTCTGAAGCTCTTGAGTGTTGCATATGTTAAAGAAACAAGACAGGGTGGCAAAGGATGAATAAAACATATTTTAAGGGTATCAGTCTTTTTTCACATCTAACCAATGGCTTTTATTATTTGATTTGTTCCTTTTGACACATTGCATATAATGAATGTATGTATCACTTGTTTCTGAATTCTATATAAAGATTTGATCTATTTTAATATAATACTTTTTTGCTTTACTTGAAATTCTCTTGGTTCAGACTGTTGGTGTGTGTGCGTGTGCGCACTTGAAAAAGCCACTTTGTGCTTCACTCTGTGTATAGAAGGGATTTATATACAACTGTGTACTATGTCAAATAACACTAAGGTGTTATTTGACAGCATGTATCAACTTTACCTGACCACCTTAATAAATGAACAAACACCAATGGATCAATGGTGGAACCAGTTAAAAAGAATCTAACTCAAATACACATTGCCACACTGAACATCACCACTGGACACAGCCACGAGCTTGCAGAAATATTAAAGTGACACAAGGTAGATATTGAGCCGCAGTGGTGCATTGATTAGAATGCAGTACTGCAGGCTACTTCTGCTGACTGCTGGCTGCCTGCCTGCAATTTGGCAGTTCCAATCTCACCAGGTTCAAGATTGACTCAGCTTTCCATCCTTCTGAGGCCAATAAAATGAGGACCCAGATTGTTGGGGGCAATATGTTGAGTCTGTAAAACTTCTTAGAGAGGGCTGTAAAGCACTGTGAAGCTGAATATAACTCTAAGTGCTATTGCTATTGCTATGATATGTATGCAAGAGATGTATTGAAAAGGCTAAAAACTTCACATTGGTGAAAGATAAACTAATCTACCTCAATGAATCTAACAACAAAGATGTGGCCATCAGAGTAGGTATTGATTGACCACTGTAGCCAGGTTGTGAGGTCTATTGAGAATCCTATTGCCTCACTTCACAACATATTCCTTGTTATTGAAGCTCAATGCTGATGTGAAGATCAGCAAGCATGAAAAAAATGCAGGAAACAGCTAGGACAAAAAAGGACAAAAAATGCTAGGACAAAAAAGAGTAAGCACATCTGTCTCGTACTCAGGGAACTAGATTCTTTCCAGTTCCATGCCATATGAGTACCTGAGTTTTATTGGAAACAACTGCACCCAAAATTGGATATTTTGTTGGTACAGCACCTCTATAATATCATGAGTTCAATTTCTTAGAATAGGACACCAGTGTCTATGGTATCAAAAGCTATAGAAGTATCCAGGAAAATCACCAGTGACCTATCCATATGTCCTGTTCTAATTCTGGAGCAAGTCACCTATCAAAGTAAGTACAGTTTTGAGGTATTGAATCCTGACCTGAAGCTGTGCTTTTAAAGTTGTAGCAA